>JANRMJ010000001.1:76551267-76569358 GCA_025584955.1 Alethe diademata
TCTTCCCATTCTACCACCTCTTATATGGTTCTGGTCTTAGAATGAATGAGATTTAGACTCCAGCAAGGAAAAGGAGTATACAGTATGTCATTTAAAGTTTCTGCAAAGTCTGACTCTCTGTTGTCTGGTATGCCCATTAGAAGAATCTTTGTCACGTACAGCTCGCAGAATTGTTTACTGATAGGAACATTGGTACTGATTTCTTATTTTCCACCAGAATGTTAAACTAATTGCAAGATACAAGTGAAGCATAAGGTCAATGGGCACCCGGTATATATGTATAAATTTGATTCTATTCTATTTCTTGGAATAATATGATTTGAGAGATTTGATATATGTCTGAAGGTAGTATAACTTATGATATTTTAATTATATCATTATTTTGATACATTGGCTATTATTTAATTTGACAAAAAGCTTGTTTATTTAGTGTCATAGATAAGTCAGATTAGTAGTAGTGTTATAATACACAATAACTCTTTACGGCTTTTGAATTTTCACATTCATATATCAAGATTTTTGCTGAAAAAAGGCTCAATTTTTGTAAGGAACAGTTGATGCAAATTCTTGTACTTGTGAATCATTTTGTGACAGGATGATATAAGCTATGTAGCAGCTTTCATATTTTATGAATATTAACAATAAATAGCATTCTTTGGTACAGTAAGTAAAATGTCATCTGCTTGTGAAAGGAATTCCAAAAATCTGGTAATAACCTCTTTGGTGCAAGTTCCTTGAATTTATGTACATGGTAACTTGGCTCAATTTTTCTGCATCCTTGGTCTTATGACTGGAAATTTTTGAAGATATGAAGAAAACTTTAGGGAGAATTTTAAGGGGTATTTTACACTTTCTGATCTGCACAAAGCATTTTAAGAGTTCAATAAATGGATTTTTTTTTCTCTAAGGTTTTCATCTTGGTTTACTTCACTTTAGCTTGGTATCTCTGTTTCCAACTTGTTTGTCAGGCTCTTCTTAGCTTTCTGTTTTTATGGAGCATTGAATTCCAAAGTGTGTTAAACTTTTAAACTGAACTCAGTAAAACATGAAGTTTAATTTGGCTCAGTATGTTAATTATTATATTTAATTGGATGATAGCATTCTTTTAATGGATTCTTAAAATAAATAGTTGCTACTTCATCAAACTTGCATGAAAAAATGCTTCATGAAACTTACCTGTTTTTCTTCTGTTCCATGAAGCAGCAGTTGATTGAATGCAGGTAACTGTAGTTTTCTTGTCTATTTTCATCAGTTTTTGTCAGAATCTTTTGAATAAGTAAGCATATCTTCTAAGTTATGTTGTATTTGCATTATTCTAAAATGATTGTCCCACTAAATATTTTCTACCTGATGATGATGTCTCAATATACCAAGAAAAAGCTCTAAATCTAATAATATGATGATTTTTCTTAATTTCCTTTTTAAGGTAAAAGGGCATTCTTTAAAAGAAATAAGTACTTGAATTAGGAATGTACAACGAGAATGCAGGTAGAGAAGACCAGAAGTTTAGAATGTGGAAAAAATAAAAAAACTATTTCAAAAGTTGTAATAGTTTTTCAAAGATGTATAAGTGAAGGCTACTCAAATGAGGGAGTAAAACCTTTCCTTGAGCCTCGCTAAGGGCTCAGGTCAATTATCTCTCTAGTGCTATATGAGAGATCATGTATTTCTTAGTGTTGTCCCTGTTTCTTTGAAATATTAGCAGCTGCTAAGCAACATGGAAATGGACTTGGCAATGATGGAGTGAACACGGAACTTCCAAATTTGGAGAAAAATTGTTAAAATTATTCATGAGACCTTTGTAAACTTTGTGAAGTATTTATCTAGACATTTCTACCAACTGCCTCACTTACTCTTCATTCATAAGATTCATATTAACCCTATCTTATGAAAAACTCTTAGCCCATCCTCTCTCTTCTTTTTACTTCACTGATTTCTATCTCTGATGGACTAATGTATATTAAGTTTTTAAAGGTTAATTTTAAGAATGAACTGAAAGGACTATTATAGTTGAAAAATATTTTTCTAGAGATTGCAAATAGCTGTTTTTTGATGTAAAACTCTTGATTAACAGTTATCCATTTTCTGTATATGGGTACTGGAAAAGAAAGTAGGTATTTAAAACACCCAGATTGTATTGCCAAACATATAAAAGAAATACTTGTAGTGAAGTAACTGGAATTCTACATACTTTCTTAATCAATGAAGCATTTTAGTCAGAGGCTGAAATTATCCTTGTTTGATGGAGGAGTATTGGCACTTCTTGAAATATCTGATGCTGGATTTGATGACTAAGGATGGCCATTGGGACTAAGTTTTCAATATGGTGATTGTAAAGCAAAGCATAAATGAGGATAAGGCTATATAGAGGGGAATAAAATCCTGTGTCTGGAATGATGTTCACGTTCGTGTTTTCTGAAACAGAGAAGACAAACAATTGTGAACTTATTCTTTTAGGGCATGATTCGAGCATCTTCCGTAATATTTGTAGAAATGATTTGTTAAGGCCTACATATGTAGCAGATTCAGATCCTGGCAATAGATCTTGTGTGAGAAATACCACTGGAATTCTTTCCGCAAATTAATGCAGCTAGTCTTGACCTACACTGTTTTAGTAGGATCAGTATTTTTTAAACTAAATATTTTGTTTTTATTTTTGATTGCACTTCTATTTTCCAAATATTACCATGTAATCTAATAGGAATTAGAGAAAGAAAGAACTGATCTTATTGGAGATGTGACTATGAACAAAAGGAGGATTAAAGACCTGGAAGATAATCTTTTATTTCGACTGACAAGCACTAAGGGTTCCCTGGCAGATGATGAGACTCTACTAACTGTATTGAGTAACACCAAGAAGACTGCTGAAGAAGTAACACAGAAACTGCAAACTTCTGCTGAAACTGAAATACAGATCAATTCAGCCCGTGAAGAGTACAGACCTGGTGAGTGAAGGTAGTGATGGAAGACTAATAGCTAGAACATTTATTTAAAACATCAATACTTAGAGTAGGAGAAATTGTAGGATGAGATCAGGAAGACCAAATTTGGTAGGAGAGGTCTGTGTTTCCTTGAAAGTAAAATGTATCCAGGAAATATCATAATGAGTTTTAATGGAGAAAATAGTCAATGTTATGCCTCATATGGAATTTATAAAATTAAGTGAATTATTCTCTTTGTAGACTTCACATTGCTCTATAAACAAGCATATCAGTCATTAGGGTGTTTGGTAAGTATATGTTTAAGTTCCACATGTTGACATTCTTTTACAGAGTTTATATAATATTAAGTACTCTTTATATCTGTTCTGATGAACGCTTCATCATTTATCCTTAGGTTGTTAGAGTCAACACATTTCATGAGTCTTTTGACTTTTAACTGACAAGTAATAGTGTGGAAAAAAAGGGAAAAAATAGCTCTCTACAATTGCCTGCATTCTAGGAAATGTGTAAAGTGGTACAGTTAGTGTACTAGAAACATTGAAACATTGCAGATATTGTAAAACCTCTGCATTTAAAACGGACTTCTGGAAAGAAGTTAAATCAGTGCTAGGTGAGTTAGATCAATATAGTTCATTTGACTTTTATATGACTGTTGTAAAAGTCAATAAAAATAAATTTGTTTGGATACTTAAACAGTATTTCATACAGCCATAACTTTTATATGTTCTGCTGATGATCTCAATATTGCAGTGTACTATCAAGCTGCTCTTCAGATATGCTCGATGCTCGTATTTGAAAACTAAACTTTACATAGTTTGCATTAATTACAGAAAAGTTTTTTTCCCCCGATGTATAAATGAGGATTAAGTGAATGATTTTATTATTTTTCTGGCAGTAAAGAATAGAGAAACTCAAGGATCTTCAGTTATCATTAGTGTTGAAATCACTGTACATGTTTTGGAGAGTGAAAGTTTTATGCTCTGCATTTCTACTTTGAACAAATTTCTTTTCCCATTCTTCAGTTGCAACTCGAGGTAGCATCTTGTACTTCCTTATCACTGAGATGAGCATGGTCAATGTCATGTATCAGACATCGCTTCGGCAGTTTTTAGGGCTTTTTGACCGCTCCCTAACCAGGTAATTTAGCTAAAAAAGAAGTGTAATTTGTATTTACCCAGTCCTGGAGGTGCTTGTAGTACAAAAATTTTTATTGTAAACTAATATTAGCAAGAAGACAGTAATATCAGTAATACCTTATATCAATAAGAAGCTTCTTACAATCAGCTTAAATACCCATACAAATTTGTCAGTTAGCAAGGCAAAGAACCTTCTAATGTACTTACCGTCCTTCAAAATTTGTCATTAGATAATTAAAAGCCATTATACTGCCTTGATTTTCAGCTGGGCAAAAAGGCTTAATTAGAAAAAAATTTTTTGTTGTTGTTCCTTCAATCTGAAAGCTATTGTCAGCTTGCTGTGTGATATTTTGTTTGTGATTTATTTTTCATGTTTTTAAAACCACTGAACTATGCCTTTTTTCTTTTTGCATCGTATTCCCTTTTATAAACCCTAAGCAAATCAACTTTCAACTGCACACCTTTCTTCTCACAGGTCTGCCAAGAGCCCTATAACCAGCAAGAGGGTTACCAATATTATTGAATATATGACATATGAAGTATTCAAATATACTGCCCGAGGGCTCTATGAGGAGCACAAATTTCTTTTCACGTTGCTGCTTACTTTGAAGATTGATATACAAAGAAATAGAGTGAAGCACGAGGAATTTCTAACACTTATTAAAGGTTGGAACTATGAATAAATTTTAAGGAGAGTACATTATTATTACAGAAAATTTATGCATTCGTATCTCCTAGCTAGTATGCTCCTTCCTTTTGCCCATGAGAAACCAATCAATTGTCAGAATACATGTTTGTCATTCTGATCTAATGACAGACAACGTTGTATGGTAGTTCTAATTTATAGCAGCACACTGAATATTGATTAATACCTCTTTGTAATCGTGAGAATTTAAAAGGAATATTGTTAAGTATCCTTTGTCTGCTGCTCAAATACCATCAGGCATGTGTTTAACTTAGAAAAATTATAATTGCACTAAATGTATTCTAGTAATGGGAGAAAAGAGGAACAGAAAATGATGCTCACAGTTTAAAAGAGCATCGGAGTGTCAGCTGCATGTGACAAGGTCATGGCTTTGGTCTTGACTGCATACGAACACTGAGTTCACGTGAAAGTTTGGATCCATTTTGTATTACCTTTTCAAGGGACTTAATTTTCCAGGCAACATTTATTTATGGATCATATGTATGAATTTTTCCATGTTGAATCTTCAGAATATCTTTTTCCAAAAAGCATTTCTATCCAGGCACATTGCACAAAAAAACCAGTAAAGCATCAAAATATAAACTGGTTGAGACTTCTGTTTAAGGTACATAATGTAAAAAAACCCCAAAAACTAACCAAATTGCAAACACAGCTTAATCAAATATGGCATGGTTTTGCAAGGTAGAAAACTCCTGTAATATCATTGTTTGAAAACTGAAGTATTGTATTTGTTTTTCCCCTTTTTATTTTCTTTATCTGTCTTTGTGTCTCCAACAGTATTAATAACCAATTTAAATTTCTTGCAGGTGGTGCTTCCCTAGACCTTAAAGCTTGTCCTCCTAAGCCGGCTAAATGGATTCTGGATATGACTTGGTTGAACTTGGTGGAGCTTAGTAAGCTTAAACAGTTTTCAGATATTCTTGATCACGTACGTAAGAGCTTTTAGAAGTTGATCTCTTGTTTAACAAGTAATTGTCTGGTAGTGATCAAGCCATATGGTGGAAACTGGTTTATTTTATAGAAGAGAAATAAAACTGAAGCAGATAGTCAAGTTATGGTCCTGACTGCTTAGCAACCTATGTTGATATAAAACTCAGCCACCCCCAGAAAAATGAGAAGAGTGTAGAGTGTTCACACTTTTTATAATTATAATATTTTCAGATTGGGATTTAACTTGCCATTATCCAACTCATACATTGCAACTTTATTCTTATTTCTAGATTATCTTGCATCCCTGTTGTGCTTTCTTACACTATGTCTTATGATGTTTGTTCCAATAATTCTCTGGTTACATAGAGTAAAAGTTAAAGAGAAGGTGTTCAGTAAATTCAATACTTTTATGAATAGTCTTATTAGACGCTAAGTGTATTGTAGCTAATTGTAAATAGCTTTTGTTATGGGTGAAGAAAACTTTTCTGTACATTCATGTGGGGAGCAATTTTGTCCTTGCTGTTCTCAAAGCTATGTCTGTGCCTAGCTATCCATGTTCTGACATAGCTATTATATCATAATAGAAAATACTGATTGGTAGCTCCTGTTTTCAGAGCATGAATACTCCAGAATGTTGCATTCTACAATAGCATACTTATAATCTGAAATTTTATCCTATAATTTTTAATAGCCTTATTAAATCTGTGGAAGAATACCTCTAAACAAATGCCTGGTTGTGGATTACATGTCTCTGACTCTCATTAAGAGTTGTTGACCTAGTGGCAGTGCAAATATGACTTGTTTGTTTAGTGATATTTGCTTCCTTGATGGCATAATTGCAGATTTCCAGAGAAGAGAAACAGTGGAAAATCTGGTTTGATAGTAAGAATCCTGAAGAAGAATTGGTTCCAAGTGGCTATGGGCAATCTCTGGACTGCTTCAGACATCTTCTTCTTATCAGATCTTGGTGTCCTGACAGGACCATAGCTCAGGTATATTTATATAGCCTACACAGTCTATTTAGCTACCACTAGAATAATAGTTTCCAGAATGCCAGTTCATGCTATCTTATATAATGCTAAATGCCTTTTTGTAATGGACTTTCATGTTTTATTTTCTGAAATTCTTTTCAGATCACTTATGTATTTGGTACAAAGGCAGTGGCAACAAAATTATTCCAATATATTAAACAAATATTTTCCACTGTGATGGATATCACTGTGGTGATTTCTGCTGGAATCATATGTGTTTTTTCTAGATCTGCTTTATTAGTTCAGAGGATACTTTTGGCTGTCCTTGCTTACTCACTGGAATTTTAGAAGTGTCCCCATGTTAGGCTGAAGTAAAATATTCTGATGAACTCATCTGGCTGAGAGAAAATTTCAAACTATTTGATTGAGAAACTATTTCTTACATGGAAGAATTAGACCCAGTTTAGAAAAATCTCTATTAAATTCTGCTCAGAGCTCTCAATTTAAAGCCATTTATTTAAAAAAAATATAAAATTGAAGTTTATTAAATAGACCTTTTTAAAAGAAAAGTCATCTTCTAGGAGCCTATTTTTAACCTTTATGTTCTTCTCCAGTACAAAAGAACAAAAAATTACTGACAATTCAGAGCAATTAATGGTGATTTACTAAAATTGGAATGCATCACTTGAAGTGTGGTATTAATTTTATTGATGCATATCTTTAGACAACATGAATGGATTCAGAGAAAATCTCAGCAATTATTGGTGTAACTGCAGTCAATAGGTCGAGCAGTGCTGTATAAAGAGTATCTCCATGATGTCTGCTATGTGTCTGAAACAGATCACACAAGATTAGTTCTTCCCTACTGTTAATGGGGCAAGGCAAGCTTTCATCTTTGGATGGTTTTATAAAAACTGATAGTTTATCAAATGTTTAACACTGAGTGTCTTTCTGTCTCTGAGAGGTTACCCAGATTATTGAAGACAAAAGCTGTGTGGTGGGAAAGAGCACGAGCAAATAATCTCTGTTTAAAAGAGCTTTTTCTACTTCTTTGCAAAAAAGAGCATAATCTAGAATTTTAAAGATAAATAAAGAAGGGATAAGAGTTGGTTTTCACTTTTTCCTCTGGATTTTCTACTTTGTGATAGTTGTTGATTCATTGCTTGTTTAACCATGAGGATGAGAAAGGCCGAAGAGCTTTGAAGCCCATCTTTAATACTTTTCTCTTATTTTCCTAGATTTTGAGGCAAGGAGTTACACTGTTTAATGGAAATATCCTTAAATAATAAAAAATTTTCCAAAGTTTTAGAGAAGTTATTATTTTTATTATACTCTAATTATAGTTATTATATGTAACAATGCACACAGATATATGTAATATATAGTGATTTAAAAATTTTAGATGGTCGTATAAGGCTATAAGAAAACACTTTCAAAGACAATATGATGTGTTGACATGTAAAAATAAATTTGTGTATTTATATTTTTGATACAAATTTTTAGCAGCCTTTGGTCGACAGTTGGCTTATTGGTAGTATTTACACTGGGAAGAAAACAGTATGAAATTATTGAATCACAAGTTAAATTTACCCTTTTTAATATAGGCAAGAAAATATATCACTGACACAATGGGGGAGAAATATGCAGAGGGAGTCATCTTGGACTTGGAGAAAACATGGGAAGAGTCAGATCCACGCACTCCCCTCATATGCCTTCTTTCCATGGGCTCTGATCCTACGGACTCAATTATTGCTTTGGGAAAAAGACTGAAGACAGAAACGTGTTGTGTCTCCATGGGCCAGGGGCAAGGAATCCATGCTCGTAAACTTCTACAGCAGACAATGGCTCATGTAAGCGACAAAAATTGGAATGTTTTTCTCTCTGTATTAAACACCTAGAAATAAAAATCCTGCCATGAGATAACATTTTTTGGTGGGTAGTTAATGCTGATGCAAACCCCTATATTTATTTATATATATCCTAAGCAAGAGAACTGTCTTTTCCCAGTCCTTCAATTTGCCATAACCAGCTGCTTGCTACTTGCAGATGCTTTTCATTGAAAATGGAATGCTTTTCATATAAAATGGAGTTTTATAGTTGATTGCAGACTGATGAACATAGCTGAATTGAGTTTTTTGGTTTTTCTGGTTATATCACCAATAAATATTCTTCTGTAGGCATATTCATATTATGGATGTATTTTGTTAAATGAAGAAAATTAATTCTAAATATGCTATTGATAGTTACATAAACTTGAGAAAAACAAGGTAGTATAACAAGTTATTGCTGTAGTCTGAATTGGGAGGGACAATCTGGTAGCACAGGCATTTTACAGGAAGAGGAATTAAAGAACAAAGCTATCTGTATGAGAAAAGTGAGCTGCTCCAATTTGGCATGCTTTGCTCAGCAGGTGATACTACTGCTATGCCTGCTGATGTGAAAATACTGGTCTTACTCTCCTGTGCTATGAGCTACATTTTATAACCTGTTTTACTCTGACTTTTACTTCAGATTCTTGTTTGATAACTTCTCAAAAGGAACTAATTAGCAGATCAAATAGGAAACCCATTCAATAATAGGGGAGAGGAGCACTTTTTGTTCAGAGAAATGCAGTTACTTTCCCTCACTGTCTCACAAGCCCTCTTAGTGAAGAGGTATATGTGATGCCTATAATGAAATATAGCAATTTATATAAGAAAGTTTGATATCTATTGATTGATGGCAATAGATTATGTATATTTATTTGGCTATTTTCCAAGCCTGGAACCCTTGTGAGGAACAAGGTTTAGCTATGGAGCTACTCCTGAGCTCCCTTATGTAACTCAAAATTTATCAGTTTCTACCAGTACTGTAGTCATACCAAGCTATGTTTTAAATGTATTGAAATGGGAAAGGTAGAGATTACTTGAAAAGACTAGATGAGCACGTAGGGACCACTTGTTCAGGTGAAAAAAACCAAATAAGCTAACACCATCTTCAGAAGAAACAGCTCACTCACATCTTAGCTCTCATCAAGGAGTGATTTGAGCTTGTGAACAATTCTGATAACTTTTTATATTCTATTGTTTTAAACTAGGGAGGTTGGGCACTTCTGCAAAACTGCCACCTTGGACTTGACTTTCTGGATGAGTTAATGGACACTGTCATAGAGACAGAGACTGTTCATGAAAGTTTCCGACTGTGGATGACAACTGACATTCACAAACAGTTCCCCATTGCGCTTCTTCAAATGTCAATTAAGTTTACCAATGAGCCACCACAAGGGCTAAGAGCTGGACTAAAGAGAACATACAGTGGTGAGTGTTAGAATGGTAATGATTTTAAATTAAATTTTGGACTGTGATGCTCTTGCGTGGTCATGTTAAACTGCTAGTAGGTGTAAGCTAGTATGGAGAACTGATCACAATGATACTAGGACACATTTTGGTTTTTGTTTTGAAAATTGAAAATAAGAGAAGATTTGCTGACATTCTGTTGCCAGAAATAATTGGATAGCAAAACAGGAAATGCCTTTTCTCACACGTTGGCTTCCAGTATGTCCATTCAAAGTGTTTGAATTTTTATTATTCTGTGTTTTGGCAGAAAAAGGACATGGTTGACTATTGATTGCTCTTTACACTACATAAAATAAAGGAAAAAGATTCTGTGCAGAAAGCAACTTGATGTGAATTCAGCTGTTAGTAAATCGTGGGTTTTTTTCCCCCTGAAGTTTACTCTTTTAATTTGAGCAACTTAATAATATGCTATAAACTGCCTCCAGCCCAGAACACTTGGTGGAACAATAATTTACCCTTGGGAGAGGCAGAGAGCCAAGTGAATATCTCAAGAGGGATATTTTAGAACTGATTTAAAGTAGTTTTGCAAAAGATGATTACTGTGATTCTCCCATTTGCAATCAATAGGTGTCAGCCAGGATTTATTAGATGCCAGTAGAATGGTGCAGTGGAAGCCACTGCTGTATGCTGTAGCCTTTCTGCACTCCACCGTTCAAGAAAGACGCAAGTTTGGGTCTCTGGGTTGGAATATACCCTATGAGTTTAATCAAGCTGATTTCAACGCCACTGTGCAGTTCGTTCAAAACCACTTGAATCGCATGGACACCAAGAAGGTAATTAATGATTTTGTGGGAAAGGTGGATTAGGATGATGGATCTTTCTAGTGGTGGAATATATGTAAATGCTTCCTAGTAACTGAACTACAAGAGTGATGTTTTTTCTACAAACATTTAATATTTCAAGTATACTTGTCTGCAGCAGCAGACTTAGACTTCTAATCCAGTGCATGTTTAATTTCTGTATTAACTTCTACATTACATTAAAAAAAAACATAAGGCTTCCCAGCCATCTCAGAAATATAGACCTTAGATGTGTAGACCTTCTCTTTAATTCTAATTAAGTCAAATAATTAAAAAGGGATATTTAAAATACTCTTTTAAAAAAATCTATTTCAAGTAAAAATAATAAGATTTTGCCCCCTCCCAACCTATCTTTGCAGCATGAAGAAATCAAAAGTGGTTTTAAATGATTATACAAGAACATCTCTTGTGTTTCTTGCTTTCATATGGTCAGTTGTCATACAGAGAGGTCTGTGGCAGTGAAATTTGAGGTTGGCATTTTAAGTGAAAGGAGAATTCAAATATATTTGAAACCTTGCTATCTTCAAGATGCTCTTTAATTTGTCAATGAATCATATTTTGAGAAATCCTTGCAGGTGTTCTGAGAATACAAAACTATAATGAAAAAAGAATAATAGGAAAGTAACTTTCTACCAAATGAGACAGACATGGTACATCAGCTATTTTTCCTAAAGCAGATCTAAGTAAATAAGAAGATGATTAGCCAAAGTCAGTGCTTTCTGCTTGGTTTTAGGGGATCTCCTGGAGTACTGTCTGTTACATGATAGGTGAGATCCAGTATGGTGGTCGTGTGACAGACGACTTTGACAAAAGACTCATGAACACCTTTGTAAAGGTTTGGTTCAGTGAAAATACATTCAGTCAGGAATTCAGCTTCTACAAAGGATACAGCATACCCAAATGTACTATGGTGGATCAATACCTTCAGTACATACAGGTTTGTAAATGAAAGCTATTCACTTGTTTCTCATAAGATCCTGATTCCCTATAATTTTTCCTTTTTTTTTCTGAGTACTTGTATTTTGTCTTTCCTTCACAGAATTTAAAACCGATTCCGAGCAGTTTTCATATCTATTAGTAACAACTAATTATTGTTATCAATGTTATCATCTTCATGACAGCAATATATATTTTCTTTTTCATCTGGTTTGCTTGTGGGATGTACCTAAAGGCACAAAGTTATTAAAGAGGGCAAAGAATAGAATCCAGACATTGGGTACAGCCTCTTTGAAATAAAAGGTCTAGATATATGAGAGTAAAAGTTTATTATTAAAATAGTGCATAGTTGTTAAAACACAATTTGTTTGGTGTGATTTGGGCTGTGACATGACAAATAGACCACAGCAAGTTATCTGGCTTAAGACTATTTGAAGAAATCTAGCTTCTTACTTAACAGTGATCTAGGGTTATTTTCTGTTTTTTGTTTGGTTTTGTTGTGTTGAGTTTTATGTTTTTTTGTTTGGGGATTTTTTGGTGTGGTTTTTTTATATGATTTGCTTCTAAATCTGCAGTTGTACTCTTTTTATATTTTACTACATAGAGCCTTCCTGCTTATGATACACCAGAGGTGTTTGGTTTGCATCCCAATGCAGATATCACATACCAAAGTAAAGTTTCCAAAGATGTATTGGACACCATCCTCAGTATTCAGCCTAAAGATAGCTCTGGTGGAGGAGGTGAAACTCGAGAAGCAGTTGTAGCCAGACTGGCTGATGATATGCTGGAAAAACTTCCTGCTGATTATGTACCATTTGAAGTGAGTTAATGAAATTCTGGCAAAAACATTTGCTCCATCTTGCCTTTTATGGATTACAAAAAACCTCGGAAACTACCAAAAACTTTTCTAAAAGCAGGTTTGAATTAATTCATACAGGCAATGCTTTGTACTTTAAAGAAGTGTGGCCAAACTATTAACGTTTAGGAGGAAGTCATTAAACATGTGCTGAAGTGCTTTTGTAAGAACTTTTTCAGAAATATTAAACCCCTTAATGCTTGTCATTTGCACTATAGGGGAGGAAGGGTCATAATAATTTAACTGAGACTGTTGACACTATAAAATTTCTAGTTACATTCTTGCAGCTGTTAATTTGTTTGTTTGTTCATTTTACACTTTTGATTAAATTTGTATCAGTGAGTTTGATTAGATGCAAGACTGCCTGGTGGTGTGATAGTCCCTGGGCATTGCTGCTATGTTGAAGCAAAGTAGCTGGGGCAATTATGCTTGACTGGTTTGTGCAAAGAGAACCTTGGAACTGCTTGTGGAATTAAAACTGAATTTTTTGAACTAAGGTAAACAGCCTACAAGCTCTTTAAGTGGCATTAGCTCAAAGAATGATATAGAGACTAAATCCTGACTTAGACTAAGAACATAGCCAGTCTCAGCATCACAGATTTCTCCTGGAACAAATCCTGTGTTCCTCTCTTGCAGGTAATTCGAGGGAGGTGCCAAATTTACCATTTAAGCTCATAAATAAATTATTATGTCTCAAAGACCATATTGAGA
Source organism: Alethe diademata (assembly GCA_025584955.1). Classification (NCBI taxonomy): domain Eukaryota; kingdom Metazoa; phylum Chordata; class Aves; order Passeriformes; family Muscicapidae; genus Alethe; species Alethe diademata. The sequence goes on from JANRMJ010000001.1 coordinate 76,564,591, forward strand.
CCTAACATTGACATAAAGCTAACTTTGTTTTATCACTTCTATTGAAGCATCTTTGGATTTCTACCAACAGGTAAAAGAAAAACTGAAGAACATGGGACCTTTTCAACCTATGCACATATTTTTACGACAGGAGATTGAACAAATGCAGAGAGTTATTTCTTTAGTGAGAAACACTCTGACTGATCTAAAACTTGCCATTGATGGGACAATAGTTATGAGTGAAAATCTGAGGGATGCTTTAGACTGCATGTATGATGGAAGGATTCCTGCTAGCTGGAAAAAGGTAGGTATACATCACTTGTTCTGGAAAGAAATAAAAAAATCTATTCCTGAAGAGACTGGATAAAACTGCTAGAATTATAGTAAACATTTTTTTTCAAACTATGTTTCAGAACAGGTACTGTTGGAATAGATTTTATACTAAAATAAACATAGTCAAAGCAAGCTTTCTTTCATTTATAAAAATTGAAATGAACATGAGGTATGCAGATATTTGCCATTTTAACAACCTGCATATTGGCAGGATAAAAAAGCCAGAGAGAGGAGAGAAATTAAAGATGTGGTGATGGATTTTTAACACTGATGTTATTTATTGAGCATATATAATTTATATATATTCTTTTTCTGGGTTAAGTAGAGGGGGCCCATCCATCTTGGTCAAAATCAGTGTACTTTGAGTTTGAGTAATAGTCACATAATTACAGGATAGTAGATGCTGGAAAGGACCTATGGAGACATCACACTTCTAATCTAATTGTCTAATCAAACTTCTGAAAGCAGAGTCGGTTAAAGCAGGCTTCCCTGGAGTCTCCAGAATCAGAGAGGTGCAACCCATTCCAGTGTTTGATCACATTCACAGTAAAAATCAATCAATCAATCCACCAACCACCAGCCAAACAAACAAAAAAACCCTTAAGCTGAAACAGAATTTCTGACATTTCATCTTGTTCCCATTGCCATCTCTTCTATTGCTGACAAGGATCAGGCTCCATATTCTTCTGTTCTCCACACAAGATATAAGCATATTATCTCCTTTGAGCCTCCTCCAGGCTAAACAATCCCAGCTCTCAGCCTATCCCTACAGAAATTGTTTTCAGGGATAATTAGAGCTGTTAACGGCAACTGATGGAAAGAAAAATGGGGAGATTTTTTTTGTTGTTTGCTTTTTTGTTTCTTCTGACAAAGTGTTTTTCATGGTACAAAACCTGGATGTAAACAGATGCTTTACAACACAGCTCTGTATTCACATAGTCCAAGTTTAGTTTTCCTTAGGTTTTATTCAGAAGAATAAAATTGCAGAACAGTTTTACTGAAATCATGTTGTCTTGATATATTGACCTTGGAATTATAAAGACAGGTATGCTATTTTGCTTCTTAATTTATACAGCTGTCTAATCCTGAAAAAAATATCATAAAATGGGCAATTAGTACAGAGGGCATTATAAGTTTAACTGCAACTTGAAATGGAACTTGAATGAAGAAAGAACTTGCTTCAGGTTTCAGTGGGATGCAAAGTTAAAGCATCAGATTAAAGTTGAGATATGATAGATGATCTTTAGATATGCTTTGCTAATATTGTATTATTTAATACCATGGGAGGATTTAGCTTTTTTTGACAGCATGCTATTTTTAAATATGTTTACTGTTTTTAGGCATCTTGGCCTTCCAGTACCCTTGGTTTCTGGTTTACTGAGCTTCTAGAAAGAAACCACCAGTTTTACAAGTGGATTTTTGAAAGTCGACCAAACTGTTTCTGGATGACAGGGTTTTTTAATCCTCAAGGATTTTTAACTGCAGTGAGACAGGTAAATTGTGTTTGAAGTCTTATTCTGCTTATTTTTTTTACACACTTTTAAAAATAAAATGTGTTTTCTGATGAAGGATGAGTTTATATATTAGCGGCTCCACATATTTGCAGTTATTTTCTTTTTTCCTCTGCCTTCACTCAGAATCAGGATTGAGGCATGAGAGATGGATTTTTGTGTTCAGACTCAGTTGTTTGTTAATTCTTGTCTGTAGTACAGAGAGTTCTGCAGCACTTCTAGCTTACAAGCTAAAAGTGAGAAAATGTTGGCGGATCTAGCTAGTTACAAGGTCTTTTAAAGCCTAACTATCCAATTAAAAGCTAACACCTATATTATTTATACTTTTGACCCAATGACCAAATGCCCGTGACCCACACTTTGGGATTTTCTCTCCAACCAAAAACCATCACCTAAAATCAAGAAGAAGAAGGAGCAAGAAGGAAGAAGAGCCACTGCCCAAGAACCTCCATCTTGTCCCATACCTATTACTATATTCTAAAACCCCAAATTCCAAACCCTTCACCATGTGATATTACACACCTCTATTCAAACTACACACCAGTGATCCCAACTCCATCACTCAAATCTTGAAGCCTTCTACAAGGCCTCAAGTAAAAAACAGCGTTCTTTTGAGGGTCGGTGCTAGAATGCACAAAAAGTTCAAAAGTCCCAGGCTTCAGGGTTCCAACATTTATACACATGGGGAGATGTGTGACTGTCTAACATTTCCTGAGTGAACTGCTTTTTCTTCACATATAGTTTTTCAGTATATCAACCACTAATGTGTTAAAATATGTTTCCTGTGTTGACCAAGGCCCAAATAAGTAGAAGCTACCACACAACATTATTAAGGTAACCTGGAAAAATATTTAATCTCATGTTTCCATAGAGATATCTCTGAGAATGGTCATTAATCCCATGAATTTCCATTTTCCCCCCTCTATTTTGTTCTGTGTACAGTACTTAGCTGACTGGAGACTGGGCAGAAAAGCTATTCAGAAGTAGTCATACATTTCAATTCTGCTGTTTAGTTGCTGATTAGGTCTCTCTTTAGCAAGTGGGAAAGACTTTCCTGCATTAATGCATATAAGTATGATATTTGATGAGCTTGCTAATGTACGTACGTTGACTTGGTGATTGTGTTGGCTGCTCAGCAACTATTTTACTTTAAAAGGAAGCAATAAATGCCTGTGTTGGTCAGCATAAAGGGATATACTGGAGACAGTAAGCATCTGGAACGTGTAAAACTAAAAAAAAAAAATTACTCATATAAAAATACAATGGGACCTCAGGAAAAAAAACCCAAACTTTTGGAGAAGAGTATGAAGATTTGTGGTGTAGGAAAAATATCCCCTCTTACTCCAAGGTCTGGGTAGTGTAATCTAAAATTGCAGGCATATAGCCTTGAAATTGTGTAATGCATTTATTTTAAGTGAACAATCCTAAACTGGGACTATCTTTTGCATCCAAGCTCGTGGAAAAGGTTTACTAACAGGATCCATAACCGTTGGAAACCAGAATTTTCTGGTTCTATAAAAAAGAACTGTGGATATGTAACAACCTAATATCCCAAGTAAATACCAAAGTGAGTTTCTAGGCTTTGCTGTGTGGTAAAACAAATAGAAATGAGAAGGAGGAAGAGCCAGAATGATCACTGAGCTATAAACCCTGAGTTTTTGAGATCATCAAACTAACTGCAGTATGGTGGCAAGTATTCATTCTAATTACTTCAAACAAAGATTTTTGAAGCCATTGGAAGACCAGGATAAAACTTTGGTTTGCCATAACTAATTTGCATGGGATAGGAAAGAACTGGGCAACTGAGAACTGAGTGTTGTCCAATGCATTGACTAACAGCTTTTTTTGCGGTCTCTTTACATAGCTTTGTAGCTGAGTGAGTTCTTACTCATTAGAATACAGTTCTGAAGAGTAAAGGTACATGAAAAGGAAGGTAACCCCAGAAAATTTGTTTCACTTACCACATGCATTCTCATCTCAGCAAATATGTGAAATTTTTGTGTGCACAAGAGCTGGCTACCATTGGCATTCAGTGGTTGTGTTACATAGTGTGGTCTTTAGATATTTTATATCATAGAAATCAAAAATCAAATATAGTGTAAAAAGTATTGAAAGCTTTCTTGTTGTGCCATGCTTTCACTCCCTTAGAGAAAAGTCAGGCTTCTGTGAACATGGATATTGTAAAGAATTGGCTTATTTTTTTTGTTTTTGTCTTTTTTTTTTTTCTTGTACTGAAGAGGATATGTCATGACCATAAAAAATTTATTTCTAATAACTGCTGAGAAAAAGGGTTTTGTGATCATGTGAAAATATAACCACATAAGTTTTATCTGATTTGGGCAGGAAATAACGAGAGCTAACAAAGGATGGGCTCTTGACAGTGTAGTGCTGTGCAATGAAGTCACTAAATGGATGAAGGATGATATCACAAGCCCTCCTTCAGAAGGTGTCTACGTGTATGGGCTGTATTTGGAAGGAGCTGGTTGGGACAGAAGAAACCTGAGACTGACAGAATCTAAGCCCAAGGTGCTGTTCGAGCTGATGCCGGTGATAAGGATATATGCAGAGAATAACAGTAAGTAACAGCATTGTGAAGGATGTTATTTCCATTGAATTCAATGTACCTTTTTATTTAAGTGCACTGAAATCTTTTGGGCTGTAAGGATTTCAGGAGGCTGCTGCTAATCATTGTATACATAGCAAATCTCTTTCAATAGGGGAGACTTCCCAGCCTTTCATTGAAAATATGTTTTCAGGCTTGCTTCAAAATTGATAGTAGGCACTTTTCCTAATATTTATAGGTCTCTACACATGGTCTTAATGGTGTTAAGAACTTTGTAACCTGTAATTTACGGGTAAACTGTACATACTGACAATATATATCCCAGATTAAAAATGCCAGTTTATACATAAACTCTCTGATCTCTGTAGGCTCCATAATCTAA
>JANRMJ010000001.1:76569458-76583972 GCA_025584955.1 Alethe diademata
CTCCCTCGCCGCCGGTAAGCCGCGCCGCCCTTTCTTTTTCCACGGCTACCTAAATAATCTTTTTCACTTGTGCCAAAAGTGTATGTAATTTATATATATATATAAAACATATAAGTATGTATACACAACATATAAGATATACATGGATTATATATATACATGTATATATACATGTATATATACATATATACGTATACACATAAATATTGTGCTTTTAGATAACGTATTTTATATGTTATTATATAATGTGTATATTTATAAAAATGTAATTTTTTTCCCTGGACAAGTCTGATTTTGAGCTCATGGAAGCAAGCAAGAGGTAGAGTGAAGTGGTGGGAGATGTTTTGTCTTTGAGGCAGAAAAGGAATGTAGGAATGGAAAGGAATCTTATGGGGCTTAAGGACATGCTGTGAAAATGTGTAATTTGTCTTAATGGTGGGTTCTTGCATATAGAATAGGGCATGCTGTTGAATAGGGATGTAAAACAATAATCCACTGTAGAAACATAAAATTGGAAAAATCTGTTGAAAAGCATTCTGTCTCTAAAAGCAAAGCTTGCTAGCACACTATTTTGCATAGCTAATATTTTATAAAAGGCATGATCAGCAGCCAAGATACTAAATAGTAAATACTGAAGTACTGAGAATAGCTAGACTACTGTTCTGATTCTGCAGTGAAGTAGCTGATGATTTATAGTCTAAAGCACTAGATGGATTTCAAACCAGATTGTCCAAAGTAGGGAAATTTTATTTTGGCATAATACATTGATAAGAAGTAATGTTCAGTGGGCAGATTGAACTAACAAGAACACTAATTACTCTAGAGTGTCCATTTACATATCTGGCTTTACATCAGTTCCTAGATGCTCATGTTAAATTGTAAATCTACAGAAATTTCAAAGCATGTATATCCTTCATCTGGCAATAGCAAATGGAGAGCAGTGTACAAGTGAACTTGAATTCCATCTTCCATTTGCCTTATGATCATTCCCTTAGGGCCCAATTTTTCAACTTATATTAATTGCTCTTTATGTCTCTTCTGTCTTTTCAGCTGCAAAAGATCCGCGTCTGTATTCATGTCCGGTCTACAAGAAGAGCAGTAGAACAGATCTCAATTACATTGCTGCTATGGATCTTAAAACCCGTCAGCCTCCAGAGCACTGGGTACTCCGTGGAGTAGCACTTCTGTGTGATGTCAAGTAATGGTAAAAAAAAAAGTTTCCAGGAGTTCTTTTCTGTTTTTAAATGCAAACATGGTAAACATTAATAGTAGTTAGATACACAGTGGAACAATTCTAAAAATATTATTTCTAAATCATAGACACCATTATGGTATTTTTATAAAATTGTCCTCCATAAACCTCTACAACAGGTTTATGAATGCTATATCTTATAGTGACATTAACTTTTGTGTCTTTGAAAAATCATGAGAAATATTTAGTGCTCCTATCACTTACGCGTGCATAAGCACTCCTCCTGTGTGCTTAATCTTATCTTGAATAAAGATTCATTGATTTGAACAATTGTTACTTTTTGGTAGTAAATATTGTTGTATCAGGACTTACCTTCAAGAGGCTAAATGCAAAGCAGTGTTTTTTGTGTGTGTATATGTATGGAAAACTAAGCCCTGTTGCTCATTCATATTAGTTAAAATTCCTCAAGATTATGTTCCAAGATTTATTTCCTGCTAATAATTTGCTTGCTATCTAAATAAAGAAGATAAGGCTGGAAAAATATCACACTTTTTTCACTACTTGGAGAACAAATTCATTCTGTTGCATAGGAAAGCAAGCATTTGACAGCTGCCAAATAACTCTCAGTGATACAAACTAAATATGTGAAAATCTTTAATAGGAAATACTTTTAATTTAGACATGGCAATAAATAAATAAAGTTAGAAGGGTTGAAGTGTTCTTTATTGAACCTTGAAGCACCATGTTCCAACTTCCAGGAGATCTCCGGATACTCGCTGGAGATCTAAATTGCCATGGACTTGTGTCTTACACGAACACCATCCTCTCTGAAGAAGATGAACGTATTTCGTCCTTGTGCAAGTCGTTAATACTGAGAATTTACAAGGCACATGTGCTTCAAATACCACTTTTCAAATTGGGCATTTTTTCTACTATCATTGCTTTAGATACAGTGGACATGTCAAACCCAATAGTAAGTCTCAGTGAGGGGACTGTGCACATTTTTTTCAGTGTGATTTTCTATGGGAATAGTAGGGAAAAGGACAGTTCCCCACACAGGTATTTTGAAGTCTGTTAGGTCAGTGAAACAATTGATATTGGCCATCATTGTTATTTCTGTTTTAGCTTTCTTTTTGTAAAAGATTTGGCATCAGCTCTTTAGGTGTCTTCAAAACCACCATCAGGATGGAAAAACAAGGTAGGGGAAAATTCAGTGAGCCCTTGAAATGTAGTTTTATGTCAGGGGCCAGAGTGCATACCCTGCTCTCCCAGAGGTTTTGCTGCCTGGGCTGGGAGAACACATGGTGCAGCTCGAATAACACCTGCCTCATTTACTACAGCCTTGCTTTGGTCTGTGGGGCAGTGTCTGGTTATCCTCATCTCTACAGGCCCTGCCTTGCTGACACATCTTTCTGGCTTGACCTCAGATCTGCCCTGTTATTACAGCCTCATCTGGCAGTCATTGATGTGTTAGCTGGCCCTGGCTGCTCTCTTTTTTGTTCAGGTGATGTGGGACTGTGTCCTTGTCAGAGAGAGATTTTCCCTGCCCACCCTGCTGTGGCTCTTGGCTTCCAGCTCCAGTGTTGTTTCCAAGCAGCCTGCCTTTGTTGTTCCATGATATATGCCTTAAAACAGGGGGGGAAATTAGCTGTTTCTTGCTCACCCTCATAGCAGAAATGAGTAATGAAATCCTTCAATGGTAAGGAGTATCAATAAAAAAACCAAACCTCATGTATTGTAGAATTGGATGTCTAGATGTAGAATTGGATGTCTCTTTGGCTCTGCTATTGGTACTGAATGGATTAGCCAAGAAATACCATTCACAGACTTCAGTTATGCTGCTATTAAGCATGCGGCATTATAAATTCGAGTTCAGGCTTACAGAAGGTATTCTCTATATTAATTTCTCGTATTGGACATGATAAATACATGTATCTTGGAGAATGTTTAAAAACAAATACAATTTTATCTTGGAAATTAATAGCAAAATAATGTTCTGAACAAGGTGCAGTATTTAGAGTTTCATCATAGTGCTTTGAAATCCCTCATTAATTTTAGAGTATTTAAAATAAGTAACCTAATCTTTCAAATATATACTGTGCTGTGTATGGTATATTACTGCTATATGAGCTTCTCTTCAGCAAAGCTTTTTTCTTCGAGCTCTGTGCCTACACTCATACCTCTTAGCTCCTAGGTCACTTTTCTCAGAGTTGTGATTTTTTTACACTTTTGAGATTATAAGGAAAAACAAAAATTCAACTTCCAAGCATAGTAGGCAATGCAATTCTAAACTAACAGTAAGTTTGATTGTCATCATTGAAAAGGATTTTTTTTTTAATCTGAGGTACATTGCTGTGGTATATGTACAAAAATTGAATTAATAAGAAACTGCTTCTTATTCTGAAATATCTTTTATTAAATTATTTTGATGATTAAATCAATATTGAAAAAAATTCAGTTTTTCTTTATTATATGGGGTTCTTTTTTTCATTCCTTGCTTGGAGTTATCCTATTTTAATTACCCAGATCTGGATGTACTAAGTGGCTTCCTAATGAATTATGAAATAAAGCTTGACTAGTGTTCATATTACCACATTTTAATTTTTAGCTTTCACATTCACATTGCACAGACCTTATAGGTGTATACAAATATCTAAAGGCTTTTGGAACACATAGAACACTTAAAAAACCAATGCTGCAGAGGTGGTTGCATGAGAGACAAGTTGCTTATCAGCTGTGTAAAACTAAAAGTCTATTGAACAGGTGAAATAAAAGAAGATTTCTTGATATGTTTGTGGATCCCAAGATGTACCATTTACTGGAGCTTCTGGCATTTAATTTGCACTATGCAGCTTTTCCAAGGACTAATTATTCTATAGCTTTTGTTCTTACACTGGATGTTTTAATTTTATTATAAGTGATCGTATATTATGAGTCTGTATATTAATATAGGAAAATGTAACTAAAATCTGAGCTTTTAAAACTAAAAAGCAAATATATGTTACCAATCTCACTTTGCCCTTGAAGTCTACACATAAAATTAGAAATTTCTTGGTATTTATTTGCACATTCAGTCTTTTAAACAAATACCCTAAACAGAAAGCTATTGAATCAACACTGGAAAAGTTGGCTGAAGAAAAAGAGGGAAGAGAAAAGCATGGTTAAAATATTTTTTAGTTAGACCTGTTATTTAAAATGGATACTGGCCTTTAACATTTTAGTAGAGTTATTATTTGCATTGCAATCACTTCGAGAACCGAAGGAGTTATTTTAGTTTTTGCTGTCAGAGGGTAAGAGCTATCCTATTTTGGTAAGAAAAACAGCAGATGTTTGCTGATGTAAAAACATGATTTTTTTTTTCAAAGGTGTTATCTTAGAACAAGAAAATCTACACACAGAAAAAGAAGAGTTAGAAAACTCTGTGAACCGTCTGTGAAAAGAGGTTAACATGATTGAACAGAAGGCAGAGTAACTTGTTAAGACACTGTTTTTACATGAGTTGCCTGCAAATAACAGAGTTTTCAGTTTCCCTGTTAAACTGCCACAAAAATGGCAGCCAATATATATAGCTCCTCCTGCAAAGTGTCTCCCCCACCACCTTCCATTTCTTGAGTATAAAAGGTGAATTTTTGTAGAAAAAATGTAACCTGAAATCTCTTGTTAACTGACCTATTTAACTTACTATATTAAACATCACATTATGCGTTTCTCTATTTAAGCTGAATTAGTTCTCTCTCTTGCTCTGAGCAAACTGCAATTCCAGCAAAATAATAGTAGCTTAGTTTGGCAAGAGCACTGCAAGTGGTTCATCTTATCTTCCAGTGTCTTTTCTAATTTGATTAATATATGCTTAGAATGGAAATGTTAACTGATGATGAACCTCATAAACACTGTAGAAGATTGTGACAAGAATCTGTGTGTAGAAAGAATACCTAGAAATGCTTTGTGAAGCAAGATGTGCTCAATAAAAGTAACTTCTGCAGGGCATCATTCTCACAAGTCAATTCCCTTGGCTTAAAATGGGCTTATAAGAAAGATGGGGGAAAACATTGGTAGGACTTGCTGTGGTAAGATAAGGAATAATGGTTTTAAACTAGGAGAGAGTAGACTTAGACTAGATACAAGGAAGAATTTTTTTTATAATAAATGTTGTGAAACACTAAAGCAGGTTGCTTGGGTAGGTGGTAGATGCCTCATCCCTGTAAACATTCAAGGCCAGGTTGGATGGGGCTCTGGGCAACCTCATCTTGTTTAAGATTGCAGGAAGGTTGAACTAAATGAGTTTTAAATGTCAATTCCAACCCAAGCCATTCTATGATTTTATTACTTTCATATGTAAGTATTGTTTCACTTAAAATACTTTGTGTAAAATGTGCAGATGAGAGGAAATAATAATAATTGCAGCCAAAGCTCAAAAGACTGCACCTTCCAAGACAAAAATGTTTCATTCTTTTTACACACAAAATAAGTTACTTTGCATTTCTTCTTGACCATGCATTGTGGAGTAGTAAAGCTCCAAAATGCTTGTAGTATGATTTCTTGTTTGCATTTTGGTCTCTAACTTCTGCATAATAATCCTTACTTCTCAAGTAAAGCTGTTCTTTATTCTTTCAAAGTAAGTTGTTTCAGGTGAGTTATGTGTGACCAGCAACAAGTTTGTTACTTGGATAAAAGGAGAAATCAATTAAGAGGTGCATGATCTATGCAAAACAAGAAATTTCACAATGGGAGGAGGTTTTTCAGAACATAATGGGAGTGAAATCCTTATGAAGGGACATGCTGATTGGTGATCTTTGGATCACAAAAATTAGATCAATTGGCATCAGTGTTAGACTGTGTCACGTCAGCACAATAAAAACTCTGTTTGAACCCAACATACTAAGTGAGAAATTTAATACTGAGTTGGGCTTTGTTTTTAGGCTGATTTCAGTGCATCTCTTCTTGTTTTATCCTTTGAAAAATTAAAAAGACAGTAATAATGCTACTGGAGCTAGCTATATTCACTGGATGAGCAGTAGTTTCTGGTCTTCATTTTACTAAAATTGGTCAGATGGGAAACCAGGCTCTTTAAATATCCAACCCATGTGTTTGGTGAACGAAGTTTTATACAGCCAGAGATCTCAGAATACTACTTCATGAATAGGACACTCTTTTGCACTGTGTTGAATGAGTCCTTGACTTTGAAAAGAAGGAAAAACCTGGGCGAAAGAGAAGGGGGAGGACTATATGTGAAAGCTGGGATGGATCAGAATCACTTCAATATTTTACTGAACAATCTACTTTTTGAAATAGTTTTAAGGAAAATGCTCTGTCAGTTTATTTCTTGTAAGGGATGTTGTGGTATCACAGAATTGTTGAGGTTGGCAGGGAGCTCTGGAGGTCATCCTGTGCAATCCCCTGCTCAAGTAGGGTTTCCTAAAGCTGGCTGCCTAGGTTTGTGTCCAGGTAGATTTTTAATTTCTCCAAGGGGTGGAAGCTCCACAGCTGGTCTGGACAACTTCTGCCAGTGGTCAGTCACCCTCATAGTGAAAACAAGTGTTTCCTGATCTTCGTGCAGTACCTTTTATGTTTCAGTTTGTGCTCTTTGCTTTTTGTCCTGTTATTGGGTGCCACTGAAAAGAGCTTGGCTCTGTTATCTTTACATCATCTCTTCTTGTACTTACAAATATTATTAAGATTCCTCTTAAGTCTTCTCTTTTCCTGGCTGAATGGTCCTGCTCTTTCAGGCTTACCTTGTGGGAGAGACACTTTAGCCTCTTTATTGTACTAGTGACCTTTAATTGGAATCTATCCAGTATCACTGTAGATATTATGGCAGATTTCTTTTACAAAAGATGGCATATGTCTGATTCTTAACAATGCATATATTATAGGAGCAGGTATTTTAAGTACAATAGGACAACTGGTTTTCCTATTCCCAGTTTAATATTGTTATGCTTTCACCAGAAGCATTTATCCAAATGAATTAAAAAAATGTCTATTTTTTGCATATATAAAATGTCTATAAAGAGGTGGTATGTGTGCCTCTTTAGTCTGGTTAATGTGCTGTTGGTTGGTTGCATTGTAATGAAAACTGGAAATTTTTAAAATGTTTTCCTTTGACATAAAATTAAATTTGATATAAAATTTGTAATGACACCTGGGTGAACTACAAGACAGTGACTGAGACTTGCAATGTTATATAGGTGTGGGAAGTTAGACACGTTGAATGTACTTGTGTTTTTCACACAATAGATAGGAACATTTTCAGGAACACGCTCTGGTTCCAATTATTGCGCCAAAGCTTTGAGAATTCTTTTGCCATTCCAAACTGTCGTAACAGCTTGGTTGTGTGGTAGTTTCACATTGCCTATGACTGTGTACTGAAAGCAGCAGTATTTGAACAGTTTGTGTTCAGGAATTGGACCTGTCTGGAATTTGGATATTGTCAGCGAATGAAGTCACGTCGGGTTTTTTTTCCTTTTTTTTGTATCAGTGCATTGGATATATGGAAATCAGGCATGTTCCAAGGATTATATTGTTGGTATTTGTAAAAGGTTCTGACAGTTTAAAGCATCAAAACACTACGAATGTCTTTATTTTTATCAGCTCAGGCTTTGTTGCAGCTACTGTGTCTTGTACCTGATGGGTTCACAAGCCAAGATATGGCAATGAGACAGACAATAAAAACCATCTTCCTGCTTTTTCTCAAGAAGAAATTGTTCCCTGCATTAAGTGGAGATAAGAGAGATCTGAGGAGGGATCAAGACACTTGAAATGACAACAAAGAAGTTTCTGCCATTCATCTAAACAAGGTTAAGACTAAGGAGTGAAAGCTTTAGAAATAAAAGCAGCTCTGCTCCTGAGCTTGTTGGATAAAATGATCTTGTCTGATTTTTTTCTTCTCACATTTTTTTTTTTTCCCAGTGGGAATATATTGTTTCCTTGGTTATTATTTAAATTCCACATTTATTGTTGAAAATTATAAATGTAGAAGTAACAATTTTGGATATATCAATTACCATTAATACAGGTCTAGTAAAAGACATAGCAAATTATTCACTTTTTAAATTAACTAATAACAATAGTCTTTAGCATCTTAGACTAAATCAAATACGTTATGAAAAATACTAAATGAGTATAGGGTAAAAACATGCTTTTTAAAATAAGAATTTTATTTTTCCAAGATGACAGGGAATTTATTTGAACTTTGGCAGCAGAAAAAAACCTAAGAACTTTGAATTGAAGTTTTTAAATTGTGTAATACTGATTATTAATGTTATTGTGAGTATTAACATAGAGTTAAAATATATCAAGTGGCAGTCTCTGACCTATATATCAAAAAGTTCAGTTAATCACACTTGCATGTAGTTATGTTGTAAAATGTCTCTACACTTATAGACAGTTAATTGCAGTTATCAGAAAGCTCCTTAAAGACTGAGGCTTTGATTAAGGTCCCTGTCTGAATGCTTAATTACACTACTCCTATTAAAGTTGCAAAGCAAAAATATATAAACCCCTGATGTTTAATCTGAATTATTTTATCTTCCCCTAATAATTGGTAATCTTACATGCATAAAATAAAAATTATAGGCATATAAGTATTTTGGACATAATCTGCCTTTTAATCTCCAGAAATCCAATACCTAGAATGTGAGAGTTAAGATGATAATCCCAGAGCATTCCAAAGTGAGATATCCTTTGGTCTATCAGGAAATATTAATTTTGATTATTGTGCTGTGGAGAAAGAAAAAAGTAACTGTACTTCCCATTTAAATGCAGTGTTAAGTTCTGACTGACTGAAGTGTCTAAGCCAAGAGAACAGGTTGAAGAGGAAGGAAAGCTGCAGTGACTTTTGATACCACAGTGAAGAGTTTGAGCAGCGTGTGAAGGAAGCCCAGTCATTGTCATGAGCAGCATTGTAAGAAAAGAACACTCAAGTAGACACTAAATAATTTCTTTCACTAACATAATTCTGTATTCTCTCTTGTTTTTTGGTCGTTTTCAGCTTATGCAATCTTTAGTATCTTGGTTGTGTTTATGATGCAAAGAACTACACAGCGTTTGTTTCGGTGGCTTCTTCTATATTGTTGAAGTGATGTTTAGTTATCCTGAATTTGTTACACTGCAAGCTTGGAGAAGCCTGCCTCTTGCTGCGTAGGTTTATTTAAGCATCCAAACACCTGAATCTTGTAATATTTTAGTTAGGTAAACCATTTCAGAAAGAGAGATAGGAAATTCTCTCAGAGAACCTAAAAATTCCTGATCAGTAGCTCTCAATAGAACAACTTAAGGACAGTTGGTGGCAGTATGTGTTCTCACATTTTTTATACAGGAGTAATGACTGTGACCTCTTGGAGCCATTTTTCAGGGAAGTAAAATGTGATGTTATTCATCTTTGTTATCAGAGACCAGCACTTACATTCATTTTTTCAATTTCTTCTGAAAAGAGGAAGTTTGACTTTTATTTTTAAATTGCTTTTGTGTCCATTGTAAGTTGCAGAATTCCTTAACATCAGAAAATGCTATCTCATCACCTAACTGATGCCTGTTTCCCAGGCAATATTAAGCCACTTTAATGAAGTGTCAGCTTCACTTTAGTTAAGCTGGCAATCTCATGTGAAATTGCCACTCTTCCAAACAAATCCAAGGATAAAATTACATGTTTATACTATTGTAATGGTAGGATTATACCGCAATTAATTTTAAGACACTAATAAGAATTGCTTGTAGTTTATGTTTTACATTGAAACCAAACAACAAAATAATCATTAACTTGAACTTAACAGACACTGAGATGTTCTAGTTAAATATGTCAAACACAGAAAGCAAAAGATGGAAGTCACAACTAGTGGCAAATTTTATTAATCTTTGTTAAAGGTGTTTATTCTGTGAGGTTATTCTGTGAGATGTTATTCTGTGGCTTTGACTATCACTTTTCTTTATGTTCCTTTTCCCTTTATCCTCTTTACCCTCTTTCTACATTTTCCTCTCATCAGTGTAACAGTGTTCTCTGACTTGATATATGATTCAGCACTCTTCTGAATCACAGACATGGCCATATAAAACATTTTACTGCAAGTGGAATAAAGCAACCAGCTGCTCTGATAGCACCTCTCTTTTTCTGAAGCTGTTGGAGCCAAGGCTCGCTAGGTGTCAGCAGAGTAGTCCAGAAAAATAAGCCTTTCCCCCCTGAGAATTAATAAAGGAAGTTTCAGGTAACAGTTAAAAGTTCACGTATGTAGCAGATATCTTTAAGCATATTAGGTGGTTGTTTTAGTTCATGTTAATCTAACCTAGAAAACCAGTGTTATTGTGCTTCCCATGCCATCAGCTCTGTTTTTATTTCATTGTCAAGCTGCTTTTCATATGTACAAAGTCTCATTGTGTGTCTAGGGAATAGTGACTACGTGCTGCATTTCAGGCAGTAGATGAGAAAGACTGTAAGCTAGAAAAATGATGGCTCAGTGAACTTTTCAAAAGACCCAATCTGCCCAGACATGAGGTCTGCAGACTCCCATGAATAACTTTCTCTTCCATTTCCTGTGTTATCCTGTTCTGTTGTTTATTCTGAAGACATGCAGAAATTCTACCTTTTTAAATTGTTATTTTTATTCTTTATTCTACTAATTGATAAAAATTTACGTATTTTCTCTGGCTTTCAGCTAGGTCTGTCACAGAAGATAGCATCTGCCTTCCCACTCAAGGGAGTTAGGTTTGCCAGCCATTCAGATGTCAACTTCTACTGGCACGCTTCATTCTGGCTGATGCTGGGCTCAACAGTGGGTGTTTATTTTACTCCTTGACAAACACTAACTGACAGATCAGCTTCCCTCAGAACCTTGCCTTCCTTTCCCACTGCCTTTTAAATATTCTGGCTTACTCTTACAGTGGTTTGCAAAGGCTTGCCTTGCCTTTCAAACTGTGGAACCAAGCAGCTCAGAAAAGCCTTTTTATAATCAAAAATTATCTCTACCTGGAACTTCTGTAACACTAGCCATAGCTTGCTACTGGAGAACAAGAAGCTTCTACTACATGATATGCAATAAAATGTAACTGATATGATCCACACATAGGATGCATAACTTTATACAGTTCAATATATACACATTCATATGGATATGAAAAGTATAGCATTATAAGTTTTTAAAATACTTGGTGTATGATGCTCCCTTGAATAGCTTTTATTTCTTTATTTTTCACACTGGATCTTGGTATTCATGTAGAAGCAATGCTAAGTGACTTAGGGAACTGTGTGGAAAGTGAAGCTTATTTCTGTATTAATTTATGAAACTGATTCAGCCTCTAAGCAGAAAGGCATAGATATTGGCTTATTGAGGAGTCTGAGAAGTTCATCCTCTGTGTCTGATGAAACTTGTTGTGTTAAGAGATGAGTGATGCTACAAGGCAAGAAATAATGACCCCTGAGGCTCAAGGAAGAGTATCAATAAAAATGAGTTGGCCAAATCTAAGGCTATTAAATATGTGAAGCTGCTAGTTAATATTTAGCATGAGGATGCATCCTCTAAAGAATTAAAGCACTGAACATAATTGTTTTTGCCTTGGTATATTTCCTGGAATTTATGGCTTTAAAGATAGTGCTCAACAAGAGCACTGCAGCATTTAACTTCTGTGTTGGGGGAACAGCCCTATTTAAAAACTATGGATCACATAGACTGTTTTGTTTGTAGACTGAAGTACATAGGACAGAAAACAAGTGCCTTTTGCCTTTGCCATATCTGGAACATTTGTCTAGAAACAAAATAAACCCAAGACCACAAAATTACTTCAATGGTAATTCAGTAAAGAAGCAGTATGAGTTTTCTCTTTATGGAAGCTTATAATGGTTTAAAATTTTTTCATTTTTTTTAACATGAGAAAAAAGCTCATTATTTATTTAAACAAAAATAATATCCATGCTAAAAATAACCAACACAGTAGGAAAATTAGTGATGGTAATTTTTCAGAATGTGAAAAACGGTGTGAGCATTACTGTCAATAGCTAAAGAGAGGGAATCTTCTGTGAATGAATCTTAAACTGTGACTGAATAAGTGCATGTGAAAGAACCGTCACAATTCTTATAAAATCATAGCTTTAGATGTGCATAACAATACAGAAATAATAGTAATAATAATAATAACAACAACAATAATCATCTTCCCCCTGTATATTTTTCAAGAATCTTATTTAAATATCCTGAAAGCCACCATAACTGACTGCATCCTTACTTGCTTGTTCAGAAGCTTGTGCTAAGAGGTACATTTTCATGTTATGTTATCTTTTGATAAAGTTAATTATTTTCTCAAATTGGTCATCAGTGTATGGCCGCTCCCTTCTTTAAACAAAATGAGTAAGATCAAGTAGCCCCATGTAGAATGTGGCGTTCTGAGGGGATCCTGCACAGTATGTAAATCAGTACAATAAATACTATCAGCATCCCTCAAATTATTCTCTATGAGATTTTAAAAAGTTGTGCTAGGGATAAAGATCATTACGAGCCTTGTTTGTAAAAGTCTCAAGTGCTGTATATAGCACAGTGTATCTTGTGGCCTGCAGTGGGGTTTGGTTGTATGAGTTAGATTTCAAATCATGTTTACACTAGTTATTTTATAACAAAGGGGTTATTTCAAATCTGGCATTGATGCAAGCTCCCTGAATAATAGCAGTGGCAGTGCAATTGCTTTATCTTTCCATAGTTAGCTTTGGAACACCAAATGTTCATATGGAACACAGTATGAAATACTTTCTAATATTGTAAGAAATGTTCTAGGGCTTATTGTAGAAGTCTGAAATCGATTTTGCTGGCAAACGGAAAAAACCCCAACAGATTGCAGGTGTTTGATGATTGCTACGTGATGTCTGCTTGGCTGTCGATGGATAGAAACACTGTGGTGTCAGAGTTAATGTCATCAATTATGGAGAAGGTGCAGGAGTTCCCAAGCAAGAGAGCAGCTGTCGCTGAGATCAGGCATACCAAGCTAGGGAAGCTTCTGGGGACTCGCAGGTACAGTGCATTGCTACATGCATTCTGTGAAGCAGTCCGAGTTTGGTTTCAGGAATATGATGAACAGAGGCACATCCCATAGAAAATGTGTTCTGGTTTTGTTTTTTTAGATGATAAGATTTCCTTGACTTTCAGGGATTTTGTGCTTCCATAGCTACCCCATTTTGGTTTCATGAACCTTTGTAGCAGGTAGGCTTTGAAAAAAGAAGGAAAAATCTCAAGGAAGATAAACTGACTGCAATAAAGAGTTGTAAAGCTTTGACTTGTTTTAAATAACCTTGATTTATTTAATTGGCTCAACTGTAATTTTGTATTCAAAATATGTCTTAAATGCTGCATGTTCTGGCTTCCTGAGCTCTTCAAATTGATTTTGCTGCTATAGTTAGTAATAATGGAGAACTTCAATAGTAGAATAAAATCTTGGGGTTTGTGCTCCAAGTATACCTCTGCTCATAAAAGTATTTATTGAGGTGATTTAAGAGCATGGCTCATGCCTCTGCTGCTATTTTTTGGAATTTTTTTGTAAGAGTTCTGAAGAAAAAATGAGTGAAAAAGTTTTTAAAAAATAAACTAGATAGTAAGGGCAGAAGTGTCTTAACATCGCAGATTGCTTCCTTGGCATAATAAAAGTTATTGACATAATTTTTATAGACACCATCCTGAGACAAAAATGAAAACAAAAGAAAAGAAGCCAGAAAAATCATGCATACATTTTAACACAGCAGAACTTTCTGGAGAAAAAAAAAAATCAATTCAGAACTCATTGACACTGAAGCTACTGGGCTGAAAGGTTCCATTTTGAAACTAGTGTTTTTTAAAACCTTTGGGTACATTGCTATTTTGCATATAGTTTGTTTATTATCCTGAGCTGGAAGAGATCCACAAGGGTCACCGAAGTCCAATCCCTGGCCCTACACAGAACACCCCGAGTCACACCATGTGCCCGAGTGTGTTCTCCAAACACTTTTTGAACTCTGTCAGGCTGGTGCTGTGACCACTTCCCTGGGGAGCCTGTTTCAGTGCCCAATCACCCTCTGGGTGAAGAAGCTTCTCCTGATATCCAACCTAAACCTCCCCTGACACAACTTCAGGCCGTTCCCTCAGGTTTTGTCACCAGTCAGCGCAGAGAAGAGATCAGTGCCTGCCCCATTCTCACTGAGGTCTCCCCTCAGTCTCCTCCAGGCTGAACAGACCAAATGACCCCAGCTGCCCCTCATGCATCTTCCCCTCAATGCCTTTCACCTTTGTAACCTCCTCTGGATGTTCTTTAATAGTATAATGTTTTTCTTACATTGCAGCACCCAAAGCTGCCCCCAGCACTGGAGGTGAGGCTGCCCC
>JANRMJ010000001.1:76583994-76595164 GCA_025584955.1 Alethe diademata
ACAATCCCCTCCCTTGCCTGGCTGTGATGCTGTGCCTGATGCCCCCCAGGACAGGTTGGCTCTCCTGGCTGCCAGGGCACTGCTGGCTCATTGTCAACTTGCCATGGACCTCCAGGGCCTTTTCCACAGCATTCTCTCCAGCATCTCATTCCATGTCTATACACACAGTCAGAGTTGCCCTGTTTCAGGTGCAGAATCTGGCCCTTTTCCTTGTTGAACTTTGTACAGCTGATGATTGCCCATCTCTAGGTTGTTGAGGTCTCTCTGTGGGGCCTCTCTGCCTCTGAGGAAGTCAATAACTGTCTTGAGCTTAGTATCACTGGCAAAATTACTTAATATTCCATTGAGAATGAAATCCAAGTTTTAAACCAAAGTGTCAGAGTTCCATGTTTCTATAATTTTCCTTTCTTTAGTGACAAGAGCATGCAAGAGTGTGACAAGAAAAATAGTAAGAGACACAGAGAAATTCTGAATGGCTTTATGCCTGCTATGAAAAAAAAAAAAAGAAAAAGGACAACCCCCTTGATATAACCTCCCTTGAATGTGTGCTTAAAGGCACATGCTGAAGTGTTTATAAAAATGAAAGTACCTAATTTTGACATGCTTGAAAAAGGATAATTTTTAAAATAAGACTGTATGGAAGCATGCATCTTGTATTTCCTGGGGATACATAAAAACAAGTTCAACCTCTGTCTTGGGTAGTCTCTAATCAAGTGATATGTACTTGAATAATTAAAAAAAATATGTCTTTCAAATCAGTCTACTACAGCTTAGCTTCAGTTTATCTTTGAGAGGCATATAATGCTACTGTACTGTCTAACAGGAAATTTTATAAACGCTGGCAATTTAACTACTACTTTTTATGAAAATTAAAAGCAGAGTTAAGAAATGTAATGCAGTTAGTACAGTACATAAAATGATTATATCTGGAATGGACATGAGCTAGAAGCTTTATGGTTTAAGCCATAGAGTGCTGAACATTATATGCTGAAAATTACAATTAACAGCAGGAAATTTGTACTTGGTTAAAAGAAGATGTACTTGTTCCTGGAGGAGTACAGAAATTGAATGCAGTGGACCACAGAAGACAGGAGGAATGTTTGAGGAGAAAGTGGTTATTTGAGTGTATGCAAGCTACACAGAAAGTATTAAGCTTGATAGAAGATCTTGGAACTACCTTGACCGAGAAAGCAGAACAGCAATTAAACAAATTTCTTTCCAGCTAGTTCCACTTACAAGGGGAACATAAGTCATAGTTGATAGTGAAATTTATTTGATACTTTATGCAGATTACTACTTTTGCAGTTGGGGATATCTTGGCCAAATTTTTACTGTTGATATGCAACTGTGATTTACATATGTAGTGCAGGGTTCTCAGGCCTATTATTAACATTTGCAGATAATTTAGTTTTCAGGTTTCCTCTGACTTTTCCACTCCTTGGGGATTGGGGAATAAAGCTAAGATTGGCATATGGAAGAGGTTGGGGACAACATAAGGAAAACCCAGGATATGGTTAAAAGCAGGCGAGACTAGAGGAAGAAGGAAGAGATATAAGCTGATTGGGGAACATAAAAGTTTAAGACTTGAAAACAGGGAAGATAACTAACAGATGAAGTGGGGGGAGAAATGAGCTAACGAAATCCGCATAGGAACCTAGAAAGAATAACCTTTTGCAAATGCAGGGTGCTTTTGCAGGGCATGACTTTGCTCCAATGAGTCCTGTATCTTGATATGAATTCATTGGAAAAAGAGTGGAAGTGAAACTTACCAGTTATATGTGTATTCCCCCATATGTTAGCATTATTACAGAATTCCCTGAAGATAATTTTTGGGCAGTTAATTACCCTGAAGTGTTTGCTGCTGTTCTGTAGTCTCAATTGGGAGCCAGTAATGAGCTCTGTGCCTCTTTGTTTCTTTCAGATGACCTATCCCTGGCCAGTTTCCCAATCTGTTAACAGTGTTAAGCTTTATAGTGTTAAGCTTTCTTAAAAAAGGGATAGGTTTAAACATTTTTATACAAATAATGTATTTATTCTTTCAGCAAGAACTGAGCTGTTTCTTTATTTTTTTCTAGAATATCTTTTGCTGAAGTGATAAAGCCCATGGCAGTGAAATGACCAAATGCTGGCATTTAAAATGTTTCTGTGGATTTGCTTTTGTTCCTGTTGTTTCTATGGAGTAATAGCTGTTGCTACGTATTTTTTCTCTTTGTGTTTGCCAGAACATGACTAGCTGGGTCAACATGCTCATGGTTTTAGTGGGGAGTAACATAACTGCTGCTTGATTAGAGGAGGTATTTTAGAAAGAGATTTCTGAAACAGAAAAATCCCCATAATATTTAAATTTTCCTAGCAATGGCATAATCATGAGTAATTAGCTAAACAAGCCATAGTTAATTGTGATCAGGTAACAACCTTTATCTTGGCAAAAAAAGGCCAATGAAAAATGGATGGAAGTAAATCCAAACAATATTTGATCCGGTGGTATCCTGAACTTTGCTGCTAAGTGTGCACTTATGCATATCAATTTAAAGTCTCTAGCGCAATGGAACAGTGATCCTTTAATTATTTTAATCAATATTATACAGTCAGACAGGTTAAGTAGCTATCTGCCATAGCTCACTAAACTTGATGAAAAGAACTCCCTTTCAGTCTGTGTTCTCATGGGTGCACTCACATAGATGCACTTTCACCTAAAAGGCATGCAGATGCCTGACTGCAAGCTTTTGGGAAGTGTTTTGAGTAATGAAAATTTTAACAGTTAATGGGGCTGATTTTCAAAGATGTGAGAGAAATTGAAATTAAGAATGCACCACCAACAAAACCTGGCATTTAATATCTTCTTGTCCCACTTTCTATGTTATATTTGTCTACTGAATTTCAGCCACATGTGTTGCCTTTTATTTTTCTGAGGAATGTTGAATGTAATTTATAAACTAACAAAGCAGCAAAATCGTGCTTTTTTTTATCCACAGGCTGCAGAATTTCCAAGTCAGCCAGCTCTCACAGCCTTGCAATTTAGAATGTGATTCAACATGAAACTGAATTTTGTCATCTCAAATATCACGTTGATGGAGAAAGTGCTTCCAGAAAATTCTTAATGCAACCAAGACAGAATGTAGTATAGAGATGAAGCAGCTCAGAGGTGAAAGGAGTTGATTTGCATCCCCAAGTGCCACTGTGGCTGACTTCTGACCCCTGCATAGGCACAGTTTCAGCCCAATGAAACCTCTCAGATGACAAAAATTCCCTGACAGCATAAAAAATTCACACTTCCAGCGTTCATCTTGATGAAAGCTTCTGCATATACAGATTTGGCTCTGAATTTCTAGAGATCCCCATCTCTGAAGAGAAGACATAAAATAAAAATGTAGTACCTCAGTGCAGGGAATAGAGCTTTGAAATCATGTCCCAGCAGAGTGCTTGTTGCCCAGATATTTTTAGTTATACAGCAGGACCAAAACTCAGCTGTTTGCACAAAGTCAATTTTTTACAATAGAAATGACTGTGCATGATCAACCAGGAATAACAGGGTTGAGGGGTATCAGCAAAGGAGTTGAAACAAATTCTCCCTTCCAGCCTTGCCAGTCTGCCATCGTGTGCCAAATGTATAATGAACTTCTGGCACTACAGTGGCCACATCGTACCAAGATCATGGGCTTCTGAGGTTCCTTATTAAACTGTGAATAATCCATATCCACTGTTTATTATATGCCATTTGCTTTAGGCTTAGAAGCTCATTAAAAAGCTACAATGTGACCTTTCAAATTTTGAGAGGTATAATTTGCTACATAACTTCAATATTTTGATAGTTTTTCTCAAATGAGTTCTATGCTTGGAAGACACTGTAATATGAACAAGCTTGTTATGATGCACGTTAAAAAATGCATTGCCAAAAGCAGGTTTAAGGATGTGGTATAATTTTATAGACCCAGTTAACACACAGTGTTCCTAGCTCCCATTAACCAAGAGATGGCAGATAATTGTTTAGAAAGTTAGAATAATCTGTGAAGATACAGCTTAACTGAAATTCTCTTTGAAGTGAGATGCTCACCATATATTATAACAAGAATAATTGGGCACACTGGGAAAAGAAGTATGTACACTAACCATGAAGGCACTTCAGCATTAATCAGAAAAACTGAAACCACTGTCAAGGCTCAATCATTCTTTGATGAAGTGGGCTTCAGAAAATACTTGAAAAGAATAGAAATGCACAAGCCACTCAAGGAATCCTGAACTGACAATACAAAAGCAACAGCAAACCCTCCTACTGTTACCTGTAATGTTACCTTTTGGAAACAGCAGTGTCCTGGTAAGAGTGAAAATGACAGATTGATATATCTTTATTCTGAGTGATGGCAATTAAAATGGAGACTGAAATGCTGTTCTTGATGACAAAAAGATTATTTGCTTTACATAATGTCTCTGCTCATGGTTGAGATAGTCAGCCTCCATAAGCCTGGCTCTTGACACTGTCTTTGGTAGAATATACTTCAGTAATACATTTTGCTGGCAGTATCACCGTTACTGATTTTGTACTGAACATGGGTTTTTTGCTCTATTTTACCCCAAAATGTCACTAGGCATCATGATGCTTAACTTCACTTGCTACGTGTTATTTCATACTTACTGTGTCCTTGCTTGTTGATGGGATGCTACTCCTACTTCTCCTCTGGATAATTCATATCCACCTAATGCAAACAGATTTCTGAGATTACCTGAACACTGGTAGAAAGCCTTGCCTTTATCAAAATCTCTCTTTTGAATGGAAAAGAGAAGGAGAAATTGGGGAAAGAACTTTGCATGGAGTGATCATTAGAAGCAACTTTTAAGGGAAAAAAATTAGCATCAAATGTCACTTTCACATTTAGTCTTCTTGGTGATGTATCCTTGCATTGTGAATATGATCAAAGACATCACTGATGATGTTTCATGGCAAGATGCTGAATGATAGAAAACTGCTGGACAATGAAAGGTTAAAATTAGGTATTGAGTTGATTCACTTGGATCAATGCAATTTTGACCTTGGAGTTGAGAGACAGAAAAGGACCTGCTGTTAGTTGAAGGTTCAGAACAGTACTACCATCAGTTCAACGACTCCACCTTTAACCTTAAGAAATATGAAGAATTCCTAAACTGTTGGTAGTGAGAATGCTTGGTAGCAAAAGTTTCTCAAAATAAATACCACTTCAGTCTGCCCTTACCTAGATTTTACAGATCTAAAATTATAGTAGCTGAAGATTAAGTCAGTACAAATTTAAACCTAAAAATACTCAAATAATCTTATTGTTTTACTCTCTGTTTGGGATCAGAACAAGACAAATAAATTGTCTTGTGAAGCGCTTTGTGATGGAAACAAGTTGAAGGCATATTTTGACAAGACTGCAACGGCAGAAGTAGGGTTATGACTAAGAAATGACAGCAAGGATGGAAGCTGTGCAATGAGTTCATTCTTTGAGAAGATGTGTGACAAGTACATCCTCTTATCTGAACTTAGATGCATGTATTCCTAATGACTAGAAAGAGATCTGACTGCAAAGGCTGCAAGCAAATGAAGTTTTAATTTCAACTGATCCTGCAAGTTTATGGATGTTCCCTTTTTTAACCTGTCTCACTGAAATAGGAAGAAAGAGAGGCAGAGCAAAAGGTACATAATGTGAGTCTGCTTCTGAAACTACACAGTCTCATGTAACATAAAATTTTCATTTATTTACATTAGGAAGCCTTACCAGACAGAAGCTGTGCCTGAGGAATCAGAAGCACACTGTCTGATGTTCCTGAAAACTTTTCTTTAAGACGCTCTTGTGCAATTTGAAGGCAAGAGGTACGCAGTTGCTCTTAGAGATAAAGACAATAAAGATATTGTGAGCATATTTTATTCTTTATGCCTTAAAATGTCACAAGGAATGAAGTGTATGGGGAAAGCTGATGTTGTAACACTGCACCATAACATTATATAGTGAAACTATCAATGTATAACATTCCTCCCTACTTCTCTTCAATTCTTCAAAAGTACAGCTGGTGGATTTTTCCTCATGGACATGTCTATTTTTTTGGAAATGTAACAGTGTGAAAAAAACATGAATTCTTTCTTAAAGCACACCAGATGATTTTTAGTATAATTTTTTTCCCATTCAGAGTACTTAAGGAATATCAACATTTCTTTTCCATTGCAGGCAATGTAGACTTTAGCAAGGACCAGGGATAATATGGGAATTTTTAACTTTCTGAAACTTCAGCAATGAGCATGAAAGAAAATATCTATTGGTTCCCTATCCACTTATCCTATCTGTAATATTACTTTGCAGCTAAGAAATACATCCCTCTCCAGCATTCTTCTCATCCCTAGCCATCTGGAAGATTGAGAAAGCGTGATGGTTGCACCGATAGCCAGAGGGGCTACAGGTTTATAGCATTGATGTTCTGTGCAAAGGCTTTCAGCATATCACTGTTGTGTATTGCCTTAGAGAGAGGGAGTAATATTCTTTTCTGTTTTATTTTGCTAACAATTTGTGGAGCCATTTGAAACCTCTGGAGAGAAATATGTTCCTCTGTTAGAAGATGTCCCACTGTCTTGAATATGGTAGCAGGAATTGAAACGTTAGGAAACTTTCTGCAACATCAACAGAGAACAAGTATAACAAGAAAAATAGTCTGGATCTATTACTCTGATATGTTACTTGGAATCCCAGCCAGCTTTTTTCACATGAAAATAGAACTGCCTCTGGTTGCCCTAATGAATCACTGGTAGGCACAAATGCGAATTACCATGACATATCATAACAGCTTTGACAGTAGACTACTTTTCCTTATTTTCTGAAGGGGCAGGTGACAGTATTACGGAATTGTCCTGAACTGTGCTTACATCCTGTAAAGTCATAGCAACCTTTTTTTTCATAAGGCTGTAGGTTTGTTTTCAACAGTTTAGAGATGCACTCATTCTTTAGATATTTCTGTTTTGATGGAAAACAATGCAATGAATACTTATGGATAGCATATGGGATGAAGCAAGTTGAGGAAGGGAAAACAATAAGGCCAGCTTCTATTCTACTTGAATGTGTTTTGTCTAACAGATCCAAGAGAGACAAATGTTTTTACTGAAGTAACAGTTAAAAAATTTAGGTAAACTTACTGATCAACTCAAAAATAATAGAGACTTCATAATAAAATGAAAAAAAATCTTAGTAACACAATTTTCATAAGTACCGTAAAATATGAGTTGTAGGATTGAGATTTCTTTTGCCCTTTTCAAAGGTTGCTTTTTGGTTTGTTTTGTTCTAAGAGGTAAACAGTCTGGCCCTGTGAGGTCATGCAGGACAATCAGTATATCTCAGGTAAATTTTGTTGTTTTTCAGGTAACCTCTGACTGTATAAAGCAAACTATAGATATGAGTGTAAGTTTAGAATCAAGCTTGCTTTGACAAAATCTGTATACAGGGCTTTACTTTGTGGTGAACGGCAATATTTAATCTCTCTACACACTCTAGTCTTTGCTAGAAGATACACTCCTTTATGGTAAGACATTGATGGTTCGTGACTCACTGAAAGAAACATTTCTTAGATTATGACATTTTAATATTAGCTGCTGGGTTGGGTTTTCCAGGATTATGTGGGAAGTGCAGAAGTCTTAGTAATGTGTATATAAGGATGAGTGCCTTCACTTTCTAGGTGCCAGGTGTCAGACACTTGTATGTGGATATTTTGTGCTTAGTCTGGGCAAATGTAGTGTCTATAATAGCGATGTCTAGTCTGTGTACAGTGAACCAGCACTGAGCATTGTCCAGGGGAAGGGGATTGAGGATCAGGTCCCAGTGTCTAGTGAAGTTGTGCTTCTGTGTGAGAGCTGCAGGCAGTGTTATCTTGTAGTACTTGTGAATTTGCACTCTTAAAATGTTTACTGGTATCAAAATTCAATTTGAATTGGGATATGCTGTTTAGTTATCAGACTAAAAACTTTGCTTATGGCCTGCAGCCAAGTCTAACACTGGAGTAAAGAACATTTATTGTGTCACTAGTCATTCAATCTATTTAAATTTTTAGAACTTCTATTCCTCCTTCAGGGGACTGTGTATTTAACAGCTTCAAGAAATTCCTTTGTTGATAACCAGACATTAAACATGTCCTCCATCTTCTGAGGAGCTTTCTGGAAAAAGGGTGTTGTACATCTTTTGTGTTCAACCTAACCAGCAGGAGGAGAATACAACACTCTTTCACCCCATTTTCTCAGCTTCCTCAGCAGTGTGCTGTTGAGTTCAAGCCCTAATCCTCTGCTGACAGATGCACAGAACCTGTGCCAAAAGAATATAAAATGACATAATCAGGTTGTGGCGTAATGTATGAGGACGAGAGCCTGGAAATAGCACTCCTTCAGCCTTCTTAGCGGTTACAGTTCCTCTCTCCTGTAAGTTTCTGATAACATGATGTCACGTGCATGCATAAATAGTTTGACAACAGGAAAAGGGTGAACATTTTAGGAAGTAGATGTTACTTCCATAGGTCTGTGCCAGCATATATAAAAAGCATGTTACAAATTAGAACCTGCTTCTTTCTGCACCACAAATATCTTCTTGGTCACTTTATCCTTCCAAAGCCTATGAGAGGTAGTAAGGCATTAATATGAAATACAGGAAGACAAAGGAACACTGAAGATGGCACATCTTTGTCTCTGCAGTAAAAGCATGATTAGGATGGTGTATGACCTAAGATCTGAGTTGCCATGCAGTGTACTTAGACTACTGAGCAAAGTCATGGTGGCTACAGTTTTACAAGGTAAGGTGTTACATTACTGCTTATTTTAAAAAATAAAAAGATGTTTGTACTTGTCTTTATTTATTTATTTATTTATTTATTTATTTATATTACAAATGTATACCATTTTCTCCATTTGAGCTCTTTCAAACCTGGACGAAAGGTAGAGAAGAGGCACCCTTTTAATATGCATAGACACATCTATTATAGCAATGGAAGAAGAGGGGAAAAGGTTTGGATTCAAACCGTATATGTTCTTTGCTGCATATCTTGAGATAGTTGTGCTACAGGAAAAATCATTCCAAATTCTAATCAAGCAGAATGATCTAACCAACAAAATACCCACTGTGAGTGGTCAAGGGGAAACAGGCAGTCTGACAGATTTCAAATCAGGCATATTTGAGGCTCTGGAAGGGAAAGTAGTGAGAAATGACAGGATTTATCCCAATTATTGGGATGTTAGTAACAGCCCTGTTTTATCAAATGGCCTAGCGGAAGTATTTTATATTATGAAAGAAAATTGTGGGAGACATAGGAGTTTTTAAAGCAAGTTGGAGTATTATGCAAATAAAGAACTGTCAGAGACTATGAAATAGAAAATTTCAGTGTTTACGACTGTTTCTCACCCAAATGATTCCTTTTGCAGTGAGGGACTGTTGAGAGCGCAGACGAAAAGAGCAAATAAAGCAAAGACTTTAAGAAATATAATTTGAAGTTTAAGAATCTTTGAATTCTTTTTTACTAAATTCAAAGATGCAGAAGTAGTCATTCATACGGAATTATCCTCAAGAGGAACACACCAGAATGTCAAGCTCGAAGTTAGAAAAGTTTGTGTATTACTTCCTTAATATGACTTTCTTCATTTATTCAAACAAAGTGCTTACTTATCTGGAGAAAAATGTCCTATCATTTAGTTAACACAGATACAATGCTTCATAAATCCATTCAAGCAATGTTTTCTAAGGAAGGGAATTAATTATTATCCTTTTCTTTAGAAAATATTTCCATTATCAAAAAAATGCTAAACATAACTGTGCTTGAAAGAGATATATTTCAACAATAGTAGAGAAGATTAAAATGTGATGAATATGAAAGCAATTTGACAAAAAGTTCTCTAAACTGATAAATTTCAGGCTGATGCTGATTCTTTTTCATTTCCACTTGTCCTTGAAAAATGTGAAATTGCTGTGTTAATTCATTGCCTAGTATTTTCAGATTGATTAGGTAATAACAACTTTGGATCCTACTGGTGCATTGTTTAGACTATCTGTAAATAAGTAATTCATCTCACTTGAGACCTTCTCCTTCTGGTTTAGTAAATAAATACTGGCCAAAACAGTACAGTCTTTCAAAGCACAAGGTTTTAATCAGAACTGTGATGTTGATGATATCTAGAAAGGGTTTAATTGGAGTGTGTTGTGATGATTGCATGTTGCTCAACAAAAGCAGTTCCTTATGGAGTCATAATAAGCAGGATGGTTTAGTTCACTTAGTCAAAGGTTTCACAGCTGTAAGCTCGGGGATAGAAAGTAGGAGCTTGAGCATTGACTTGTTACTCCAATAAGGCTGGATTTAAAAGCTTCTCCTGTATAGGCACTTATTCGTGTCTCTGTATCTTGCTGATGTCAACCACGTGCATAATCCAAACACTTCACAGGGCTCCCCATCTAAATAGTAATCTTTTTGCCATATCATATTTGGACATTTATTGAAAAACAGAAACACGAAAAACAGAAACACAAAAACACAAGTTACACTTAAAAAATTATAGAGATAGTATCAATAACTGTAGAATGACACATTTATGTCCGAAATAATGGTATAGTTTGGAAATATAAAGGCCTGCCATGATAGCAGAGATGTTAAGAAGGGAAGCAACAAAGTTCAGTGATGATAAGATATGGGGCATAGGCTGGAACTGCTTTTGGCTACAAGTGAACCAGTGTAAAACAATGCAGACCTATGGTGGGACAAATCATCTCTATGGGATGACAGGGAGAACAAAGAAATAGAACCTAATAAATAAAAAATGCATTTATTATGACTGTCATATAGAATTGCAGGTCAGTAAAGGAAAAGGTGAAAAAAAATCTTAATAAGCAAAAAAAAGTGACTCTAAATGGATTCTAGGTAAGGAAGAACTGATCATATTTGGTTAAGAGATCAAAATGATATTACCATCTGTGAAGTGTGCCAGATGTTGACATCTTGCCATACAGTTCCCAACCTCCACCAGACTGCAGTGTCCAAATTTAGAACCCAGAGAAGCAGTGGAAGGATGAGCATAACACTAGGAAGGGTGGAAACTTTAAGGGGTGTATGCGTGTGTGTGTGTGTGTGTGTGTGTGTGTGTGTGTGTGTGTGTGTATCTGTCTCAAATAAGTGATTTCTGAAGTTATGAGAGTTTGCTATAGTATTT
>JANRMJ010000001.1:76595264-76655843 GCA_025584955.1 Alethe diademata
TGTATCTGTCTCAAATAAGTGATTTCTGAAGTTATGAGAGTTTGCTATAGTATTTAATTGCATAAGTCTGATTTGGTATGGCAAACTGCTGGGACGAAAAGCCAGCATGAAGGGAACAAGCAAATCAATTTCTCAAGAAGGCTTCAGCTTGAGCAGGATTCTACATATAGGGGTAAAAATTCCTTTGGCTCTAAATTTTGAAGCTACTGTCTTTTCTACTGTAAAATTTTCAGTGCTGTAGCTGACTGCTCTTCCACCTTTGAATGTCTCTGTGAAGATCACTGCTAAAATTCGCTTTCGTTGTTCTTGAGGGCTGGGATCCTTTTTCAGCACTGTTAAGTGCTCTTAGGAGAGACAAAATATCTTGAAGCACTTGTAAAAGGCAGCAGTTTCTAACTGCTGCTTATTTCCTAGCACTGTGGCAACAGTTTGGTATCTGCATAGTAACAGCAGCCTTACTTTTTAGGAAGCTTCATAAATTTCAAGCATGTACACTAGTGTTGTTATTGAGCATAAGGAAGACTGGAATAATCATTTTTTAAATTTTATTTTTAAAAATGCTTGTATGTTTCAGATTACAGTCACAATATTATTTTCTTCACTTACGTTGTTCAGACCGTGAGTTCCAGGAAGTGTCGAACCTCAGCACCAAACAAAAGGCTAGGTGAAAAATCATAGTCACTGTAATATTGGTGACAAATTCTGCTGATGTCCTATCTGGAAAAATAAATAATGGCATATTCCACTAAATAAAATGTCTATTGATTTTGGCTGGGGTACAGACAATTTTCTTCAGAGTGGCTAACATCGGACTGTGTTTTGGATTTGTGCTGAACACAGAGATGGTAATAGAGATGTTTTTGTTATTGCTGACCAGGGCTTGCACAGACCCAGGGCCTTTTAGGCTTTCTGTACGGCCCTGCTGGTGAGGGGGCTGGAGGTGCATGGGAGGAGACACAGCTGGGACAGATGATTACAACTGACCAAAGGGATGTTCCAGACCATATGATATCATTTTGGAGTGATGGCATTTGTTTTCCCAAGTCACCATTAAATCTGATGGACCTCTGCTCTCCTGGAGATGTCTGAGTACCAGTCTAGTCATGGGGAGCAGTTAATTATTTCCTTGTTTTGCTTTACTTGTGTGCATGAATTTTACTTTTCCCGCTAATCTGTCTTTATCTCAACTCCTGGCTTTCCTACCTTTCACCCTCTCAATTCTCTTCCTGATCCTGCTGGTGTGAGAGTGGGCCAGTGGTGGCTGCCTGGGGCTTGGCTGCTAGCTGGAGTGAAACCATGACAATGTTTCATTGATGAAATATAACCATCTGTACACTTGTACATACATGAAGTCACTGTAACACCGAGTAAGTCAAATTAGGTGAATTAATTCCAAAAATCATATGGGATAATTAGAAAATTTTATGACTCATAAAAGAGTAGCAAGGGGAAAGCAAGGATCATCTCCTTTGGAGAGCATGGGGAGCATTTTAATTAAAACAATAAACTTTACAGTATAGATTAGAGATAGCACTTTAACATACTAATACCTGAGTGTGAAGGCTGCACAATAATTTAAAGGTGGCAGTTTCGATTTAGTATAACTCTTTGCACAAAGAGATAGTGAAGAGAGTAATCAATTATCTAGTGCTGGGGGTTAACAAACAAGGCTACAGTGACAGCAAAAGGCAATGAATGCACAGTGGAAAAGGCAAGTTTGCAAATTTAAGGGCTTAGATGCAAGAGCAACAAACTAAGTGAGTAATGGTGCATGCAGTAACAAAATCAGATGCTGCTGACATAATGCCTCTTGCTGTTTGTGCCACTGAACATTGATAATGATGCTGAGTGCTTATTCGTAATGATGGCCTCAATTGCCACAAGGAGGAAGGGAAGGTTTAGTATAGTTGCATTGGTCTTTATAGCAAGTGTATTATACACTTTTTATAACATGTGCATTAAGTTACCTTTCACACCACTAATTATTAAATCAGGAGTGACATAGGGCTTTTAAAAAGCTGGTGATTATTGCTGTGATTGAGTATCAAATTCAGTGGTTGACTAGGTGCCATTTATGTGAGGCTGAGTGGTTATATTTTAAAAAATGGAAATAATTATAACAAATTCCTTTTTTTAGTACAAGGTGAGTAAAAACATGCAATCTTTCTCATAGACTAATCACAGAAAAACCTTTATTGGAACCATAGCAAAAAGGAAAAAGGCTTAATATTGCTTACATTTTTCTGATGCAGAACAAAGCAAGCAAAGGGTGGGAGAAAGTCTGAAAAATTGTGTGCACTTTGCATAAATACAGAATGTGAGGAAATAGTCCTTGCAAGTTGACTTTACTCTTCAGAGGCCTAATGCTCTTCCTCACATATTGATGCTTTGATTTCACCAGGGCTGGCCTCTATTTACTTGTGTTTTGCAAGATTTCATCTTTTTGCTTTTCAACATCAGTAGATTATGAAGGAACCAGCATGACTGGGGTAAAAACAGATGGTTCATATTTTTTTCTAAGACAGACATAGTTGCATGATAGAGATCCTAAAGAAGAGAAGCAAATGTATTTTGCAAGCTTACTGCATCAAGAAGGAGCATTTATATATGGAGAATATATATAGATGCGTGGGTATCATGAGTGGCTCCTTCTGTTACTAAAAAAGAGAGCAGAGGACTGAATTTCTGATGGTTTATGCTACACAGATTTAGAGAAAAAGTATGGAGGTTCACATGGTTCTGAGAGCTGCACCATTTCTTCAGATGGACAGAGATATAGTCACCTAAGATTGGGAAGAGGAATCAGCAATGAAGAATGAGCATCTTCTTTTGATAGTAACAGAACATACTAGAAAGGAAAAGCATGCTGTGTATTGAAGGAATTACTTACACGGCTTTAACAGGCACAGTATTGTCTGCTGAGTCATGTGGAGCTCCATTTCAAGATTCATTAACCTCAGAGCTTACATATATCTAGTTCAACAAGCTAATCTAAGTGGGTGAAATCCCTCTATAAGCATTAAGCTCCTGATTTAACATTTATGCTCATAGCACAGGTGCATGTTCACACATCCAGAGCTCCCTGGCTGCTTTAAATAGCCTATCTTTCAATCAGAAGTAAAGAAAATCTGCCTCTGTCATTTGGTTCTATTGTAGAAGCTAAAGAAAAGTACTTTTGTCAGTATTAAGGGTGTCACACTTTTGAATGTGTTGGAGATTATCCTCTTGTATTGCTTCTACACACTCTTGCAGAAGAAAAGGAGCTTTAGCTGAGGCTTAAGCAAAATGCTTTCATTTCCTCAGAGTATATGTTCAGCTAGACCTTTTAAAAAATGACATACTGACTCCTTGCACTTCTCATGTAACACTGAAAATGAGGCATATGTACTTTAAAATGAAACTCAAACATTAGAGCTAAACAGAAAGGAAATGGGCAGTAGTAAATATTTTAAAATTATGTAACTAGCAATAAATAGGAAAGGGAGAAGTGTTTTGTACTATTTCTTGCAGTTATATTAGGTCTTAAGTCTTGCTGTCTATTGCAAAATTGTTTTTATTCATATGCAGATATGAGCATGATAGAATATGTGTCCAACACAAAGAGTATGTTGACTGGATAAATACTGTGTTAGAGAGCTAAATCTAGTGAAGCAATTCCAATTTGTTATCTAAATGACCATTGCTTACAGTTATGTAGGTAGTTTCTGAGGATAAAGAACTTGCTTGAATTTTTTTACCACCGCTTATAATGATACCAAAAATGAGGCAAATGTTTAAAATGGCAAACAAAGCAAGAGTATAAACTGAAGCCAGGCAGATATAGATGGATAATGGCTGTTGCTTAATTTTCTGAGGGTAAAGTTCAAGAAGTTTGACTTACAGTGTGGTAGCAGCAAGAAATTGACTCTTGCCTGGTCTTAAACAAAAGCTGCCATTCACTGTGTCCAAGTATAAGGTTCTGTGCCAGGATAGCATGAACTGGCACTGTGATCCAGATATCTCGCTTTTACATGACAGAAGATCTTGAATCTGTTTTTAAACCATGCATTGGTGGAGCATTTAAAGTATTTTTAGAGGCCCTGTGCAGCAAAAAAGTAGCTCAAAACCTTAAATTTTTTCATTCAACTTTGACAAAGTTTTTCTTTTTGGGAAACTGGAAGAGCAGTAATGAATTGTCAACATTTAAAACATCCCAATGGGTTTATAATCCTGGCTGCCAGGCCCTGTTGTGACCCACCCTGGCAAGTCTCTGGCATTCCTAATCCCAGGGAACCACAGACTCCGGAGTGCCTTGGCACTGGAAAGCACAGAGTAAGTCTTTGCTAGTATCGGTGAACCCTTGGCTAGGAAGCCAATGGTGTGGGTTCAAGCTGCTCACTAGGAATGCAGCTTCTGCATCAGGACATCACCTGTTCAGTAGATTTAAGGAGTTGTACAGTAGCTTTAGCAGTGTCAAGCCCTTTGATTTTGAATTTTTACTTTTTTCCCCAACACCGGTAATTCAGTAAGGTGGGTCCCAATCCTCTGTTGAGACTGACCTGCACTTAATCTGAGGATGAGAAATCTCAAAATGTGCTTTTGATTGCATACCCATAATTGAGGACACCACCATAATCACATGCAGATATTGGCTAATCACAGACTCAGGGTAATGAATCATAACTTGAGCTCTAGTGTTGTGGGCTGGTTTTGTGTATGTGTTTTAGACTTCACATTACCTCGTACCAGGAATTTACACCTTTTATTAGCGTTGTTGGATTATGACACTATTTAAAAGAAAATGCCTGCAGGTTATGCGTAACAAGGCTGAGGAAAACTGAATCCATATTATACTCCTCTGAGACTCTGTATCAAGAGAGATTTTGCTGAATGTGAAAAAAGTAATTTCACATAGTAATGCTGGCACCAAGCCCAGTTTCTTTATGGAGGTAAGATAAATGAAAACCAAGGTAGAGATATATTTATTTGATCATATAGGTTTTTTTTTTTACCTTTCCCCCCCTTCTATATCAGCTTCTAAATAAAGTTATTAAAGATAATTCCAGCCCCTGTACTAAACCAGATTTTATTTGAAGGAAAAGTGGTCTGTGCTCCTGGGAGCAATTTGCTATTCTAAAATGGCTTTCTCTGAAGTGTTTATTGAAATGGAGAAATTATTCCCCATATTCTCTCCATTTGGAATGGAAAGCTACTCTAATACAGTGAACGATCCAAGGAAATGAAGAGTGCAGAGCAAAAGAGTTTTTGATGAAAGTGTGGGAGAGACAGGCTCAGGAAGCAGACAGTAAAATCATTTGAAGAAATGGGAACATGAAGTGCAAGTGTGTGAAGAGATGGCGATGACTGCATTTTTCATTGGCAGAGTAATGACAACAATTTGAAACTTATTTGGGAAAGTGCCATGCCATGGCTCTTTAGGACTTTTATGTTGAACTTTTTGTGGATCAACTTATTGGAAAGAGTATCAGGTTCCTCTGCTTCTTGAGAAGTGTAAAGGTAGGGGACTTAAATTCTGCTAGATGAGTTTAGAAGAATTTATAAACAACATATTATTAATGGCATATTTTGAGATCTCTGACATTTTCAGATATCTTCTCTATTAAGGAAAATAATCCTATGTGCTATTCCATTCCATTAAAGTTTTCCAGCTTTGAGTTTGGGACTATGACTAGGTGAGCAAGGTCTCCTGGAACTGCTGTTGTGCAGAATAACAGTGAATGTTGTACCCTAAGACCATGCTCTACTCAGCATCTTTTCTATCGACAGTATTTGTCCTCTTTATTAAAGGATAATTTCCTTCTTATGGAGTACTACTACTGTAGGATCAGGAGCATTATAATCTTGGGGATTTCTTTGTATTACCTTTCTTCAAGACTTAACTGGGAGCAACAAGAGGTAGGTACAGATTTTGGAGGTCTCTATTAATAAACACTATTTTGCACTCCTACTCACCACCACAGGAAAGCTGAAACATTGCGAGACACTGGCAAGATAATCCCTCATCTCCACCTCAAAAAGAAAAATCAAATAACTCAATTGACATCTACTTTTTCCCCTTTTTTTTTTTTTTCCCAATACATTTAGCAGGAAGATAAAGAATCTGTGAATATTCTGTTCCAAATTATATTTAAAATTCTTTTCTATGGCTCATCTGCAAGGCAAGCACCCACTCAAACTTTATGTCTGTCATGCCCCATGTCCTCTGACTGGCCCTACATTTTATCCAAGGCATTCCACCAAGAGAGAGCTGGTCACTAGTGCTCATCTTGTTTCTTGCTCTTTAAGCTCTGTTTGTCACCATCTGTCTGTGGCCAAGCCCAGCTACCTACTTGGACAGCCTTCACAGCCCTGCTGTTCAGTTATATGTTGTATGACATGTGCTGTAATGTACAAGATCAAAACAATATGCCCGTACCAAAGAAAATCCTACCTGAAAGAATTCCCAGTTCCTCCAAATTATGTCTCTTAAACAGGCAGCTTTTCAGTTTGATCTTTTGTCTTCCATGTCTGCGACATATATTGTAGATTAGGACAAATATTAATCTTAGGCATATTTGGGCATACTTAATTGGCTCAGATGTAGCTTTACAATTATAAAAGTTAGTGACAATTTAATTTTATTTTAAGCTTTTAGAAATGCAATTCCCCCAAACTCTGTAAACAAAGGTCTAATTGCATGTTTTAGATCTGCTCATTAGTCTTATTCCTTTCCCTTTCATGAGATTATGATTTTCTTTCTTTTCAATTGATTTTCTTCCCTGTGACTCTGTATAGAACTTATTTTTCTCTCCTAGGCCTCTGTTAACAGGCTTATAAATGATATTTTTGAATGTTTTTCAGGAAAACAAATAAGGTTGTATCTGACTTTTAAGAAGACTAGTGATGTGGTGATGGATGTTTGTAAGATACTATCACCATTTTTAGAACAGGATCATATCCTATTGGTGGAAAATGTTTGAAAAGAAGAACAAAAATAAGGAGATAGACAAGTGCTTGCTTTTAGAAGCAGGTTATTGAACAGAAAAGACATTTTAGAAGTAAGGCTGAAAAAAATGACATCAGACACTGGCTTTTGTCTTTATGGAAATAAAATAAATTCTTTGCAATTTTACAGCATAAGAATGGCTTATCAATTGCTTTATTTTTTCCTAAATTAAAGCTTGAGTATAGCTAACTAATTTTTTGAGTGGGAAATATTACTGAAATGTAAGGGCTACATTAGCTTTATGTTTTGTCTAATGCAAAGTATAGTGGAAGGAACATGTAAAACAACTTTTAAATATTATACTACTGTTGGCACGATGCTAATGATATTCAAGAGATAATAGGTCTGTTTTTTTCATGTTGAAGTTCATGGAATTTTTATATTTGGTTAAGGTTACTGCTTTCCTGATTTAAGCATTATCTGGACAATAAATTGTGTTAGGAATTGCTTCAGGTGTAGGAAAACAAACATTGTTGAACTTGGATGGCAAAGATGTTTCTGTAGAAATGCAAAATTAATTTCCTCTTTTTTAGTTAAAAAACAAAAAATAAACAGCTTTCCAGATATTTAAGAATAATAAGGAAAAGAGTGTGGAAAACTTTGCTGATCATGGGAAATAAGCAGAAGTCATAATAGAAATTGTCATTAAAGACCCCAAGGCATGATTTAGGCAGTTTTAATGACATTTGGACTGCATTATTATTGTTATGCATGGCCATGGAATCAGTAACACGCAGTTGTGTATTTTGCCTAAAATACAAATGGTTAATAAGGTTACTGAGAAAAATCTGGAAAATTTAAGTAACCCCAAGTATGTTTATATGTCTGTGTGTCAAGGCTCAGTGAAAGTTGGCTGAAGACAGCTTTGTCCTCATGCCCTCTCTTTCAGTCAGTATCTTGTTGTTCACTGTCATAGTGACAAATGAAAACATTTCATGGCAGCAACTGTCAAAAGCCCTCCTGTGAGCCCTGCATTTTCTTTCTCTTTCTCAGTTAAGAGCTGCCATGATATATGGCTTCATATCAGTAAGCTACAACTTCTTGATCAAATAGGCTAGCTGTTAGTCACTGGCTGGTAGCCATTTAGGTGGTGAATAATAGGCTTTACTTACCCATTTTTCACTGAAAGAGGAAATAAGTCTCTCTTTATAGAGTACCTCATATTACAAACATGGAATGTTTATCTGTGACATGAGAGCCTATTCAAACAGTGCACTGTCAAACTTGCTATAAATGGATGTGCTGGCTGATACATAAAAAGGTACTTGGCCTGTATCCTGCTGGCTATGAAGGTTCCAGCAACTTTGTCTTTCCTGGCATCCTTGTTACTTAGAAAAGAAATATATGCACATTTATTACTATATATGGTACTGCTCTTAATAATTAGCAGCTGCTGGCCATCCAAGTGTTTTTCCTTTATTTCTTTCACCCGATCCTCCATCTTTTCTTACCTGGCTATACAGGACTTCCATTTAATGGAAAATAAGTTAATGCATTTCTGGTCATAACTAATCAGTGCTGTTGGTTTGGAAGTAAAAATTTGACATGGGGCATAAAATTCTTCAGGGAATGAAAGATGTGTGTCCAACATTAGTGAGAGCATTAGTACTTAAAAGAAATCACTGATGAAACTTCCTGGAAAGTAAATTGGTAGGCTGTCCAGAACAGAAAATAAGAAATTAGTATATAAAAACATATAGAAAAAGAAAAAAAAAAAAAGACATCTGGAAAATGTGAAATTATTATTTTTTTTTTTGTAATATCACTTTTCTCTCCTAATGAACACTCAGTGAAAATCCCTGTGTGTTGTGTTTTCCTGATGGTCACCAAAGTGAGTATTCTAATGAATGAAGAGTAATTTGATATCAGCTGGTGTGGTTAGGTCACTATTGATCATCCACTCTAAAGGCTAAGAAATTTTGAGGCAGGATTCACTCTGTCAGATTTGTCTTTGAGGTGGATTCACTTTGCTCTCCCTTGCTAGTTCCTGGTTCCTAGCCATGCAGAGGTTGAATATTCATCAGGTGACAAAAATTGTTAAGGAACTGAAGCATGTCTTCTAAGAAAAACTGGGAAAGTTTTGCCTGTTCAAACTCAAGAAAAGATGAGTATGTAAGTATTTGAAGGGATGATGTCAAGAGGATATGACAGGCTCTTCTCAGTGGTGCTGAACAATAAGAAAAGAGACAGCAGGCAGAAAAAGATGCATGAGAAGTTCCACACAAACATGAGGAAGAGCTTCTTTCCTGTGCAGGTGATGGTGCACTGGAGCAGATTGCCCAGAGAGGTTGTGGAGCCTCCCTCACCGGAGATATTAAAGAACTGTCTGGGTGCAATCCTGTGCTATGTGCCCTAAGATGACCCTGCTCAAGCAGAGAGGCTGGACCATATAGATGACCCACTGTGATCCCTTCCAACCTGACCCATCCTGTGATTCTGTGATTCTGTGACTATGACAGCAGTCTCTTTTTAGTTTCAGAAATACAGTTATAAAAGGGAGAGTGGATCTTTTCATAATAATGCAAAATAAATCTACTAGTAGCTCTCTTCCCTTCAAATTAATTCTTGGGGTTTTAAAATTTTATTTTATTTGCTGTAGATTTCTTTGCATGATGTCATACTTGCCACAAGCTGATTTCTGGAAAATGGACCCAACACAATATTGTACCTTACTTTGTTTCAATTTTGACTCAAGTCTTGGGAGTTGCCAATCACTGTTTTCATGGCTTTGATGTTTCCTTTCAACAACAACCTTATGACCTTATTTGTACTTGTATCATCCCACAAAGATGTTCACCATTTGTTTCGTATCCCAATCTGCCTTGTCAATGGAAAGGGAATATTCTAGCCAAACTATCAAACCAAAGTTTTATAGCTGGATAATTTTACTCAATTTTCAAAGCTTCTCTTCTTATATCCTGTGTCTAAACTTAACATTTTCTCCTTTCTTAATATTTTCTCTTAACGCCAGGTGAAAAGCTGCTCATGAATCTCATGCAATACAGCAAGCTAGCTTTAGCCACTTTGGAGTAAATTTAAAATCTGCAGGTTTCAGACTCTAATCCCTGTGAAAAATAAACACGATGTAAAATTTTCTTTGCCCCTGGTCATGCCATAAATTCAACAGGTACGATTTATACAAACCTTTGCCACTCAGAATATACTAGTCATTGATACTGTACTAAAGCAAGCTCTAATTAACAATACAGACTCCAAACTGATCAGCAAAGCCAGAATGGCAGCAGGCAGGATAGCATCAGCTGGAGCTCTGCTGTACATCCTCAGTCTCTGTGATGGGGATGGCTACTTCAAACCTGACTAAATCATCAGACCTCGGCTGTCAAGAGCCTCAGTGCCTTCATGGACACTCACCACAAACCCTAGAGACAAAAAGCCTTTCATATTTATGCAAATTCGTAAAGACAGTGCTTAGTCATGTTGCCAGGTTGAGTCCAGATAAGTGAGAAAAGGAGTCTATGGTGGATAAATCACGGTGATATTGCAGCGTATAAAACCCTTCAGTGTTCATTCAGGCTAGGAATGGGATTTCTGGAATGAAAAATACAGTGCTGACCTTGGTGTTAGAGCAAAGTTAGAAAAGCTTGAAACAGGCACTGGAGCTGTGTGAACTGCTTCTAAGCCCTTTTTTTCATGTGTCAGAGAGGCAGACTGACTTGTAGTACCTGTTTTCATTCTCAGTGGTCCAAAGAGAGGTATCTTTACTTCAGTAAAAAAAAGGGCTTGGTACCTTTTGCTCACATTTAAAGTGAGAAATGGGCACAAAGGAAGAGAAAAAAGGGGGAAGGCAAACAAATTAATCTTCACGATTGATAGTCAAAATTATACATTCGGTAACATTCTGTCATTTCTTTGCTTCAAGCTGTAGTCCAGTTTATGTGTCTCGAACATTGACCGTTTAAATTCATATACATGACTGCATATATACAGTCTGCAGAACACATCAAAGTTTTATATGATACTGTTGTCTGGACAGATGTGGCACAGAACTTTCACAAAGAGCTTCCACAAATCTTGGGAAGAAAGGAAGAGTCTCACATCTGTCTTATATATGAAGTTTCTCAGACATTTTGATCATGGTTCCTGTTTTGGTCATGTTCTTAACCACATCATTATTTCATGGATTAATTGCAAGCTACTCATCACAAGTGCAACTGAAACCTTCTTCAGATAAGTGAGTATGAGGCATATTATTAAGGAATTACACCATTACACCACGGTTAAGTTTGTTTTAACCTGCCTTGTTGATGTGCCTCATGAAGCATCAGTCTTGAACTTTTTATTACTGCTTGTCTTTAGGCCTTATTATCGCTGAAGATGGAATGTAAGGTATGAATATGGATATGAAGTCACTAATTTGCATGATCTGGGTGTATGTAGTACTCAGCGATACAGACTGAGAAATTTCTGTTCTTATTGGTTTTTGCATAAGATATTGAGTGTGCATATTGTGCCATGAAGTGCATTAAACAAATTCTGGTCTTCAGGGTAAATACATATGAAGGAATTTCTCATATTCCCTATGTGAAAAGTTAGGATATGCATTAATTATGAAGCCATTGTAAATCTTTTTAGCATATGCTATTTGCAGCATGGCCCAGTGTTTATTCATAATAATTTTTTTTATTAGCTTGGAAAAACAAACTACAACCTCCTACCTCAAAAATCTTGATAAGCTAAATTAATTCCTTTGATTTTTGGTCGAATCCCCAACCTTTAATTTCAAGGATTGAAATGCCAATTTCTGAAAGCAAATAATTAAAAAAATGCCTTTGCCAGAAATTCAAACTTTTTGTAGAGGTGGAGATGAAAGATATTATTTATCTCCGTGGGTAGTCAACTTTTATGCTATAAACAAAATGCAGAGATAGTATGCTAATCTTGTCAGCTACACTTTAGAAATGCAGTTTTACCTGGTAAGGAAATTTCGAAGTTCAGCTTAAAAATCTTGCAATAGAATCTTTTACTTAATCTCCAGTGGGATACTTGTCATAGTAATTTTGAAACCATTGCAATATTTAACCAAAATGATGATTAATTACAAAAGAATCCTTCTAAGTTTACTAAAAGCAGAAACAAACTCCAAATACTATTCTGCTGTTTCTGAAATACAGAATGTACTGTTGCATAATGAAAGAAGGATAAGGCTACATTTGGCAGAAAGGCTGTTATGCAAACACACTGAAGAGTACACTCTATTTTGAGATATCATTAACATCTTCAGGTGCTACTGTTGTAAAACTCTGTATAATTATCAGATTTTAAGTTTTTGTTTCTCAGTCAGTCCTGTCACAGCTGAAAAAATCTATACAGGCTCTATCACTTAGGCAATAATTTACACTAGCTTTATCTTCAGTCAGTCAGCTTCAAAACTTTGAATACCAGCAACAAATTCTCATCTTCACCTTCCTTTGTTGGAAAGGAGACAGTCAAGAGAATGAACTAAAGTAGCCACATTCACAAAGTAAATTCTACACTGTTAAAGGTGTGTGAGGTTGAAGGCACATATAGTTTGACTTAAACTAATAAACGCAGTGGGTAGGTAAATAAAGTCCAGAAAACAGCTTTATTTTCCATGGTAACAGCAAAATGCAGCTTCTGAGAATATAATGCTGGAAAAAGAATAAAACCTAGAAAAGAGAAAAACTGAGCAGTCATGTTGAATGTGGTGATATAGTTGTAACTCCTTGACATTTTTATTAGTCTTGCCAGCTTGAATCATGGAATTATAATTGCATAATTCTAAAGTGTTAATAAAAAACACAAGGTCTTT
The DNA here is from genome assembly GCA_025584955.1 of Alethe diademata. Classification (NCBI taxonomy): domain Eukaryota; kingdom Metazoa; phylum Chordata; class Aves; order Passeriformes; family Muscicapidae; genus Alethe; species Alethe diademata. Next base: position 76,608,041 of record JANRMJ010000001.1, read on the forward strand.
TTGTTTGAACTTTGAAAAGATTTGTAAGAATGACTGTGTAATTAAAAAAATCACAGTGAGTGTTTGAGTTCATCTATCACTGCTTCACAACATACAGTGACAGAACATATTTTTTTAGAAATACACAGGATCTTTGTCTAAGAACCCCTTGAAGTCTTAAGTCTGATGATATAACCACACAGGATCTTATATTGGGTAAAGAATCAGAATAATCAAAAAGTGCTTTTTCTTCTCACTCTTATTTTTTTTTTCCCCTGAATACAGCTAAAGTATCTTCAGGAATGTTTTCATAAATGTAAATAATATTTAAGTTCCCACAGAGCAGGACAACTGTTAGGTTTCACTAAAGTTTGTTGGCACAAGCAAAGTGCTGCGATTGAAGAGGAGGCTGTGACTCAGGAGGCCCTGGTAAGTTATGTCTCCCTTCTTATCTATTTTCTTGTCTCACTAATTTACAGTTGGCTTAAGTCACAATGGAAACAGCATTTTCTTTCATCCCCTTCGCCTTCAGATTCACAGATATCCCTTCCGTGTTCATCCTTGCCAGCTCCCCCAAAATTTTCACAGAGGTTTAGCACTTTCTCTTTCTTATGGAAGCTTCGTATGTGTTATTTTGGCTTCAGCAGTGCATTGTTGAGAGGGTCAGGTAACATAAAATTTGTCTGATACAGATAAAAATTTCGGACTGTGTGTTTTTAAAGTTTATCAGGATGTGCAAATTTGTCAAAACTGTAAGCAACTGAAGACTGACACCTGTCTTAATGATGCCATATTTCAGCTGTGACCAAAACATTATGAGTTTCTGCACTGTGTTTCATCTGTAAAATGTACTGTATTTCATACGTAAAAATATATAGTTAACTCTACAGCTCAAGCTCACCAACTGGCATCTCTAAGTTATTCCTAAATGCTTCCTTAAATGCGTTATTTTACCTGAGAAGTAGACTTCTGTTCTTGTGGCTGTGGGAGGGAGACTTTCCTCAGATAAAACAGTCTTTATCACCAAAGAGGAGATCTGTGATCATACATCAGAGATCAAAGAGCAAACACGTGGTTAGGGCATTTCTGTCATACTGAAATGCTGGGTATTCCTACTGGTTTTAGTTTTACTGTCTGCAGCACATTTTGTCTTCACCTGTGACACAGTATATGACCAAGTAGCTATTTATAAATTGTTAAATCAAGGACCTACAATGAGATAAACCTAATAGCATGCTTGTTAGGAAAGGTCACCCAGTCTGTTATGAGGAGCTGACTGGAAATAACAATTTCCTTAATTTACCCATTTTGAACTTTCAATTTTTCTCTTCATAATTATAGTTGCAAACAAATAAAATTTTAGACAAAGAACATTCAGGTGCTAATCCCTCTTATGATTAAGCCAATATTCTTAGCAAGTACAACACTGGTACTTTTCTGCAGCTGATTTCATTCTAACAGTGCGGGATTTAGGGGGGTGAAAGAGTAGCCTGAGGCTTCCTAGAGGAGAAGCTACTGTCCTTTTCTAAGAATTATTATCATGTTGACCTTAAGACTGGTTTGTAATATTGTGTTCACCAATAACACATCACTTAGAATTTTTTTCTGGAGAAGTCTGTGAGGCAGGGTGCCTTTGAAAGAGTTGCTTCCTGAGTGCCTTCATTTTTTACCCAATTATCTGAAAACCAGAGGTGGAGGTGTTTTCCACAGTGCTGTGGCAACCTAGAGACACAGGTTCTGTAAAGATTGAAGGAAACATATTAACATTTTCATGTAAAAATACTTTTGGTACTGGTCCTACATCTGTGTCTCTGGTCAGTTTTATCTGGGTTTTGTTTATTGTTACACTACTGCTGACTGAAAAAAAATAATGTTGCTTCCCTATTTCCTAAATGTAACAGCTCATAAACCTCTTTTTATTACTGTAATTATTTGTGTTTTAAATAATTCTATAATGATAGCTGACTTTGTGTCTGATGTGTGATATATTTTAATAAAAGTTAAGAGATGAACTGATAAAATGAATTGCAATGGCTAGCAGCAGTTTGAAATTAAAAATTATGAGAAATTATGACAAATACTTATAGTAGTATCTTCTTATAATTGATACATTTATGGATGATGCCTCTGAGTGCTGAAGTGCATTCTAGGTGAATTTATTGTCTTTTTCTTGAGCATCCAGTATCATAAGTTAATGTAATTTAATAGAAAAAGATTAAAGACATTACAGCTGCTGAAACTAGCTTGATTTTAAAACTTCAAGACCATTTTTTAAAAATTTGTGGTCATTCTTTTTTGGAATCATTCTTCGAAGAAGTAATTCTCTTTTCTTCTTTTTAATTCTGCCCCCCCCTTCCCCCCCTATCGGGAACATATTTTTCTGGCTCTGAAATGGCTTTCTCCAGCATGGAAAAAGCTGAATTGCTGTTACCTCAGTTGTATTCCTAACAGTATTTGATCTCAGATGATTCTTTAAGCACTTTGTAAATGAGATTCCTAGAGATGGTGTCCTCAACTGAATTTCAAACAGTGGGGTGTGTAGGGGGAAATAGGTAAATGTTTTGCAAAAAAAAAAAAAATTATGAAGACGACTTTTTACAAGCATTGACAGTGAAAGGGATTTATTAGTGATCATTACTGACTGGGCTCGCTGAGATAAAAAGTGTGGAAAACCTTTATTTTCTGCTAATTGCCTCACTTGGTTTACATTGTAAAAATGTCATTTTACACTGCATAAGATCAAATTCTAGGCATTCAGTTTCAGGATGTCCAGGCACTATGTGCATCAACACAGAGCTCTTCAACTTCCAATGGAACAACAGGGCTTTATTAAAATTCTCTTCAATATACAGAAATAGCAGAGAAAGGAAAAAAGAAACTAATTTGCCTGGTCAAAAAGAAGGCAAGACTCCCTGAATCAAGGGCTTTATGGTTCTTCACATTTACTTAATAACAACATTTTATGATTGTTTGAAGACAGCAGGAGGCTTTTCTGAATAATGGGTCTAGCTATGGGTTGCTATTAAATAGATTAGAGTTATATGAAAAAATAATAGATTACTATCTTGTAAGTTTTAATATTTCAAAGTTCAATAAATGCACAGTCCAGTCTAGCATATGTAAAAAAATTATTTTCTACAGGCTTAAAAACACTGATCATATAAATTCAGAAAAATTAAAAATGGATCTAATCTGTAAATATGTCTGTATAATGCAATGTACAAAAATTTACTCTACTTAAGATTCATGTGGTTACAGCTGTTTTTAGGCTTTTGGTGGAAAAAAACCTGTGGGTAAGTAGTTAGTTGCAGTGAAGAACAGTAGGATGTTTTTGTATAAGTCAGTGTTTTAATTTGCTTATCTATTTCTTTGTTTCCGTGTGATATCAAAGAGTTAATGAATAGTCAGTTTATAATTAGAAAATGGAAAGCATCGATTTAATATACTATTTTTTACTAAGATTTTCCATTAAAAACTTCCTTTAAATGATGTGGATACTTCAGTGATGTCCATTTGACCTCCAAGGCCTGAAAGGTGGGCTTTGTTCCTGTGGTTCTGACTGAACAGCTTGTAGCTAGCAAGTTCCATAAATTTAATCTGAAATGATGATAGAGAGTTCTTAAGGATAAATATTGCTTGTTTTTGCCTCCTCAGTCAGGCAGTGATGGGTGTCACATTCGGTGCATAGAGGTTTTCCTCTACTGCTCCTTCTCTGACACCTTTGTCCTCTGTGCTGGTGTGAATTCTCCACAGGTTGCAAGCCCAAGGGTCTGTGCAGCAGAAAGGAGAGAAGAGGGCATACACACTGTGTGTGAGTGTGTGACTATGGTGGTCACCAGTGAACATCAGGCTAGACTAGCTAGTATGTAGGCAACCTAGTGTTGATTTGGCAGTCCTAACAATTTATGGATGTTTTTATATATTTTTTTGGAAATATTTTGTGGGGCCTCCATGTAACACAGGTAATAGGATCTCAGCCTGTGATTTCAGCATGTTCAGGTTACAGTAAGGAAGATATATTTGTAATAGATTCTACATGGTTTAAACCCTTAATTTTTAGAGGTGAATTTTTTTCAATCGAAGTTTATCTTGCAACTATATCCTCTAAGATACATGTGCTTTCCTGAGATGTTTATTTCTTTTTAAAAGGGAAGTTTATTACATGGATCATCCTTTCACAATACTTGTTAAACTTTTCCATGGGCATTTACTCATCTCTGCCCTGATCAGATTTCTGCTTCAAACGTTAAATGTTAAACTTTTTGCATATTCTTTTCATTAATTTAGAAATGCATTAAACCAATTTTAAGTGTCTGTTCAGTATCTGCCAAATGTTTAAGCCATCTAATCACTAGCTGATGAGGAAAGGGGTTCTACTCTTAAGTAAGAAAGATAAAGGAATTACTTTCCTCTTTTAAGATTCAGATAAACAGCCAGGGTGTCATGGTTTAACCTTAGTTAGCAACTGAGTACCATACAAATATTTGCTCACTCCCCTGCCCCCTGTAGAGTGGTATGTGGAGTAGAATCAAGTCAGAACCAGGTAATTCCCATGGGTTGAGATAAAAACAGTTTAATAATTGCAATAAAATGATACTACTACTAAAAACAGCAATAGCAGCAATGTAATTACAATGAAAAAGGATATAACAAAAAGAGGGAGTAATAAAACTCCAAAAAGAGGAGTGCTGCACAAGACCATTGACCACCACCCACTGACAGATGCCCAGGCTGTCTCTAAGTAGTGATTGATCCTTCTTGGCCAAAACCCCAGTTTGTATACTGGGAATGATGTGCTATGGTGTGGAATATCCCTTTGGCTAGTTTGGGTCAGCTGTCTTGGCTGTGCTCCCTTCTGGCATCTTGTGCACCTGCTCACTGGCAGAGCATGGAAGACTGAAAACCCTTGACTTACGGTGAGCACTTCTCAGCAACAACTGAAACATCAGTGTGTTATCGCCATTATTCTCCTATCAAATCCAAAACACAGCACTGTACCAGCGACTTGGAAGAAAGTTAACTCTATCCCAGCTGAAATGAGAGCACAAAGAAGGAAGTAACTCGTTTAGAGTGAATTTTTGTGTGTAGTTCTTGGTGAGATAAAATTGTTATGGGCATAACCAATGCATGAATGAACTGTACATGCAGAACTCTAACAATTAATATTAGACAAAAGAGTCAGCATGCTTCCTTAATAACACAGATACTTTTCATTGAATTGCCACCTTTTGCACTCTTTTTTCCTAAGGTTGCTAAATAATCAAGTGGCTGAATCGAGAGTTTTACTGTGCAGCAGAAATGTGGTGGCTGAGCGATATCTAGAAGTTATGGCATTATTCTTGAATTACTAGTGACCATGCAAAGTCAGCAGAAGTGAACTCTGCTGATGGTGTGGCTTAATTCCTGTTGCCTCTGAGAAATGGTATTGTAATGATCATTACCGGATAGAAAAAATTATCTGAGTGACATTAATGGGTTGTCCTACAGCTACAAACTATTGATCATTTATGTGCTTGGAGCAAGAATGACAACTGGATTTTACCCTTTATGTTTTGTAACTGTTTCAGTCTTTCAAATTACAAATAATTTCAGTGTTTTTGTGTTTGTTGTTGTTGTTGTTATTGTTTTTTTTTTCCCCCAAGTACCAGTACTACAGTCTATGAGCTGTTGGGATAATTGTACTCTTACTATGCAATTGTGACCGTTGAAAAGAGAAAGGAAATTAAAAGCAATTTCTAGTGAAGAAAAGCAAAGAATAAGAAATTATATATTAGTCAAGGGGATGGTAGAAATGAAAAATTATTTTTTTCCTTACAGGGAATCAGAGAAAATGATATAAGTGAATGCATCTTTTGAACAAGTTTCTATAAATCAGAGTGAGATTATAAATATCTTTTAATTGATTATTTATGCATCTGGAATTCTTAATCCTAAATGTGCTGAAAAAAATCATAGAAGTCTGAATCTTTACTATCAGTTCCTCCACCTTGACTTTGCAGACAGTTACAGTGTATTGGGTAAGTTATACAGAGGATTTTCCTGGCCATTTTTAAGTTTGTTTGCAGTGTAGTATTTATAAATTTTGCTGTAAAGACTGAAATTTTCATTGACTTTTCTATGGCACTAATACCAATATTAATCAATGCTCCAAAAATATCAACAAACTTATATTTGAAGCACCTCACTTTGTGAGGTGACATGTAATGTTTACCCTTCCAATTTACTAGGACATGAAGTTAAAATTATTGCAGTTTCTTGGAATACTCAGAAGAAGCATCTGGAACTTGATTTGGGAAAGTATTTAGTGTTCTGTGACACTTCACATTGAAAGTACATCCCAGATGCCCTTCTGCAGACTACAGCTCTCTAACAAGCACACAGATCAGCGGCCAGTCATCTGTGGAAAACCTAATTAAGGTCTTGATGGCAAAAGTCAGAACAGCCAAATCCTGACTCTGCTGTTTACTGCAAAAATCTGTTTATTCCTCAAACGTACCTCTCTGTCAGGGTGACTGCACAGCCCCCCACAGCTGAGGAAATAGGGCTTTTGGTAAGAAGCAAGTTCTGTCATTATCACCCTCATGTCACTATCTTGTGACTTGTTTCTCTCTTTTGACCGGAATCCTTGTCCAAATCAAGTCACTTTTCTAGGAAATCACAGAGTTTATCCTCTTATCTGAAGCAATAATATTCCTTATTCAATTTACATGTATTTTTTTTCCACCTGTCTCTTGCCATTTCTGTGTAAAAACCTCTCTGATCTATTTTTTAACTTGCTTTTGGATCGCACTCAGTTCTGTTCCCTTTTTCTTCCTCTTAATTTTTCAATATTATTTTCTGTCTACCTCGTTGCAGGATCCTTTCTTTGTCATATCCTTTTTTGTGAATTAAGTTAATCCATTTTTTGAAGTGTAATGAATGTATTTGGAATAGAGTTTACACGCAGGGAGCTGATCAAAGACAAAATTAACTGCCTCTGAAGGACAATCCTTATTAAAGTCCTTAGCCAAATACCAATTTTCAGATTTTTACGTCTGCATGTAAAACCTGGCTTTAGTTATTTAATGCCAGCTTCACTTCTGGCATGCTTAAAAGTAGCATTATGGTGAACTGCAATATGCTGTGGACTAAAAATTTTGTTTATAGGTGCTTCCAGTTGGTACATAGGAAAGAAGAAGCATGAAAATAAACCTCAACAAACAATTCAATATAGAATTCTCCCCAGAGAGGTTGATTCAGCTGTTCTGATAAACAGACTGAAAAATCCTATGGTGATATGAGGAGAGGAGATGAGTAAATACTCTGAGCATGGTCTTGTGGTTTGTAATTTTGCCTTGTTCTTTTGATCAAGAAAGATAGGTGGCAAAGAGTAACACTATGTGGTGGTGAATAAATGAGAAAAGAGCAGTTTATAAGAATTGCCAGAAGTTATTTAGCTTATCAGGCAGCAGATTTCCTTTAGTATCTGATAGACAAAAATCCTTTGTATGGTAGCTTTTTTTCACACCACACAGCTCCCCTCACTGCCCCAAACGCCAAACAAATGACCAGCTAAAATCTCTATAAGATTACTGTAGTCCCCAAGAGGTTACTTACCATGCAACTTGCTCAGTAAGCCCACTAATGAGCAGGTTAAAATTTTCTATGTGGCTTAAGAGAAATTGAGTAAATACATTTATATTTAGCTTGAAAAGAGCAAACTGACTCTGGAGATGTCATACTCTCCAGGGCTGCTCCTGTACGTCTCATGAGGTTACAGAAAAACTGGGAAGTGTCAGATAAGGACTATTCTTGTTTCAGAGTCCTCTTATCTTGGGTGATTATAAACTTCTTTTTGTGTAGAGATTTTTTTAAAGCACTTCTCTGATTTCTGATTTTTGGAGAGCCCTTTAATTTTTAACTTGGTTTGTTTCTCATTTAAGACTGTGAATCATAAGAGTAGCATTAATTGATATTGACTTTGAAACCTGGAGATTATTAATGCAAAGTGTACGACTTAACTGTCAAGACTCTAATGGAGCTGTGTGTGCTAGGCTGTATTTCATAAAATCAGAGAATTCCTATGGTTGGAAGGCACTTCTGGGATCATCTTGCCCACCCCCTCTGCCAAGGCAAGGTCACCTAGAACTGGTAACACTGGAACGTATCCAGGTGGGTTTTGAATATTTCCAGAGAGGGAGACTCCACGACCTCCCTGGGCAGCCTCTTCCAGAGTTTTGCCATCCTTAGTGAAAACAAGTTCTTCCTTGTGTTGAGATGGAACTTCTTGTTTTAATTTATGGCCATTGTTCCTTATCCTGTACCTGACCATCACCAGCCCAGAACTGGATGCAGTATTCCAGATGTGGACTCACTAGGGCTGAGTAGAGGAACAGGGTCACCACCCTCCACCTGCTGGCCACACTCTTCCCAAAGCATCCCAGGAGAGCACTGGCCACCAGGGCACTGCCAGCTCATAGTCAGCTTGTCATCCACCAGGAGCCCAGGTCCTTCACAGAGCTGCTTTCCAGTAGGGCAGACTCCAGCCTGTGTTGGTGATGGGTTTATTCCTCCCCAGGTGCAGGACCCTGGACTTCCCCTTGTTGAACTTCATTTGGTTTCTCTGTGTCTGGTTCTCCAGACTATTCCGTCGGTCTCCATCCTATTTCTGTCTGTCTGGTTTGTTCATGGATAGTATTAAACAACACTCTCCAGGCTACCAACACAGCTTACAGTTCTGGGGTTTTCCCTTTCTTTCAAACAGGTTCATGCTTTAGATTTGCAGAAATTTATAACCTAAGGGAACAGTACTTCAAGGTTAATTCAGTCAGCCTTGACAATCCTCCTCCAGAAAAATTGTACATTACGCTATATAGGAACAGCTGTGATATGGCAGAGACATTAAATGTCTCAAGTATTTCAGATGCTGTATGAAACTTGTATTTTTATTTTCTCTCCACACTTCCATATTCCTTGGGAGAATTGGTTCCCTTTGATTTTTTTTTATTTTATTTTTAATTTTTTTTTAAATCACAGTGAAATTTAGCACATGAAGGTAAAGCATACAGGTGTAAAAACAAATTATTTAACATACTTGGAATGACACACATAGAAGGAGAAATGAACTTCTGTCAAATGACACTGACAGGATCTTGTGCTTTTTTGTTTGGATTTTTTTTCCCCAAAACTGGAAGAAAAACCTTTATGGCTCTTTGCCATAAAAAAAAAAAAGAGGATGATGTTGTATTTGGCTTCCATAGAAGCTGGAAAGTTAACTTTTGTATTTTAAATGTGCTTGAACAGACTTTATTGTTATCTGAGTTAACTGATAACACAAACAGGAAAGAATATTATTGACTCACAATTCATTTGTCTTCTAAGGCAGATGGAGAACAAAAATGATGCCAGGTACTGGAGCTAACTCTGCTCTGGATTCTGGGACTTATTAAATTAACCGAGTTGTAAAGAGTTTGGAGTGCAGTGCCCAAATATACTTTCTTATGGCAATTTTAAGAGAAGGATGGAAAAAAATTAACACAGGTGCCTATTTATGCCTATGAGTGTAGAAAGCAGAGACAGAAAAAGCCTCAGAATACAGCCTCTTAGGCTCAGGATGTAAAGTCTACTTTCTAATAAATTCTTTCTCCAAGCTGTTACATGAAAAACTTGGGGTTTAGGTGTAGGAATTGATTTAGCTATAGGAATTTGCAGCTCTTTGAAATGTGGTAAAAGCAATCTTGTTATTCAAAAGAGAAGACACCCACTGAAATGCCAGTAGCATTCAGAAGTAGCATTATATTAATCCTTGAAGTTCCGATTAACATCTCTGTAGCCCTCTGCTTGTACAAATGGTAACTAGTGCAGTAGAGAATAAAATGTCTTTAGTCCTTGAACTAAAATATACTAATTTCTCTGTGTAACTGGTGCTTTTAAAAGAAGACTTATTTTGCTTTACATTTCTGCTATGAGCACTCAAACTGTGTCAAGGTAATAAAAATAATTTTTCAAAACACTTAAATTTTTCATGTGTTCTCATCTGATTATATGCTAAAATCATGTACCAGATGAAGCAGATAAACTCTAGCATAAATGTGGAATAGACTCTCCTTGACATCTATTTTTACTTTTTTTTTGGTCTTGGTATCTACAGTGGTATTGTACAATGTAATGTATGAATCATTAAAACAGTGTATATTATGAAAAAAAAAGGGATACATATTTGTGTGATATTTCTCACCACAGTACTTCAGCCCTTCTTTAGAATTTGTTCAGAACATTGGTTGAGGAAATATATTAGAGATTGCTACAGCTGATGAAGTCATTATTAGTCAGTTACAGTTTCTTTGACTAATTAGCATAGAGTCTTTTTTCTGTTCTGTATATGAAGTGGAAAAAAAAACCTTTAAGTTTTATATAATTAATATTTTATTTTGGTTATGGATAGCTTTCATGAACCTTTTTCTGTATGCAGGATAAATTTAAATGTTATTTACCTAGGTCAAAAACCTTGCTGTGCATGAGTATTATCCACTCAGTGAAGGAGTTGAGCTGTCAGCCAGATGTGTATTTTGTATATTTGTTTCAGATTCATTGCTATATTGGAAAACTAAAAAAATCCCATAGGCTTAACTTACAAAAATGTGTTAGTGAGATGCAGAACTACTGACCTAAGTGAGCCTGTAATCAGACATCACAGAGTGCAGTAACTGGAAGAGAGTAAATGGAAGAGAGTGTTGATTAGGGTGAAATGAAGTTAGGCATGGAGATTAAAGCTGGTCAAAAAATTTTAGAATCTCAGAGATTGTGTGATAAGATTAAATGCAGTTTCTAAGACATGCACGTTCATGCTTCTGAGTTCCTGATTTTCTGTGACAAGGCCTCCCAGACCTGCATTTCCACCACTATTCATTTAAATTTCATATCTCAGTCCCACCTACTGAGAGAGCCAGCCCTGCAACTCCATCCAATCCACAGTTTCAAAAGCTCAGGCTGTCAACCCTATCATATCCCCACAGTTTTTCATTCTCCTCCCTTGATACATCAGAAAGTGCATAGCTGGATGCTTCAGGCTCTTGATGTCATGCATGTTTTCTACCTTCCATTTTTCTATTTGTACAGCTTGTCAGCTTTTTCACTATTTCAGTAAAGTGCAGTCACTGCTGATAGCTTTGGGACTCTCCAGAACACACCCAAATTTTGCACTTTTTTGGGCTGATATCTGTCTCTGGATGTTGAAACTAACCTCAAACTAATCTGCTTTGCATTCTGTTTTACTCAGGCTATTGGTAGTTTTAATTTCTAGTGCAATCTATTTTGGGAATGTATGACAGGCTTGATGTAATTTAAAGCTTAGAAATAGTCTCCTACTCATTGAGAGTTCTGTCTGAACTTAAATGTTCATGTGTGCACTTGAAAACTATTAAAATCTGGGGGGAGATTGTCCTCTAGCATGACTCCCTGCTGATTGGGGCTTTGAGCTTGTCCCTCTGTACTTTTTCCTTCATGTATTTTTTACTTGTTGCAATGGTTGCTCCGGTTGCAGACGAGCTGTGTTTTTAGATATGATGCCTTCTTGATGTTTCATGCTGAGTCTAAGAAACAGCAGCTCCACTAATTGTAATTTCTCTTTTTCCCCTACTGACTCTTTCTGATCATAAAAAAAAAATGTTTCTTGGAGGTAGGCCAGTAGTGAAGCTGACAGTCCCAGAAGCCTCTTAGCAGTAGTCCTTCAATGAATTTCCAGGCGCAGTGACCGCAATGCAGTAGAGCAGATTCTTTAGACAAGGTCAGACTGGTATTCAGCAGAATGCAAATAGAAATTGTAACTCAGCACAGACATATCTCACTGTCACATGTGCTGCCTGCTGACAAATTAATAACTCTTTCAGGACTTAAATGCAGGTGTTTTTCAAGGCTGTTCACTACTTTCATGGAAACTATAATGTTCTTGGATATACCTACTGTATACATTTCTTTATCATTATGAGGTGAATCACTGAGCAGGGAACAATTACTGCCTAACTGCTCATATCCCACTGAGTGTCATAGTAGGTTGGTGTTAGTTCACAGTGCTGTCTGCAAGCTGTCCATATATCAGTGATTTTTATATCTGTGGTTTGAAAGAGAGCTCCTGAGCTGCTGCATGATGTGGGTAAAAGCTGTGTTTTCTTTATACCTGTCTTATAAATATGAGGTCACCATACCAGTGCCTGGCCCAGAAGAGTGATACTACAGTACTCCATTCTGCCATCAGTTACCACTTCTGTCAGTTTTAGGACGTCATGCTGGTGTTACTTTTGTCTCTCTCTGCTTCTGTTCTATGAATCACAGTATCACAATACCCCATACAGGTGGGTCATTTATGTTTTTCAGGAGGTGGCATATGAACCCCTGGAATGTATCGGGTGCTGATTTAGAAATATTCTTACAATTCTTACAATACTTACTGTAAAAAAAAAAAAAAAAAAAGCTTCTTCAAGCAGATCTGGATGAGGGCTTTCAGGTGGAAAAGAGGAAGATTTCCCAGTATTACTTGTCCCTCACTTTATCTGTGGCAAATATCTGCTTTTAGGGGCAGAGCCAGAGAGGAAAGCGGAAAAATGTGCGTATAGAGGGGCTTGCTCAAGACCTGTCAAGTGCAGGCATGTGCTCGGCAGCATCCACACATTAATCTCCAACTATGTGTTGTAGTAGAGAGGTTTTTGCAGTAAGATCTTGAAGTGAGGGCCAGAGCCTTGTCCAGGACAAAGACTGGAAAACAGACCTTTCCCCCAGGTAGTTGCAGACACAGTTATTTCTCTGGTGGTGGTGGTTGGACAGCTACTCAAGAAGAATAGGGAAGCTAAGGAATAAGAAAAGGCCTGAACACATCTGAAAAAACCTTGCTTTGGTGTTTGGCCCAGTGCTAGATTTCATTTTCCTTAATGTGAAAAGTCTTTCAAGGCTTGCAGAGCAAGATGTGAGCAGTTACTTAGTGGTGTTGTCAACTACATAATCTACCCAGGTACAAAACAGGGGCCTCTGACTGAGCACGGTCTGACCTGTACAAGAGCTTATTGCAGTGCTCAGGGACAGAGCCAGGCACACTTGCTGCTCCAGAGGAGAAGGCAGAATGAGGAAAGAAAATGTTGAGAAGACAAAGGATGTATGAAAATAATAGAAAGCAATAAAAGGAAGAAGAAGCACCTGAAAAGGAAAAAGACCCAAAAAGGTGAAAAAGACCCAAAAAGGTAAAAATGACAATTAGCCAGTACCATGACAAAAAATGAAATGAAACAACAGAAAGAGGCACATGAGGCTTGGGCTTGGAAGCATGCCACCAAATCTCATGATTCTTGAGAGTTCTGTTAGTTTCCTTTTAGAGTAGATAAGGATGGGAAGATTTCTGCCTTGTACAATGGGGTAATGGAATTCAGGCAGGATTGGAAGGCAATGGATTATTCCAGTCTGCTATCTGGGGAAATCTTGGAGTGAAATTTATTGTTTTTTCATACGACATCTTTATCTACAATGAATTTTTTAAAATTTAAGTTTCACCTATGTTTCAAGGAGTGATGTAGCATGTGTCAAGTGAGGAAGTTCTTAAATTTATCAGGTCCAATAAAATACTGCAAGTAAGGGTAAATACATATCTGTTAAATATGTTCTCCAAGAGATAAGACACAGACATATAACTGCATCATAAGTTTCATGTGTCGCAAATGTGCACAAAATTACATTCCTGCTTCCAAATGATCTGAACTGATATTTATGGTATTGCAGTAGTAATGTTTTAATTGACTGTTGCATTCTATTCCCAGAGAAAGTAGAAGCATATTTCAGCAACAATGATATATAATAAATTGAAGATTATAGGATAGACATGACCTACCTTGCTCATCTTCAAGTCAAAAATCAAGCAGCTATGTATTGAGAATGTTGATTAATTTTTTTTTATGACTACAGAAGTCATTTTGAATGAGTGAGAAGTCTACACATAGATGAGACCTCTATTCAAGCATTTGTCAGAAGAAATCACAGAATCATAGAATATTTTGCTTTGGAAGGTACCTGCAAAGTTCCTCTAGACCAACCCCTCCTGCAAGGAGCAGGGACATCTTCAACTGGATCAGGTTGTTCAGAGCCCAGTCTAACCTGACCTTAAATCTTTCCAGGGATGGGACATCCTCAGTTCCGTGGGCAACATTTTCCAGTACCTCACTGCCCTCAACATAAAAAATTTCTTATATCTAGTCTGAAATGACACCAATGCTCTTGCTAAAATTTGACATTTTCAAGAAATGAAAAGTGATTGTAAAAATGATTTACTGTGTAAATATAATATATGATGTAAGTTCAATAGGCTAGAGTGCACTTCAGTTTTTTCAGCTATGAAAGAAAAAAAACAACAAAAAACAGCACTCCAAAATTTCTAAAATGTGCTTCTAGTTTTTGAGAAGAATGTTTGTCTGCAAGTCACATTCGGAGTTCATCTCGTGTTCAAGGTGAGTATCCTTGAAAAATGGGGAGGTAAATTCTTAGTGAAAGAATACAAAAGTCAGAATGCTCCTCAGTTCTCATGTCAATAGCTTTAGTAATCTAATTGAAACAAGCTTAATGGCACTAGTGTATTTTTCTTGAATTAGAATATAAGAGTAAGCAAGGAAAAATAATTTTCTATGTCTCCAGGATATTCTGTTCAGTTTGAAAGTGACAATAATAAAATGAAAGCCTACATAAATACCATGTACATAAAAAAGGCACAGTATTGTCTTTTCTTAAAATGTATGCATTTAAGTGCATTTTTCAGGAAGTAAGTCTCATCTTGCTTTAATTGCTTTAGACTAGCATTGTTATTTAGGCCTACCAGTAATAAGTTTTGACAATGAATGTAACTGTTGTCTTCTAAGTTTTGAAGAACTGTGAAATCCTTATATTTTTGTTTTAAGAAACTAGGTCTTATCAGTTAACAGAGAATATCAAAGACATTAACTTTTTTTTTTGGGTAGATTTCTACCACTCCTACAAGTTACAGAGATTGAAATGAAGTAACCTGATTTATTCTACTGAGGCACCCCAGTGTGAAATAATGTCTTTTTAAAATTTTTTTTCCTCACTCTGTCATGAAGAATGGTAGGAGGAAGGTATAAATAAATAACAAAATAAATAAATGAACAAAACAAAAAACAAAGTCTTGAGTACTAATCACTCTTACAGTCATTGTAGAAAGCTGCTATATTAAGAAACAAGGAGCTTGACAGTGTTGATTAACTCTGAGTGCAACCAAACACTATATAATATTTGTATTACAAAATCACATTAGCAGTTCACTTTCCATAAATTTAACTTTTCTTTCCAGCTAATTATACATATTATTTTGGCATCTTCATAAGAAAGGAAATGGAATATATGATGCTTCAAAAACTTTCCTACTGAGTAATTCTGTGCCAAAACTAAAATGCACAACATTCTTCTGAAAGTAAATTAGATGCACTACAAGAAGAGAAAAATTCAGATAGGTCAATAATTATGGCCATATTGTCAGAGATTTTGTGAGTTTTCTGGCCTAGAAAAGATGTTGAAATTATAGGCTCAGTGGGAGTGAATGGGAGCGGATCCTCCTTTTTCCTTGAACAGCAAAACAGATTCTGTGCAAACTTTAAATTAAATTGCATCCCACATGTTTGGGGATGGGATGCTTAAATGTGAGTGAAGGGAGAAAAAGTAGTAGTGTATAGTGTAGTAAAGAATAGGACACATTTTCATTTCTACATTTTAAAATTCTTGTTGAATTAGTTTAGAATTCTTTTTGAATTAGCTTAGCTAATATGATGGCAATCAGAAAGATGTATTTTTAATGGAATTTGTTCACAGTGGCTGTAAAGTAAATCATATATGGTCACATTTAAGGTTGCTCTCCATAGGGTAAATGAACCCCTGTCCTCACAACTCAATAGGTCAGACAGTATTCCTATTGTAATATGTTACATGCTGCTTTTCTTCATCTTTCCATCTCTTCAGATGAGATGCAGGGTTTTCAGCATGGGTAGTTAGCCTAAATTTTCCTTACTGTACACTTAAAATTTGTATAGAAATTCACCTTAAACTTAATTGCTTCCTTTTCTTAATAACCGAAAACAATATTTGAAGGGGACTGACTCTCTGCTTTGATTACTGTATACTAGAAAAAGATTTTGATTTGTCATTATATACATTTGGCATTTGTTGATTATTTAATTTCTGTCTTTAAAAATTTATCCAACACTTATGAAAGAATAAAAGCCTTGAACAGATTAGATTTGATTCTTGTTTTCTCCTCTTGAGTCCTAGCCATCATGTTTAAAATTGAATTTTTATTAGAGATTTTTAGAGTGTCTAAAAGAAATCAAGGCTTTAAATACATTAAATGTCCTTTGAATTCATGATCCACTACATCATTAATTTTGGGGAGAAAAGAAGGCAAACACCTTTGTACCTTGGTTTGCACTATAGCAATAAAATCTTAACTTATTTAGGAGAGTATTAGTCAGGATCTACATGATATGTCTGAACTATATTAGAAATACATTTGAAACAAAAAATGATTTTATTATGTGGTATATGTTTTTGTCTCTTTTCACTTACCAATTAATTTTCATGACCTGCTAAATGATTGTGTTAAAAATTCTTATTTTTCAAGCACTAATATTTATTTTGGTTTTAAAATATTTTTATGTGAACTGGTGTATTTGCAGAACTCTTGCTTGTAAGGTACTTTTTAACCAAAAATCATATTTAAAAAAAAAACAACCTGCAAAACTTGCAAAAACTTGCAAAAATTTACCACGTAAGAATCTTTGCATTATTTTTGGCTGAGTTCACATATGGTTTCACTGTTTAGTAGTTGTACCTGACATAACTGTTTGGTTTATTTACTTCTGCCAATTATTTCGAATATTCAGCACTTTCTCTTTCTTGGAACTAGTGAAGACTGGATAGTCTCTTTCTGGCCAGGAAAATTCTCTTCTCAGGAGGCATATGTCATTTGTCCTTGGATTAGATGACATGTTCCAGGCTCAGTTAAACTGTGATAGAAATAAGACTGTAAATGAAGTACTATTGCTTACTCCTGGTTAATACCTTATTAGCATTCCAATACTTTAAAAAAAAATAAAAAGGAGTTCACCACTTTATCACAGTCTGATTCTGACTTTGAATATTAATGTTATGTTCTTATTGAACCTGCATCTTGTGAGAAAAGCAAAAGTACTTTTTTCACTTAACAGAAAGGCATCTTTTTCAAAATTGAGACTAAGTAACATAAATTATTTTTTTCTTTTTTCAGGTTATGAGATGTCATTCCCAAAACCTATACTGTCTGTGAGAATTTGATGTTCAAGAACAATGAAAATTTATTATTCTGTGGTGTGATTCACTATGCAGTCCTCATTTGACTCCGGTGTGGTAATTGAAAAGAAAAGGTTTGTAACATTTTCCATAGATTGCAAGTTCTCACTGTTGAATCGTTGCTGGATTTGTCTCTTCTTTCTTTGGCCTTTTGGATCTCCTAGCACTTAAAATCTTATGGTACTGTCCTGTCTTCACAAGATAGAACCTTTAGTTTCCCAATAAGTATCTTTCAATGAATAGTAATAACCTCTATTTGACTCCCAAAGTTCTTTTTTTGTCATGGGCCTAGGTGATTGACTCAAATGCATGTTCAGTTTTCCAGTTTTGTCTTTGCATTCATGAACTCATCTCTTGGATCCTGAAATCAATGAAGGACAGTAGCACTTAATGGCTATTAGATTTTTAAAATTATTATTATTTTATTTTGTTTTGTTTTTCCATGTACCATGCACATGTGCACTCTAGAATGTTTAGCATTCTTTTGCTGGAGAGCCAGTTGGAATCAGAACATCACCACCCACTACTCGATTGTTTCTGTCTGTTTTTTGCTTAGTTAAAGATTTACTTTAATTTTATTACTATACGGTAAATTTCTACCTTGATTACTGGTACCAGTCAATGCAGAACTTGATATCCTGATTTCTACCTTGAAGACAACCAGTTTTCCTCTGTTTTCCTCATCTACCTTGGAAAGTGACATCTGCTCCTGAGACTTTATTCTGGAATATTAATGAGTGGGAGAAAAAGCAAGTATATTTATCAGGTGGGATATGATATTAGAGAGGAAGTGAAGCAGCCTGCTGACCAGTCTGATCTATGTTCCTCTGAAGAGACTTGTCTCAAAGGTTTGCTTTTCTGGGCTTCTTCCCCCTCATTCAAACAACAAAAGTTGATTTATAGTACTTGAAATTTTTATTTTCATTTAGAGCTGGAGTTGACGTGCTTTATAGACTCATAAAATAAGCAAGGCCAGGACAATTACTGGAAGTAATGGCAGTTATAAATTGACTTATTTGGGACTAGTGTAATAGTGGATTACTTTTATGTCACTGTTTTACAGTTAGGACACCATGATAGACTTAACTATTTCTTAGCATATGTGGTGAGGCAGAAGGAGAGTACATACAAGGCTTTATGATACCCATTAAAAGTTATGAGATTTTGTATATTATATTTGCAACTTCAGTAATTCTCTTTACATTAAACTTGATTGCTGCATTTCTTGTTCCACAATATAAAGTCCAGGAAGCCAATGTAGGGTACTTCCTTGTTTTGTTTTGTTATTTTGATGCGGACAAAAGTAAAAATGTGCCTAGACATATTCTTTTTAAAAGATTGGATTAGGTGAAAGTGGCAGAAGAAAATTTCCTCATCAGAATTTACCAAAACACCAAGTCTAAAAAATTGCAATTGATTTCAACCCCAAATTTGCATAATGAAGTGCCAGAAAAAGGAGTACAGCTTTTGAACCTCATTCAATTCTAGCCAATATTTTTTGTAATGACACACTTTAATTAGAATTTTCCCGTGCAGAGAGTTTTTATATTATTATTTTGTATGGTTTTGAAACTATCTGTGAGTGAGAAAATGTAAAATCTCATCCCCCTCGGCACTAGGGTACTGAATAGTATATTTTTCTGAAATATGATTGTACAGTTTGGTTGGTTTTCTGGAAAACCTGAGGAAATTTGTTGCTAAAGCTTCTTTGTGCATATGTGGATAAGAACATATTAGTACATATAAGATAATACATTAATAAATACAACTATTTGTGTTTTGCATAAAGTAGTAATAATAAACCGTACTCCTTGTGTCAGACTCAAATAATAATAAATTTGAACACCCAAATAAAATATACTGAAGATTACTTACTAGTCACCCATTTGTAGGTTTGAGTTTCCATGACAGCTTTTCTGTGTTTTGATGCTAATGAAATAAGTATGATGCCCTCAAGTGAGATGGCATCCAAGTGAGGGGTGATAAAAGATTCATCTGTATTGCAATGTGAATATAATTAGACATTGTTAGTACTTCCAAATATTTCAGTATGCATGTTTTTAATCTTTTTTAGGAAAAATATAGCATCTTCTTGAATGCTTTTTACTACTACATCAAAGCAATCCCTCTTCAATTATGTGTAAATATTTGACTACACATTTATATTGAATTTAAAATTAGGCAATACGTAACAGTTGGTGCTTATCCTTTAAAATATTACAGGCCTAGATGCTTTTCTTACCACCTTAAATATTTGAAACATATTTAATTTTATCTATTAGGCAAAAACCATATAGCATTTAGATAACATTTATTTTTATATTTTTGGTAATTTAAATTTTCCTACCTGCTGAGGGAAGACAGCAGAAATCAAAATAACATAAATTCACCTTAGGTGTTTGAATGGAATACACTCTATGCAGACTTTAAATAGGAATATCTGTGAAGGTGTATGTGTTCAGTTAACAGAGGTTTATGAATGAAAAGGAGTAAGCTTTATTCCAAGATCAAAATGTCTTGGAAGTCTAATCTACCATTATGAAATTAATGCACTACTTAGCAGCTAAGCACTCACAATACATTGCTATGAATTAGAAAAGCTGATTGCATGACTCTATGGCACATATTCTGAGATGACAGGTAATCACTTATTTCAAAATAAAGCAGATTAGTTTTGACAATATTATGTTGTAAACTTTCTCTATTCCATGTTGTAATGAGTCCCTAGGAATGCTGGGTCTTGAGTGTCAAGTTGCTCCTTGGAGAGCTCTTTTCCAAGGTTTCTGAGAAAGAACTAGCAGCACATTTTCCTTTGCAGTAGGCACAGGTGCCCAGGTTTTGGTAGCACTGGGAACCTGCAGGAGCAGTGCATTGTTTCCCTCCATTGAACTTCAAGGGGCTCTTTTCTCTAACCTTTCAAGGTCCCCTGAACAGCTTCAAAACCATTTGATGTGTTGGTGACCCCTCCCAGTTCTGTGTCATCTGCAGAGGTGCTGTGGGTGAACTCTCTTTGCGTCCGTGGGTCACTGGCGAGGAGGCCAAACCATGTCAAGGACTCCTGAAGCACATCAGTGACTGGCCTCCAGCTGGAACTTGTGCCACACCCTCTGGGCCTGGCATTCAGCCAGTTTCCAACCCATCTCACCATTCACTAATCTAATTTAATAACTTTTTCAGTGAGCACTTTGTAAGAGGGACTGCTGCATGCCTTGCTGAAGTCAGGATAAACAATGGAAACTACCCTTCCTTCTGTCAGCAGGTCAGGCCACCACTTACTATATTGAAGAAGGCTTTGAAATATCCCCTTCAGTTTTATTATTAGTCTATTGTTTCTTCTGGTGCAACTTCCTTCTGTTTCTTTCTTCACTTTTTTTTTTTTTTTCCTTTCAGTGGAGGTAAGAAGCCTTGGCTGAAACAGTAGGTTTCATTTTAAAAATAAAAATATTGAACATATGAAGGTTAACATAATTTTACTTTCCTAAAGCTAATGGAAATCAATGAAATGATGTAAGTACCACTATGTAGAGTTGTAAATACCATCTAGTAGAACCATGAATTAATAGATTTAATGAAAATAACTGAATGGATGGCAGCTCTAGTACTCTCCTGATAAAGGAAGGGATGGAGACAGCGATGCTTTTAAATCACGTTTTGTATCTATTTTGGTGGACTGTGGAGGTTGTAAGACAGTTGCTTTATTTACTCTGTTTTCCAATGTATGACTTCTTTAAAATAAAGTAAAATCACTAAAGTTGTAAATAGGTGAATAGCAAAATAAGAGATAATATTGGTCTCTTCAGACTAAGACTTATCTGAACTTTACTCTAACAAGGAAATCATTCAGAAAACATAAAAAAAAATTGTTCTAATCAATCTAGTGATCTGGTCATAGATTTAAAATTTAAAAAAATGTTTGGCAAGTAAATGTTGCATTTTGTATAAATATAGAAATGTTTCATCATACTGAAATATTTGTTATGATAGCTTTTCTGCCTCAAAATTTCTGCTTCTATCAGAACAAAATAAACAGGAAATGAATACAATAAGTCTTCCTTCTTCATTGTGTGTGAAAAATAACAAAACCAGGTAGGGAATAAAGAGTCACTCTTTTAATTATATCACAATACTAAATTTCATGGTTGTTTGTGTCTGATAGAAATATAAAAAAGCAACCAATTATCAATTCCTGAATTTTCTGTGGTGAATCATAAGGACTTTTATTTTGAAAGGTTTTATAATAATGTATACAAGTTAAAGTTACTTTGAGTATTATTTCTTTCAGAATGGTGATGGGTCATTTGAAATAATCAAGTATTAAAAAATGCATAGGCGTACATTTTCTTGTTAAGGTGACTGTAGACTGGATCAAAAATTTAGAATGAGGATAAACATAATCATCTGCTTCAGCAGTGAAATCACCTTGAAATAACAAGCTACTTCTATGCCATTTTGCAACTAATCTTAAGGTGTAACAGATTTTTGATTACTATGAATTTGAGCTGAAGAAATTATTTTCTAAAATTTTTTGTCTTCTTTTTTTTCCTTTTTTTTTTTTTTTGTGCAGTGTATGTAGAATTTAGTAAATATGTTTGAAAACAAATTCTTCAGATTTAAATTTGTCCTTTTATTATCTTCCCAGCTGCTGGTGGGTTCTGTGTTACTTCCTGCTTCCTCAAAAGGATTTATTCACTGTTATCAGCACAATAACTAGAGTTCCCTCAACTGATCATAAGTATATTGTGAAGCTCTTTAAAGAGACGCATCCATCAAAAAATGTTTCCTTTTATTTATTTTTCTTTAATATAAACCACAGAAAGACAATGTGGCATGCATGAAATTAATACACTGCAGTAAAATATGGTAATCTATGAACAATTAAATTTTAGGGTTTTCCTTCAATGTTTCAACCTATGAGTGTTATAAAATCAAAGGGTCCCACATGAAGCTCCAAAACTTTTGGGAATCATTTACTGTCTTGGAAGAAAAAGAGGCTATATTAATAAACAAGGATTTCATAGAAAAGGAAGTAGATTTTATGAAATACTGGAATAACAGAAGGAATGGAACTGAACAGTAAAAAAAGTAAAGTTTGAGCTCTTATGGTGCACATTATCAAGTGTGGAACTTCATCAATTTTTAATAAGATAAATGAATTGAACTATAGGTGTAATATTAAATCCTACGGTGATGTTTGATTAGTTTGTGATAGTGATTCTTTGATTTTCTCACCTGGAATCACAGGGACTAAGACAGAAGTGCTTAGAGTGTTACTTTTTCAAAAATGAGGGATCATTTGATGATTTTGATGATAGGCTTTCTACTTTGTCCTAACACTTTAAATTGGTCACCTTAGGTGCACTGAGCTTTTGTAAAATCCAGATAAAATGATTGCGTAGGGTTTTAATTTTTTTATTTTAAAATGTATTTATTTTTATATTTAGATGGTTTTGGAGTCACAATGTAATCTCTGAGGGGAACTGAGAGATCAATTCACTCTATGAAAGTGAAAACCACATAAAAAAGTTTCTTGTTCTTTCAAGCAGCTTAATATCTCTACCCAGTAGGATGTTAAAGACATGTCATGGCGGAATTATCTATTATGTTCAAAAAGCCGTAGGATTTGGAGACATTACTACCTGATACTCAGGAATATCTTTCAGTTTCATATACTTTAGAGTTGTTGGTATATATATATATAATTTTAAGCAAAATCCTGAAGGACTAACATCTAATTCTGTCTGTCCTTTGTCTTATTGAGTAAAGAAGATACTTAAGTAATTTTTGGCTTCTCCCGATAGTTTAAAAACTCATTCTTTTCTTACATGCCCATCTTTTTCATACAATGCACAGGGCTGAACACAGTATTTCAGCTGGAAACTTGTCAATAGTAAGCACTATGGAAGATTATGCAAGAACTGAGGCATTCATACTCTTATCTGTAGATTTTTCTCATTGATGGAAAAGTATAGTACTCTGTGTCAGTGTCAAACCTGTTGGTTTAAGGGTAGAACCACCTTTAAATGGTCATTAATGAAAATGCTATGTTTAAAAATTAGACAGTTCAGTGTTAGAAGGAAAATTATTTTCAAAAGTTCCTGTTCTCTGTGCTTTAAGAATTGGGGTTTTTTTTAGTTACTGGGCAAAAAAATTAAAGAGTTCTAATTATTGAGTAATAAAAATGTCTCTTGCTGGTCTACCTGAAGACTGTAGTCTTTAAATAATAGTAGGCATGTGGATTTTGGTAGCTTAAATAGAAATGTTTTTTTTATGATGCCCTAATATAAGAATAGAGGATTAAACCATCCAGATTCTTATGTCATTCATACTTGTCTCGGAATTGAAAGCCTAGAAATCCTTAACCCATGGTTGGAAAGTAATTTTTCCGAAGGAATGCACAAGACCTTTGTATGGCAATGAAGTGCAAAAAGGTTAGTATGATTAGAGCACATGTTTCTGAGATGGAAGCCAGAGGCCTGTGCAGGTGCACCTTTCAGTTTGTTCAATGTATTTATGGAATGGCAATAGTTCTGAACTATCAGGTAAAGGAATTTGTCCTGGCAAGTGTACTTGAATTCCAGTCCCACAGCAGGAGATTTGGAACTAGACAATATTTAAGGCTCTTTCCAACTCAAGCCATTCTTTGAATCATTCTATAACTAATTAGGAATTTGTTCAAATGTAATTTAAAGGGTGGTGATAAAAAGATGTACCTTCCTATGTGTCGTGGTCATGTGTAGATTGTGGTAGAACAAATGTAGTGAAAAGAATGGTAATTTGCGTTGTGGCATCTAGAAAATAAAGCTCATTTATCTTCCAGTAAACTCATACTAAGTCCGTTTTCCCAAAGTTTCTTAAGATGGAATACACTTATCCAATGTCCAAAAGCACACTTTAAATTTGAGTCTGGTTCAGACTAGCTATTGATTTCCTTCTGCATTTGAAAAGTTGAATTAGAAGTACTTATTTGAACAGTGTCATTTTTATATTTGATTGCTAGAAAATTTAGCAGACTATTGCTGATGAGTCATGTAAATGGTGGCAATTACACTTAATATGTGTACTAGAATCAGTAAAGCAACTGATTGTATTATTATTGTCTACATTTGTAAACATTGTTTCCAGCACAATTGAATTTTTAATAGTAATTTCTGTTATCTTTCTGATTTCCTAGTGTAATTTGGAGTCTCTGCTAAAGGTAGCAATGTAAATTTAAATGTCTAACACTTGTCAGACTAACAACTGATAAAAGGTGCTTGATTCTTGACCGATCACTACTTTAGTGATCAGTGATCATTACTTCAGTGATCTACATGGTAGAATGTACATAATTTCTTTTCTTCAGAAGGAGCTGCAGGATACAGCTTTTTACTGGAGACTTCTTTTTACCAACAAACATTGAAACTTTCCTATTCCCCCTCTACTCTTTCACATAGACTTTTATTTACTTCCTTGTCTTTAGAAAGAACAAATATTTGAAAGGCATTTTTCAACTCTGGACCATTTTTTCCCCTCAAACCTTTTTATCACATCATACTTGTTTTAATTGTCATTCTTCTTCCCTCTGCTCCTCTTACACCTCTTTATTTTCTTTCTCTGCCAGTTTGCTCACAGGAATATCTTGTACCATCACTGTGACTGGAACGCCAAAGATTTGTTCAGTGAAACTACATGTTTAAATACTCAGAGACAGCAGTTAGAAAAATGAACTAGCTTGTTGATTTCTTAAAAAAAACTCCACCCCAAACTATCACATTTTGACATGTAGAACTTTCCTCTTAAATGGGCATAAACCTGCAAGAAAAAGGTTATGCAGTGATACATTTTAATACATTCTAGAAGGTGAAATGTACAAAATCTTCTGAAGTGCAATACATTCCTGCTTCCCTAAACTTCCAGAATCTATTTTGCAAAGTTTTGTTTCAGTGCTAGGAATTTCTTTGGTTAAAAATGCTCTCAGGATTTCTCTTCTTTGCTAGCCAAGAGAAAAATTCTGTAATTCTTAAAATTAATTGGGAAAAATATTAGCAAAAAAATCCAAGGTTCTTGCATAACGCCTTCACTATCTGAGTGTTACAAAATCTCCTCCTGACAGCGTGCTGCTGTTCTGCTTCTGTTTCCACTGTTGTGTGTTTTGACCTGGCTGGCCTTCCCATATAGTCACTTGAACTCATATTGATTATCCCTGAAGATTTAGAGATTTAAACTCTGCTAAAGGTTGAATGTATGATTATCTTCCACATCTACTCACAGTGTGGTGAATCTCTTGTTACTCCGTAATGAGAAAAACATATCTTTTTTTCAATAGTTTTTGTTTTCCTGTAGAAAAGGCAGGTTCAGTTCTGTATTAATGTATTTTCCTCCACTACAGTCCTTTGTTCTATTATTTTTCACTTTACTTCATGTTTCTGTTCTGAAAGAACTCTTATTTCAAAGAGATCACGCCAAATTTTGCCCAATCCTACCACTTACCAGGACATTAACTCCTGTTTGAGGTGCCAGAGAGCTATACTGGTGGTGTGTAGAGAAGTGTGCACATAACCAGAATAATAGCTAAATCATTGGTAAAATAACAGATAACTGCAGTTATGAGGGAAATTCCCTTGTTCTCTGATATAATCCTGGCCATGTGCAGTCTCACTTGTGGAACACTGCAAAGAAATGAAGATGCTTCAGGTGAAATCAGGTGAAATGCTCCACTGTGAAATCAGAATTTCTAGAATAGTCTGTGGAGCTTCATAAGTGAGCAAGTTGTGTCTTCATAGTCAGGAAGCTTAGTAAAGCTGTACTTGAACACCTGCTTTCTAATTGTTGCTCATTAACTTCACTGCTTGTAGGAGAAATGATAGCCTTACCTGGTAGACCACCTAGTTTAAGGTAAAAATAGATTTTCATGGAGAAGAATATGAATGCAATCATATGACACAATTTGATTTGGGACTGGCAGCTAAGGCATTTGAAAAAATTTCCTTACATACAGTTGTATGTGTGAAACTAGGTTTTAAAAGAGAGTTTTAGGCTGAAGAGAATCATTTCAGCTTATAATTAATGCTAGCAGTAAATTGTTCTGATTCTGAGTGATGGAGTTAGCATGAGTAAGTGCTTGTGTTAGCAAATGCTCTTCTTTCTTGTAACTGAGCTATGAGTCATTAGAATTATGGTGTGCCATAAAACTTAATTAGCATTAAAGTATTCTCTCAGGTGATATACATTTTAACAATCCTGTATTAATAGTCACATCCCACAAGCCCATTACACATTTCGCGATTTAATTATCTCTTCTCAGTGTTTGGAACCTGTCTGGATTTGTCCATTCTTTGACAATGAGTGGCAAATTGGTCCAAGTTTTAGTAAGTTTCTGCATGAAGTAGTTTTGCATCCTGTTAATATTTGTCTAAATTTTGGCTGTCTGGGCAAATGGATAGTAAGAAATAGCCAGCATGGACTTGTGAAGGCTAAATCATGCTTGACGTAATTACTTTCCACATTGAAATGAGGAAGAGGAAGCAGAAAGGGTGGTGTATGCAATATACCTTAATTTTAGTTAAATTTCTTACGCCATCTGCCACAGTATTTTCACTTGGAAGCTCATGAAGTATGTACTGGAAATAAGGATAATTAAGTGGACTGAACATTGGCTGGATTTTTATATATAAAATGTAACCATCATTGGTTGAACATCTATTTGGTTCCCAGCAAGAAGCAGAGTGCTCTTGGGGTCAGTACTAAAGTCCAGGTAATTGAATATCTTTATCACTGGCCTGTGTCATGACACAGACTGCACTTTTATCAGACCTGTTGATGACAGCAAATGGGACGAAATGACTGACATACTGAATACTAAACTCTGAAACTTCAATCAAGAAATAACTTGGGAAACTGGAGGCTTGAAGGAACAGAAATATATTAATTTCAGCACAAAAGAAAGGCAAAGGTACCTGCAGTAGAGTAATCCATACATTAGAGGCTGAT
Source organism: Alethe diademata (assembly GCA_025584955.1). Taxonomy (NCBI): domain Eukaryota; kingdom Metazoa; phylum Chordata; class Aves; order Passeriformes; family Muscicapidae; genus Alethe; species Alethe diademata. The sequence continues at coordinate 76,635,332 of JANRMJ010000001.1, forward strand.
GATTAACTGTTGAAGAAGCAGGGCTGTTGGAAAGGAGCTGGATATTCTTGTAGGTGTCCAACTGAATATCAGCAAGCCTTAATCATCCTAAAGAAGGCAAACCATGCACTCCAGCTCCTTAGGGTGAGTGTGGCTAGTGCCTTTGAAGGAAGTTACTCTGCTTGATACTGAAGAAAACAAACTGGGACTGCTGTGTCCGGATGCTTCTCCCTACTTGAAGCACAGTGTTGAGTAGCTGGAGCGGGTTCATTGGAGGGCTACTACTGTAATTTGGGGTATAAATGTCCCATGAGAAGAGATGGAAAGTGGGCTTGTTTGTTCTATGGAAGAGGAGCCTACAAGTGTGGCCTATAGCTAATTGGAAGTGTGAAAAAGGTGATGGGCATAAACTCCCCTCTTCAGTGGCAAATGATAATCAAGGGACAATACTCTTAGGTTGCATCTTGGGAGGTTTGTGTTGGACATGAGGAGCAAACATTTGCATAGTAGACTAGTGCTGCAGTGGAACAGGTAGTAGTATCTTGATTCTAGAACTTTTCAAGACTTTGATAGACAAAGAACCAGATGACTTGAATTGTTGATGGGCTAACTGAGCAGAAGAATGGACTAAAGGTGCCTTCGAAATTATACTTTTATAGTAACGGGAATTTTATTTCCGTCACTACTATTTCACTCAATGACAAAAATGTTTTAAAATTTTGTGATCAGCGATAATTCTGCCCATGGCATTGCTAGGCAAAGCTGTATTGCTAGGCAAAGCTGTGTCTATTAATGTGCTGTTGATTTAGAAATGAAGAAGTCTGGAAACATCAGTCATAGTTAGGATTTGAGATCTCCTACATCAGTTGTATTTTTAAAGACTTTTTCAAAACCAGAGTTGTTATTAGTAGAACATAGTTCTGCAGCTGAAATCAGTGGAATCACTTTCTATTTTCCTTTTTTCTCCTCCTTCTACCTCTGTCAGTTTTAGGTCACATTAAATCTGAAACACTCACTAATCCATAATTTTGGAAGAAGCTCCTCAACATATAATGAAAAAAGAAGTAAAAAGTAAACATTTGAAAGGTTATATATGTTTATTTTTAACTGGAAGTTTGATGCAGAGAATGAAATATTAAAAACTGAGATAAAATACAAAGCCATTCCACATGAATAGAGATTATTTTACCCTACATGTTCAATTAAAAAACAAAAAAAAGAGAAAAGAAAGCGAGAAAAAAGTCATGCAGAATGCTTTAGGGAAGTTTCAATGTATGAGGGAGAAAGGTGTAGAGCTAGGTGACAGTGTTAGATCCTAGGGAATGTAGAAATTTTCACATTGAGCCCTACTGATGCTAGTCAGGGTACAGCACATGATTTACCCAGCTCCCCAACAGTAGAGTTTACTGAGATAAGACTATAGCTGGACTACAATTGTTTCTTAGGACATTTCTTGAGAGTAGAATGAGGCCTCTGCTTGTCCAAATAAACAGCTGCCAAATTTCATTGCCGCTATTTTCTCTGTATCAAAGTTTTCCAATCAACCTCCTTCTGGTCAGTCAGTAGAAGAATGGAGTGACACCTCTTGAACCGGATATTCACTTTCTTACTCCAATATGCAGAGGATGTTAAAGTAAGTGCTATTTATTCCTGGATAGCTTGGAAATACTATGTGCTGAAAAAACAACTGCTTTACTATTTGTATCAATCATAACATCTATCAGTATGAGTGAGCTGCAGTATTGATCAGTTCAGACTACTTCCATCAATACAATATTAAAATGTATGACAAGCACTCAATGTAATATTAATGACAATCAATCATAAACAGATTTCAGAATGCTTTTGAAAAGTATTTCTGAGCTGTCATCACTGCTTTTGTGTGGCCAGCCACTGGAGCATATAGAAGAAATCTTTGGAAGGCCTTAAGGTATCTTTTTGCACACAGAAATTGTCAAGTAATATGAGATACACGTTAGAACTATTGTATTCTTGCTGTCCAACAGTGATTGCTAATTAATTTCCACTACAAAACACAGTTATAAAACATGTTATAGTTTTCCCATAAATATAATATTTACTTGTAATTTTTGGTTTTCTTCAAGCCCCGGCACCTTCTACAATTCAGGTAATGATCCTTATGACATCATTTTCAGCTTCAGAAACCTTAGTTTTGCATTCACGAGACAGTTCATTCGTATCTTAACCTTATTTCAGAATGAGTATGGGCAGAATGCAGAAAAAAAAAGCATTAAATAGTGATGGCCAAATATCTCCATTTAGCAGTCACTTCCAAAAAAATCCAGTTTTCTTCAGAACCAATATTCTTACTTTAAATCCATTCTTATCACAAAACAGAGATAACTAGAATGAGCTGCTTTGGTGGAAATAAAATATTCTTTTTGTTCTAGTCATATTTTGTGCACTGCTCTTTAGAGGTGGAGGTTGTGAGAGGTAGGGAATAGGGATAATACATTCCTTCAAAATTTCAGTAATGCAAATATTTTTTTTCTTCAGAATAACTTGTCTTGATTTTTTTTCACTGCGCTTCATGATGTTAATTCCATTCAGTTATGCAGTGGTTATTCAGATGAGAAAAAGAGGTGAAAATACAGATTTACAATAGGAATAGGTGTTTCATGAATACTGTGTTTTATTTTGCTTGTTTTTCAGATTGACTTAAATCTGTTGAAACCTTTGGAAAACTATGGGTTGAACTTCCTTCAGCATGAGAGGAAATGAAACCACAAAAAGAATGTTTGAATTTGGTATATTACTCCTGTGTTCTGATTGACTGTAGCAATGAACTTTGTGTGCTATAAAGCAGAGAAAGCGAGTAGTTTTTCCTTCCTTTAATTGCCATTGAGGCAGGCAGCTTGGTAGACCTTAATGTCTGCAAACAGTCATGCGAGTTCGAACTGTTGCTTAGAACATGTCCTGTCAAAGATGTTGAGTGACAACTGCCCCAGTGCTCTGTTATATGGTCACTGGAATTACAACCAATGACATGATTGGACATGACCAACCACATTGACCATAGTGTAACGTGATGCGAAGTAAATGATGGTGCTGCTAGGACAAAAGTTTTCTGTCTAACTGAAACTAAATGTAAGCTAAGACTGATTTTTCCAATGAATTTGGGTTTTTAGAGACATTGTGCTACTTCTCACTTAAATTCTCATAATTTTTATCATTAATTCCAGCATATGGGAGTTTTTATTTCAATGTCATTCGCTTTCTTTAGGTAGTGTACCTCACTTTAAAAGAGTATCCCAGTTTTTCTTGACTTTGGATCTATTGGTTGTGCAATGGAATTCTCTCAACCTGTGCCATTAGATTTCTTCCTCTCTCACAAAATGTTTCTCTCTGAACAGTAAAAATGAATATGATCTAATTTCATGGCTAGAGGATCATGTAAGGAAGTGCAAAATTTGAATATCAGTTACCTATTGATTAGACACTCATAGAAAATTAAACCATACCAAAAGGAAAGATGAGATGAACAGTTTCCTGAGAGGGAGAAAATGAAGATTCCAATAATTTTTGGCAGTGGAAGGAACCAGTGTGAACCATATGTGCGTTTTGTTGACCCTGTGCTATTAAGCTTTTATGTAAATCAGACCTTTCACTACTTTTTTTTTAAAGTTTTGAAAACTCAAATAAAAAATACAAAAAAAATCTGTAGACTTTTTCTTTAGTTCCAACCTATCTACTAGAGAACTGAAATGAAATTAAAATAAATCTAGATCCATCAGGAAAGTTAAGGATGTGCGTGCTATAGAGAGAGTTCTTCTTAATCCTGATTTGCATGCTGTTTGAATCTATATCTAGCTTTCTGTAAAGCTGATATTTGTTCATGTAAAACTGGTCAGAGTCCATTCTGCCTCCTTCCTACAAATTCTTATTATGTGCAAAAATTAACCATGCTTGTGCCAAGATAGACTCCTAACTGGTGCAGATACACAAAATCTGTATCAAGTAGATCTTTTCTGCATGCCATGTATTCCCACCTGGGCAGTTGTAGCTTCTTTTGCCATGCCTGCAAAGCAGAGGAAAACAACAAACCAAGATCCCTGTCCCGTGGAGGGTTGGCTAGTGTTTGTTCTGCTTAATAACTTAGAGCTCTTTCCAGAAACCATTCTATCAAAGGGTTGTCAAACAGCTCTTCTCAAAAGAGCAATTATCCAGATGTAGTGCTGCGGATTCTCTCTAGGCATATTCAGGCTTGTTTCCAGTCTAATAATTTGACATCAATATGTCCCACTCTGTCATTTAGTGTAATACTGCCACTAAACTAGTTACTAACCTGAGGAAACAAATAAACTGTAAGTCACACATGATGTACTTAAAAGATTTGTGAAAAAATGGAGAACACATAAGAAATCAGCCATTAGGAAATACTGTTGTAAAACATATAAAATATTTATAGAACCATAAAATAGTTCTTAATGCTATGAAAATACTGTCAGGAAAAAATTAAATTTAAGTAAAATCTACTGGCATTCAGACAAAGGTAAAAATAAGTCTTTAATATCTGGGATGACAAAAACTTTGGTTCATAGTTTAAGACAAAGCGACTATGAATAAGACAAATGAATAAAAGTTTGAACAGCTTTTCTGTGTATAGTATTCATGTACTCATTTACTCATTCCTCCAATTCAGTCGAATATTCAGATTTCAGGTTTGCTTACCGTATGAGTGACACTAAAAAATCAAATTATTGCAAAAAATTCATTGAAATTCTTTTACTGAAAGAATTAATAGGCAAATCCTTGTAAAACTGACATGGGAGAGAAGGTCTAGTTTATTTATCATGAGTTAAAGTGGTTGAAGTGTCAAGAGTTTACGGTCCCACTCATCTTTTTGCTAAATAAAAGCCTGTTCTTCCTAGAGAGATTTGTTAATGTGGTAAATGATTTAGCTCTGGGGTATATCTATATATGTAATATACCTATTTATAAAATATTTATAGAAGACATGATTTTATTTCTGTACCAGGCTTTTGTACTATGCTATCATTGAAATAATTCTGAGTGAAATAGCGGTTAATAAGTAAAACATTTTGGTGTACTAGAATACAATTCAGGCATTAATATCTTTAACAGCAAAAAAATATTTTGACCAGCTGATATAGACATTTGGATACCTATGCAAATAAATCCCCTGGTTTATTTGGAAAATGGTCTGTATTTTATTTCTGAAACTTTGTAGACTACTATTTATCTAGTCTAGAAAGTGGAAATTCACATATTTATATTAGAATCAGTAAATAGACAGATTTAGTATTTCACAAAGGAAAAGAAGGAAAAGCTTCTTTTTGTGACTTTTAATTTTGAGAAGAAAGATCAGTTGGGTATCAGTAGGGAAACAGATACCACTTTCTTAAGTAAACTTCAAAGAATTTTAGATAAAACAAGGTTCTTTGAATTGCTCAATTAACTTCTTGCTTTTGGTTTATCATGGTCTTTGTGTTGGTTCTTTCAAGTTATTCTTCATTGCTGAAGCATGTTTTAGAACATAAGCATGCAGGAACCCACAGGTTTGATCATGAAAGTAGCAAAATACAGCCAGGTTTTTTTTCATTTTTCTGTTTTTGTTTCTTTGCATATTTTAATTTTTTTCTTCTAGTTTTATTGTCTCTCTTTTTGGGGAGGATGACTATTGGACTGCTTCAAACTAGGTACTTGAGAGGATTTTAAGGTTCCAGATGTTATTTTATATTTTGCTTCTGCCAGTGTAGGTGCTATTCTTGTCCCTTTAGAAATTATCTCTGCAACTGTTGAAGCTATTGTACAGATGGAACTTTATTAAAATGATGAGAAGAAAGGTATACTCTTGGCTTTCTAATATAGTTCCTGCCTTTTTTCAGAGTTGTGTGCAGCTGGATTGAAGTTTGTAGTCCCTTTCGTCCCTCATCAGATGGCACTTACAGCCCATTGCTCTATGAAAAATGTCTTCTGTTTATTCAATGAAAAAACACAGTGTTTCATTATCTTTGGATGTTGCATTTTTTTTATAAGAATGCACTGAAATCAGCATGCACAGTGATGAACCACAAAATAAATCAGTTGGTCATCTAATTCCCTTCCTTAGGGATGAGATACTACTGAGACCCAAAAATAACTTAACTAGACAGTGATACACATTGTATGTTGTCATTTGCAGTATTTGAAGCAAAAATAATGTCAGAGGAAAGAATTCACCTTTACTGACCCTTGTGTAATTGTACAGTGCAGTTCTTTCTACCTTGATTAATAACCTTGACAGTAACAATTTGGCCAGATAGTAAAAAGTAGACATTATGGAACAATTTTTAAATTTACCATCTGTGTTCTTAAAAAAAAAAAATGACATTTCAGGCTTCATAGGATGGAAGTATGTAGGTTCTTTTGAAATATTCTATTAATTATATTCAACATCTAAAATGCATACTCCAAGCTGGTTTGTCTCTATAAGACTTGGGAAATGCTTGATCAACAGAGCAGTTGAATTAACATGACTCTCTTGTGTGGTGGCAGAATAAGGATATGTGCAAAACAATATAAACATTAGATTTCATGCAAAGTATGAAATGCAAATTTGAATGCAATATCAAAGGCTGTATTTTGGTGAATGATATGGTGAGGTAATAGCTCAGAAATGAGCGGTGTCCGTAACCTGGTTAGGGATCTTCACTGAACCATAAGCAATGTCATTTTGAACTAGAAGACCCCAAGAATTTATAGAAGTTAGTAGTTACCAGTAGTTAGTAGTTACCTTTTTCTGAGGCTATAAAGAAAACCACCACACAGCACGATGAATCTTCCAGAATGAAAAACCTTGACAAGCTTTTCATGCAGAGCTCAAAGACAAAAATTTTAAAAGGTAGGCGCAGGAGAAAATTCGACAGACACCATGGGTGATTGTCTGAGTGCCCAGGATGATGTTGTAGGCTTCCTTTTAGGTACATATCAGCTCTGATAGAAATTTCCAGGATTAATCTAGGCCTTTCTCAAGGACTAGGCATGTTGCTAAGTCAAAGACTTTACATCATTAGATTGGAAAAAGAAGGAGAAGTCACTTACTCTGTCACTCTAGCATCTTTGGAATTACTTTCTGTGGAAACTGAAAAGATATTGTTACTTTCTTGTACACAAAAGCAATATGGAGGGGAAGTTACAGCAACTGAACAAACAAGTCTATAGAAAGTATTTAAAGTGCTATGTAGCCTTCCTTAGTTGGGCTAACACCATCTGTCCATTCTTCTCCCCCTGCTTCCTCAATCTGTTCTCTCAAAACACCTGTGCTCAGCCATCTCAAGCAAGTTAACCTCTTCTCCTTTTACAGAAGTTTAAACCTGATTCAGAGCACAGAGGCTAGAACAAAGATAACAGGCAGATTCCCTCCTGCTGCCAGGAGCTACAACCTTCTAACATCAGATAAACAGTGTTAAAGTACACTAAAACAAAGCAAATGTTTGTATAATTCATATTATCACATTAGCAAAATTAAAAATATCTGTCAAGGTAAGAATAGGTAGCAGAAATGTGTGTATGATGTGTGATCAACCGAATGCTAGGGTGTTTCTAAAATTAACTAAATATCTAAAATAACCTGATCAGAGAATACTGGACTATGATGGTAAGTGAGGGTAGAGGGGAAGGCAACAACCAAAAAAAGAGCCTATTAGAAGAGTCATTTGGCAGCCTGAGCTGCACTTTTCTAACCTGAATAAATAAGCAGATATTTCCCTCCTTTAATGTATGTGTGTTTTGAAAAATTGTATACAGTAATGTGAATGTTCGAGACTTGATATTTTTAATGCTAAGATGTCAGATACTGTCCCTTTGAGAATTCAAGAACTTATAGATGTCTTTAATATTAGTGTTCTTTGTGGATATATCTTTGGTAGACTTCATTTGCTTTGCCTTCAGTCTTCCTGAGCACAAAGAGTTAGAGTGATTTGCCAAAGTTGAGGACTTTGTGTTATCCCATGTCTCAGACCTTGAAACTTAAGCAAAATGTATATTGAAGGAACTAAAGATATACTTGAAGAAATTCACCTATTCAGTCTCTCTGCAACAATATTCGCTGTCATGACAGCTGGCATAGGATTTGACAGATATGGTGTATGTATGCAGATAATTATTCTTCTTGCCCAGAGTGACAACAGGAGTTGACTGATACCTCCTGCCATGTCCATTGATTTTGTTTTGGTTGTTACCAAATTGGTTGAACATGCTAATTCTAACTTCAGGTTGAGGTTTTTGTCCATGTGTTGGTAGAGTGAGAATAGATGATTAAAACCGTGATTAAAAAGCAGCTACGAAAATCAAACCTGTAGTTTAACTCTCTAAATAATGAGAAGACTTTCTCAGCTTGCAATAAAAGATGTTATTAGCAGTTCAATGAAGTGAGCAGAAGAAATCCTAAAGCAGGCAGATTGCAGCCACCAAAACATTAGAAACCACCCCTAAATTTAAATTCAAAGGCTGAAAAACAGCATTGCTTGTTTGGCATGTTCCATATTCAGCATGTTGTGAACAGATCTTAGCATCAGATGGATCTTTGCACTTGATATAACTAAAGGAAGTTATGTTTAAGCAGGTAACTGGAAAGCAGCTTTTTGCAAGACCAAGTAAGACAAATCTGCTGGAAGACAAAAAATTGTAGGAATGACTGCACGGAGGTGTTGAATCTTTTGATAGTCCTTGCATAAGGCTACTAATTATCAGAAAAGTCATCAAAAATTAAGCACTTGTCACTAATACTTCATCCATTGCTAGCCCTAAAGTCCCAAATTTCAGGGGGCACATACAAAGCTTGACTTTATTTCCTTCTAAAATTGAGGAACTTGTTTGAGTTATGGATTAGGGTTTGTATGCAGATGGCTAACTCTGACCTGTGGCACCACTAACAAGATAACAACATGAGGAATTTCAGGTTGCTGCACAATAAAAAGGCAGGTTCATGTTTGTGCATATGACCCACCTTGACCTGTGGCATCACTAACAAGATGGTGACACAAAAATGTCAGGATACTGTAGACNNNGGGGGGGGGCGGTGACGACTACAGTTATCTAAGCAGAAATTCTTAGGGTATCTATATCACAAATAGCAGGTCATGCTAGAAAAATCAACCAAACTAGTGCCATTAGAAAAACGAAAAATGGACATATTCTCTATTTGGGAAGGAATGGAGGTGATACAGCGGAGCACTGAGATGAAAATTACTATAGAGTTAAGCAAATCTTTTGATTAAGGTTATTTAAGAGTCTTTTGTTGAAAGTCCTATATCAGATAAATTCTGAAGCAATATATCTGGGTTTTTTCCAAGCAGACTCGTGTATGACTTACTTCCAAGGTTGGAGGGGCCTGGGATACTTTCCCCAGTGCTGGCAAGGAAACACCTAGAGGGTATTTCTTGCCATCTTTATTCTCTTAGTACTTATTCATTTTATAATACCTTGTCGTTTTCCCAAACTTCAGCTTTGACTTCAGTGTTCCCCTGGCAAATGTGTGCCCATCTGTCTAATGTGCCAAGAATCTTGTATGTTCCCTTACTAGTACTCCTCATGCTCTTTCCTGCTGGCACAAATAATATTTTCTCTCAGCTTTATTAATATAATCAAATTAATCTCTGAGCAGGTATTTGCAATGTATATATTGATGTATTGATATATATTTTTATATGTATGATAAAAATTACATTACATTAATATAAAAATAAATGTTGTGAAAACATGATCTTGCTTTTTATAGTATAAATATCTAATAATATATAAATATAATATACAACATATGTATTAATATATTCAATGTCAATGTTAGATGTCCCTGGTTTTATTTGAGACTTTCTAAAGGGTTTGTGCATTGAAAAGCAACATTTAATTTTTTTTTTTATTCTTGCAAGAGCACCTCTTTTCATGAGTCTATTAGACATAATATTTGAACTATTCATATACTCAGCCCAAGCTGATTGAACTTTTCATTGTTTAAACCCAGGCAGCAAACCTGTGCTGTGAAGTTGCATGGTCACAATTACTATCACTAACATTTTATATATGTATATGTGTGTGTGTGTATACAAATTATATTTAATAATAATAGTCATAACAACAGCAACAATAACTACAACAACAACAATAATGTAATGAAAAAAGAAATAACAAAACTAGAGAGTAATAAAACTCCAGAAAGATGCGTGGTGCATGAAATCACTGTTCACCACTTACTGACCAACACCCAGCCTGTCCTGAGCAGAGATTGAGCCTTGCTAGATTATGTACTGGGCATGATGCTCTGTGGTGTGGAATAACCCTTTGGCCAGTTCAGGTCAGCTGTCCTGGCCATGCTCCCTCCCAGATTCTTGTGGACTTCCTGGTTGCCAGAGTATGGGAAACAGAAAAGTCCTTGACTTAAGGTGAGCACTGCTCAGCAACAACGAAAACATCAGTTTGTTATCAACATCATGATCATACTACAGCCAAAACACAACACTGTACCAGTTGCTCGGAAGAAAATTAACTTTATCCCAGCTGAAATGAGGACAGTGAACTATTTTCTTCCTTTTAAATTGATAATATGTTAAGACAACATAACAGTCTTCCTGTTGCTTAAGGGAATTCCTATTAAGATCTTTTTTTTCCTCCTTTCAAGTTTTCCTACCTTTTGGGCAGTATATTTGAGAACTGGGATTTACAAAAATAGAAAATAAGGAACAGAGGTGTTAAGTTTTTGCTGTTGATTGAATTTGTGTTTCCACAGCTTATGAAGTTTTATGTAAATATCATGCAGATAAGAGGGCTCAGTCTGAGAGGCTACAAACTTTTGGGGTCAGGCTTGCCCAGAAATTTTGGATTTAGATGTTTTTCCTCACATGTTGATATGAGTTACACTACTCTACGAAACAAGTTCTGAAGATTCAAGTCTTGGGAATGTACAGCAAAGTTTGGTGAATAATGTGAAACACTCAAATTTTCAAAATATTTGTTCTGTTGTAAAAAAAAAAAAAGACATTTTTATTTGGTTCTATTAGCACTGATGTGTAGTCTGTATAATGGGAAGCTATATTTCTCATCATAAGTCTTTAATTTGTATTTATGGCCACAGAATGAAAAGCTGCTTCATTTTCACCTGCAGATGGATAAACTCTGGGCTTTGTGTGCAAGGCCCCACCTGTATTTGCTGCACAAAAAGACGCTCAGTATTCAGTTTCAATGTGTTCCATCAAGTAGAGTGGTAAGTGGTAACTTACCTGGTACTGATGGTTAAAGTTTGAATGCATTCCTTACTCTTAAAAGTCTGAAATTTTCAGTCAGTCTGAGCATGAAAGTAGGTGAAAACTTGAGGATATGCTACTACTTGGGTCAAATTCAAAGTAATGTTAAATCAGGCTGTAAATCTATGAGGATTTTTGGGAGGCGGGACAGGTAGTGTTCGTCTTTTGGTTCTGGTAGAGTGCATTGAAGACTGTTTATGTTGGAAAACTTGCTGCTGAAATTGCACAGGTGCCATAATGAATACTTTTTAGCCTCAGTTTTCAAAAACTCAGTAAAATTGGACTAAAAGAAGTCAAAGAAATAAAAAAGCAAACCTTGATGCTTTTTAGGGATACTAGTCTTCACAAGAGAGTTTCTTTGGATAATTCTGGTTATATATACAAAAACTTATAGCACATTTCTCATAAGCATTAGAAATCTACAGCAAAAAGGTGATCAGACAGAAGCAGAACACATTTAGTAGCGAAAGGAGTAATACTGAAGTAATTTTTCCATTCATTTTGCCTCATGAAAGAATATGAAAAGATCTTGGAAGCAACCAATCAACCCACAAGCCATTCAAAAATTGTTTTCTTCACAAAAGTCATTAATTATAATGAACTTAATTATGATAAAAAATCCAGTAACTTCCGTTGATCTAATGTAGGACTGTCTGAGTGAGTCAATTATGTTGAATACAAGTCTTGAAAACTCACTTACTCCTCAGACATACTAGTCACAGCCTAGCTGAGGTAGTTTGTTGAGCTGAACAAAATAACCCTGCTGGTGTGACAGCATCCATAAAAAGACATTTGCATATAGCAAACTCTGAGTATTTGCAGAGAAGACATTAGGGAACAAAAGCATCTTGCTGCAGTAATTCCTTCCATCTATGCCAGCTGAGTTGTAGCTTTGAAGATGTTGAGAGTTAAATAGAATTTTGCACGAAATGAAATTTTTTTTTTTGCTCCTGTTTTTCTTGGAAATAGCCAACAGAAGTGCCTGCTCTTTCCTGATCACTATCTAATGTGCAATATTTCCTCCTTTCTCTGGCTTATACACTGTTTAAACAGAAAGGAATGTTTGCAATCTCCTTAACAAAATAGTCCATTAACCCGTGTTAGTACAAAGCTGGGGAACATCTGCACTGGTTTTCTTGCAGGTGTTGCTCCTGTCAAGGTAAGTAGGGAAAAGGCTGGATGCTTAATCAGTGTATGACTACTGGTGTCCTCAGATATTCTGGGTGGTCCATGATAACGCACAACAGAAGACTCATTTTCATTACTGCACAAAATTAGCTATGTAATGTGTATTGTTCTCTAATTTCTCACTCATCACTCTAGAAATGTAATCCCAGGTGTCTTATTCCAATGCAAGCAGATGTGGAAGCTCATAATCAGAATTGCAACCTGAAGGAATGTGTTCTCAGATCTTTTGGTTGCCAGGGAAACTACATTCTCAGTCTGTGTATGTTTACAATTGCTTCCTTTCCAAAGCTGTCTAAATTTCATGTTGTGGCACTTGGGACCAGACTATGATAGAGAAATAGTAATATATGTCTACTAAATGTTATAATTGATTTTTAAAAATAATATTTACAAAAATAGGTCATACACTCTGTCTTCAAGTATTTATGATTTTAGGAGATATGTGACAAATCTAGGAAATATATATATTTTGATCCTTCTGGCTACTTTTCTGTGCTCCCCTTATAAATCAGTCTCCATTAGAGTGCAGTTAGGTATGGTCTGCGTGTCTAAAGAGGTACTTCTCAGCAAAAAGTTCTTTCAGCAGAAAATGTATTTTTTCCTTCAAACATAGTATTTTTTTCTGATTACTTTGTGACACAAAAGCAGGATAAAGGCTATTGAATCATGCTGCATTAATAGGGACTCTTTAGATCTAGGGAACTAGATCTAGGGAATTTGGGAATTTCTTTATAAGAATCAAAATTCTGGTGGTATTCCTAAATTCACCTACTCTGACTAGCATTTGGAGCTTTCTTTAATGTACTTGTCCTAATGCCCTATTTTTTCCCTTCAGGATCATAAAGTTAGATTCCAGACAGTCCAATTTCCAGACAAAAGTATCAGACATATTTTTTGTTTTAATTAATCAATGAATTAATCTTCAAAATCTTATCTCTAACACGCACGTTGATAGTGACATAGTATTAAATTTGTGCTTGTTCTCCATGAAGGCAGCTTGTGAGACCCACTGCCTTTCTTCTGTACCATTTGTGAATCAATGCAGTTCTCCAGGTTCAATACAGCAAAAGCAGCTGTCCTGTGCTGGTACACAGTGTGCAGGCAGCCTGTTTCTAAGTAATTTTCTTCACAGCAGCAGCAATCTCACATTATTTCCTCCTGGGCAATGAAATACAGAAACATTTGCTTTTTGATCTGCTGTGAAGGCCTATCATCACTAACGTTTATTATTTTTTAGGTTTGATAATTTAAAAAACCCACAATAATTGGGCATTTTATCTATAAAGGCAGCTTCTAGGAAGCTGTCTGGAAGATTCTGTTGTGCAGAGGCTCACAATGACCAGTCAAATCCAGACAGCATAGAAGATTCATCAGGTTTCTTTGCTCTGAATTATTTCTCAACAGAATGTACTATCAACAATAATATAAATGAAGTAAATAGCTTAAGCAAAATAATAGAATTTTTTAAAGTCACACAGGAACATTAATTCTCTTTAAATGTGAATCAAAACTGACATAGGGTTTAAAACCAACAAGCGCCAGCAGGAAGGAAAATAGACATCATGTGAATTAGTGACAACAGCTAGGATTTGGAGCATATCAGTTTGAATAATATTCATGTAGCTCAGCAAGAGAAACTACTACTGAACTGAACATAATTGCTATAAGTATTGCAAAAATGTAACATGTATTCCATATTTGTAAAATTAATAAAAATATTGTCATATATAAAAAAAAGACTGAAAACTGAAGGATTTTAACAGCCTGGGTGCCAACTGCAGTTGAAGTTATTTTAGCCTCTTGTATAAAATTCTGAGGACATTGAAAAGACTATAATTAATCAGTGACAAAATAGATGAAATTGCTAATAGCTGGTTCTTCCATTAGTAAAGTAAATCCAAAATGTTTTAATAAAATATTATGAAATGAGAGATTCAAAGCAAAATACAGCAGTTCAGAGTATGGATGAAAAGGTAGTATGGGGATATGTGTGTGGTGTTTATCATGTTTTATGCTTCCTGGTGTTTGACGGGAAAAATAAAGGCAAAATTTAATTATTCCTCAAGAGCTTGTTGAGGTGGTCAGTATTTGTAGTGCATGAGCTGGTATAACTGTGACACTCCTCTGTTACCATAGAGGAAGACCTTGGGTGGGTAAATCAGTAGATGTGTGCATCAGGGAATGAATGAATTATAAACTTACCAAGCGATCTGGATCTGCCATTTGTACATTTGAATTTAGAACCCAGTATCCAGTAAACTGACTGATTTGAAAAAAAAAGATTATTCACTTAGGTGAATAATCATTATGAGATTAATGACTAGATCATAATAATTTTGTTGTTGTTTTTTTACCTGACAGAACATATAAATAACTAGTTCAAAGAATTCTTTGGTATAGTGTTCTCAGAATTTGCAATATGTGCCCAAGTCATTGTCCCTGGAGGACTGTTAAACAAGTACATCTCACTATAATGTTGTGCTAATGTCTTTTAAGACATTTGAGAAACTGAAACAGCTGATGGAGGAGTTCTGTAGTGTGGGAAGTATGTTAATACATATTTAAAGCTTTACATTACGTGAATATTGACTTGAATGGGTAAAGAGGCTCATACAGGAGCTGAGAACAGCAGCTGGGATGCTGTGCAGGAGCTGCTGACAAACAGACTCAGATTTGTGCCATTAGACTGGCTCTGTTCTGGCTATGAAGAATCCTGCAGTGAGTCACAGATGAATGAAACATTATTGTGTATTTCAGCTCATATTTTAAGGGAATTAACAAGGTGATTTGAGAGAAGACGAACATAGGTCAGCCGATCTATCTAATATATCAGTATTATAAACCTGCTCTTGTGGCTTGTGCTGATGAAGGGACAGGGTATTTATATTTCTGTAATCTAAGTTAATAGTAGGAAAGAAAATCTTCGTGCACCAAATGGTTGATACTGAGCAATATTCAGTACTTTGACTGTTCAGTAGTTGAGTCCATGTCACTCCCTACTTTTGTGCCCTGTGTTGCAGCCTGTGTGTCCAGATAAGAGACTTAATTTTCTGAATTTCAACTTGACTAAATTCCTGAATATCTGGCCTGTTTAAAGTAAAAAAAACCTAAATTCCAATATTACATTATATTTATCCGTGTTTTAAAGGCTCATTTTCAGAACTTAATTTTCACTTCTCAAGAGTGTCTCCCTACATCCCTCAAAATAAAAAGGTGTAGTGCACCAATAAATTTGCTGACCTTTGTTGAAAGTAATCTTTTCAAATCAATTGTTTTTTTTAAAGAAACAATTTTACCCCATCTGCTTTCTCACTTTCAAAGTGGTCATGATAATATTATTTCAGATGAGTAAAGCTCTTTACTAAAGGTAACATTTATTTCAAGTCCCATCCTGTAAAGAACACGATGCATTAACAGCTTAAAATCTGTCATGGCTTTTTTCAATTTGTAGGTACGTATTTGCTCTACTGTTTTCAATCACCATGTAAGCTTTCTTGAACTGCTTCATGTATTCTACACAGGAGATGAGAGATGAGAGCTTGAAAGAAGAGGGGGAAATGCCTTTGGGAATACTGATTTAGTAAAAAAAAAAAAATTCGAAGAATTCAAATATACAGCACTTGAGTGCACCTAGTTCCTAGCTGAAATAGACATTTTTTATCTGGAGAGGAATTTTCTAGCTGAAATAGACATTTTTTATTTGGAGAGGAATTGCACAGACCAGCTGTTGGCTTGTCTCAGCATGTCTTCTGCTTAAATGAAGTATATTCCCTATATGCACCATGCTGCTGGCAACTTAGATATCAGTGACTCTACCGTATTCAATAGTGAAGCTCCTTGGGCTTCTTCTTTAGTGTTTTTGACTGAGGCTAGAGGGATATTTTTGTTGTTTGGGACTTTTAAAAAGTATATAATCATTATTTTAGAGTAAACTACCTCCTTGCAGTAAGAAAATTACTGTACACTGGTCTATGCCATTGAGGTCTCTTGAGCCAGAACTTCGTATGGCTTCTATTATTTGGCAAACAAGTCTTATTTATTTCAGATTAGTCAACTAATTAGTCACCTTCTCAAATAATGTTTTATTAGAAGCAATCTGAATTTGTTACCAGAATGAGGTGTTCCCCCATTAATTCAATGTTCCTCCACCTGAAATTCACCAGGATTTTCAGTCTTATTCATTCTTAAATAAACTCCTGGGTATGAACTTTGAAAAGAAAATATTTTTTTCCAGAAAAAATGAGAATGAAAGGGACAATGAAAAAAGTTTCTCATAAACTTTACTTTAATGGAATATTAGAAACAAGGTGAGGTATCAATATTGTGTTTTGCCCCTTAGCTATAGTGTAGCACTGTCCTTGTAGATTTTTTTTTTATCATTCAGTAAATGCAAGGCCATTTGCCTTTCAAACTAATGGCAGATAAGCTTCTGCACACTTTCAGCAGGACAAGTGTGCTCCAATGCTAAATCACCGCTTAAAGGTTAAAACCATTAACTATCACACCAGTCTTTCCCTTCAGAGCTGCAGTTGGCAATGAGAGTAAAATTATTGAGAAACGGGTCATGTTTCTGAGAACTCCAGCTTCTGGTCTGTTATTTTCTGCTGTTTCAATAGCAGATGTTGCAGTGTTTGCCATTATTAGCAGAGTCAGTCTTAGGCATCTTGGTTTCACTTTGATCATACGAATAATAACCTTTTCAAGTAGGGCTTTATATCAAAATACTGCTTTAAGTAAATAAGAGCAAAAAATTACTCTATCTGCACTCTGATTACAAATGTTTAAAACTTCTTTAAAAGCATGAGAAGTTACTAATTGTTCTTAGCATTGCAGAACATTCTTCTGTGGAAAGGCTGCAGATACACGTGGGTATTATAAAATGAATTTCATTGGGTTTTCAGATGATGTTTTACAGTTGAGTCAGACAGAAAAATGTTGATATAGTGAAAATGCCCTTTGCAATGCAAGGACTCTTTTTATTAATCCTTCATTCTTTATGGAAACTGCATTGCAAGGTCATGGATTGAAAAAGGAAAACAGAGTAAGATATTGCCTTGTTGCAGTTGTATTGTGATCATAGAGTAAATGTGCACTTTATAGTGATTTTTTTTCTGTCTTGCTTTGCTACATTTGAGTGAAAGGTAACTATGGAGATACTGAAATAGAAAGTTTTGTAGCAGTGAAACTCAAAGATATGTGGAAAGCTCCAAAATTTTACTGGTTCAGAGTGATTCTAAAGCTAAACCTAAAATGATGGTGGGGATTTTTCTGCTTGAGGTGGTTTCTTCTGTAAAGTTGGGGTTTTTTGTTGTTGTTGTTGTTTGTTTTTTTTTAACATTTATTTCTAGTTCTTCTGGCATATTGTCAAGAATAAAGAGAATACTTCCAACTTAGCTAACAATTCTACTGGTCAGCTTATGGAAAAAGAACTCAGCCCTAGTGAGACTTGACAGAATGAAATTGGAACCAAGAGCTCACGTCCTGAAATTCTTGTAGGTTAAGATGGCCTAAGCAACCTGACAGTTTCAATCTTCACATTGCATCCAATATATGGAAAAAAAAAAAATCATGACCATTGTTTCTATAAGATAGAACTGTATTTTTCTCAAATCCCAAATTCTAAGAAAATTAAATTAACAGTTCTTATGCTCAGAATACTGAATGTTTGCCTTCTTACCTTTCGTGTAGGTCAGCTTAAATACAGAAAGATGTCCAGTGCAAATAGACTTTTTTTCCCCATTTGTTTGTTTATTCCCTGAACCTGCTGGATTAATTATCTGGATAGGTATTATGCATCCCAGAAGTGGTGGAACTAGAACTGCCATCTTAAAATGATGTTGCTAATGCATTTGTTTTCTATCATATCTTGTGGCAATAAAATGGAAAAATTACACTTCTATATCAAGGTGTTTTCTTTTCCAATGTACATTTTAAAGCCCAACATCAGCATTGTCTGGGAACAGTGGGATTTTGGCATAGACCTGGAGTGGGTAGTTTTGAGAGTCAGTTTGAATTCAGCTAATATTAAAAATCCTTGATATGTTTGGGTCATAAAAGTCATGGAAGGTAAGGTGCTAGGCCCAAAAGTCTTTGTAGCTGCTGACATAAGCACATTCACATTGAGGACTAATTATTCCAAAATTTATCTGCTTAATTCCAATTTATTCTCTGAAGTACTGTATGCAAAATGCAAATAATCTTTGCATGCTGTGTCCAAGCTGTTATATTTTCAAATACATAGAACTTCTGTAGTCAGAAGAAACCATTTAAAAATGTTCTATCCTTAGGTCATCCCTATTCTGTCATCCTGTTCTATGGTCAGATTAGTAGCTTGTGAACTTAATTAACTGATTTGAGTTGAGATAACCTGGTTTGAACTGACTGCATTGGTACTTTCACCATGTATCATATTTTAACAGATGAAAAAGGATTTTTAAGATGACTTTGCAATGCTGAAATTGATGGAAGATAATTTTTAGTTATTAAATTTGGAAAACTAACAAGCAAACAAACCAACTAGGCAGTGTGAACCTTTCCCTTAGTATCTCCTCTTTTCTTTGGAAAATGATGTAAAACATAGGAATCACATTTAAGCTTTGAAAATGTAGCTTAGGAAAGAAAAAAATGGAGTCTGATCTCAGTGGAAATGCAAACTATGAGTGTAGATAGAATGTGCTGTTGCAGAGCAACTGGATTTTAAGCCTGAATGCTTGAGAGTTGTCTGTTTATAGTAGCATAAAAAGCTGCCAGTTGTCCTGTTATTTTTTTTCCTTAAAATCATCCATGCATTTCTTTCTCTGTCTTTCTGTCTTTGCCTCTGTGGTTTTCTCTTTTTTTTTTTTTTTTTTTTCTTTTTCTTTTCCCTTCTGCCATATATCCTAATATGGTATCTTCTTTACCCTTCCCTGTCTTACAGTATTTTCTGTCAGCAAACAATGACATTGTAAATCTTGGGTGGATATTTCTACCAGAAAAACTTACTGTCTGGTCTAGAAATTAATATCATGCCATGTACAAATAGAAGAGTTTCCTAAGTTGATCTTTGTTTACTACTAAGACAAACTGTAGAAACAGACCTCTTTCATGATGACAGATATGCCATGCTCTTTCTTTAGCTGTGCCTCATAACATGTATTCTCTGCAAATTAATTTCTCAATGCAAACCGGGTTTTGTGTGTGGTAATGTAAATGAGCATAATCTTCTATATACAGTAACAAAAAAGATGCCTCCTCTATAGGACTGCAGTATTTTTCTGAGGATGAGTGAGTATTTGCTGACTGTAACTGTGACCTGGCTTGACGGATCAGAATTTGAGTGAGCATAGTATTTAATGAGCTCTTGTGGTTTAACTCTTTTCCTTTACTACTGAAGATTTAAAAATAGCACAGTTAATAAAGCAAATGAAAATAGAATATTGTATTTCTTCCTCTGCTTTGTTTTATAGGCTTTCTGATACTGTTTTTCTTTTCTGGAATATTGGTAAAGATTTTCTTCTGATTGACTGCATAGAAAGGGGTATAAATTCACTGTTTAATAGTTTTTTTAACCAAAATGTGTGGTAGTCCCTATCAAATACCCTTTCGGTATTTTCCAAACTACTGGACATCATTGCATTTTCATGAGCATCTATCTAAAAATTTTGGTTCTCTTAGCAAAAACTCACAACCTAGTGTTAAGAGACCATTTTTCCTGGTATAAATTTTTATGCTGTATTAAAAAACTGCAAAGACAACACATTTTGACATTCTTTTATTATTGCTACAATACCTATGAAAATTAATTTTAATTTTAACAACTTATAATAATAATGTAATGAAATAATTTAATTTAATTTCCCATAAAATAGATCCTTCTCTAACCAGTCAACTGTGTTCTCCTTCCCCATGTATTTCCTCCAGTTAATATTTATCAATCATTTTATACAGAGTGGTGTTCACGTTCCAGGAAGGGAGGGTAAAAACAGAAGGAGAGAAGGGAATAACTACAATAAAGGCTTTTTGGATTTTTTTTTTCTTTTTTTTTTTTTTTATAGTCATGCTAGCAATGTTTACTTGGAGTATATTAATTTGGTTCCTTGCAGATG
>JANRMJ010000001.1:76657510-76674127 GCA_025584955.1 Alethe diademata
TGAGATCCCTAAAAGAACCTATCAGGACTCTGCTTGTAGTGCGGACCCTGACACCTTGCTGCCATGGGGAACCCCAGCAGGGACCTGCCCCAAAGACTCAAGCTGCCTCTGTGCTGTGATGCTGGGGATTAAGGAGTTCACCTCCACAGGGCTACTGTGTTGGTCCTGAGCCCTTCATCCCCCCTGATGGCCCACAGCCTGCTCACCTACTCCTGCAGTTTCATCCTGAGGGTTTTGCCCTGTTGAACAGGAGCTGCTGGCCTGGTTCTCTCTTCCATTGACCATCTTTTGTTCTTCATTTACTGGGACTCCCTGCCTCTTCTTCATCCATTTTATTTTTCCGAATGAGGGAAAAAAAGCAGTTGACAAATAGCAGCAATTGTCTCTAATCAGGTTATTTTAGATGTTCCACAAGGAGGTTATAATATTTACTGTCAAATTGACTTATGTGATATATTTTTCATGACATGGAATTTTTATTTAGCAGAGGCATACAGCAATGCACACCATACAGTAGCAATTGCAATAAATAACTTAATGATGATAAGAATGTGATTCCTATTATCAATCTCTGAGTCCTGATGCTGGATATCTCCAGTCACAGGCAAGGAATCTGGTTTAAGTCAGCACAATTTTGTTTTTTTTTCAAATATTGTTTTATTAGGTGTCCAGCTTTATATTTTATGCTGGACTGAGCCATATACACACTTTCCCCTGCACACACCAGGTTGGTCACACACCAGAAAAACCTTGATCTCTACTCATTATCTCAGGGGAGGCTGTTTATAAAAACTGAGGACTCATTGGAGCAGCCAAATATCCAAAAAAAAAAGTGACCCTCCAGTTCCCCCTTGTTTTGAGATAAGCTCACCCTGCTTTATAATTGGTGGTCATCCTTGACATTCTTCCTTTTGCCCATAAAAAAGATTTTGAGCCTATCACTCAGCAAAAGTAATAACTGCTAGGTAGCAGTATAAGTATTTAAGTGTTTTCCATGTGTTTAACTTCTGCCCAGTCTCACCCACAAAAGAAAAAAAAAGAAAAGCAAAAAAAAGTTTGTTATCATATTATAGATTTGGCAGATATTTAATAAATGGTGGTGAAGAATACATTCTTCCTTTCCCTTTCTAAGAGCCTTTTCTTCTTTATGTGTCTTGGACATTTTTTCCATTTTATTTTGGGATTATGTGTGCAGTATTCAATGTGTACTTTTTACTGTTGCAGCAGTTATAGTTAGTGAAGTAGTGGACTTCATGAATTATAGATAACTGTTACATCCAAGAATCTTAGATGAATAACAGTATTATTGGAGAAAATTCAAGTTCAGAAATGTGTTCTAATAAATGAATTTAAGTCTTGTATCTGCCAAAATGTGAAATACCATCCAAACACCAGCTAAAATAACATAACATTAAGAAATCAGTCTACAAGAAAGTTTGCTAAAACGAAGGTGCATTTACTAGAGGGAAGATGTTTTGCAGCTGCTATTTTTTCTATTACTCTTGGCAGTGGTGGCAGTGCAGTTGAAAGGACTGTAATTAGTATAGTTACATAATTGTTATTCCTGTGTGTCTCAGCCTGAGATGAGGCTGTTCACTGCCCTAGAAGTATACAGTACCCACGGCTCCAGTGCAAGGCCTATTCTCACACATATTCTCACATGTTCTCTAATAGCTCTTTTGAGATATGTATTACGGAGCTCACTGAGTTTAGGGTTGTTTGTGTTTGTTTTAGCCAAATCCTAGCCATGAAAAATCAGTTATTAGATGTAGGTTACTACTGTGATTTTTAGCCGCACATTTTGTGCAGAACTAAAAAAATGTGCAAGTTGTGATGGATTGTTGATTGTGTGGGAGCATGAGAAGGGGGGACTGTTTGAATGAATCTGTGGCTCAAATGATGAGACGTAATAGGTGTGACTTATTATTAGTGATTTCTGAGTAAAATTACAAACATTAATATACTAACATGAAAACGAAGACACAGTTGCTAAGTGATTTCTTTCCCACTGGATATTTATAGGAAAAACTATAATCAAAGCTGGAACATTTTATGTTCCTTTTATTTATTAGTCTTTAATAATTTAATTATGATGTTGAAAGAAGCAGAAAAGAACTGAAACATTAAAAACAAAGATACTTACAGGGAAATCAGAAAAATCTCAAAACAATATATATTATACAACCATATGTAGGACAGTTACTAGGGAACTAGGTAGACTGAAATGAATGAATGAATGAATGAATGCTTTTCTGGATTATGTTACTGCTGGTCTGATCCAATATTTAATGCTTTAATGAATTTTTAATGTTTTCTATGGGAGGACTTGCCTTAAGGCTGATTCACTCACCAAAGTGGCAACACGGTGTGTAAAATGACCTCTTGCCCGCAGCTGGTTGCAGGAACAACAGCACTTTGAAATTATGCCTCTGGGGAAGTTATAATGGTTTTTCAGAGGATTTGTAGAAGCAACTTGTACTCAGATTTTTGGCCTGACCATCCTCAGGTGGCATCACCCACTTCATTTTAAACTGGCTTTCTGGAAGCCCACACATATCATTTGCACAGTTTTTGTTCCACTACCCAGTTTATCTGGGAGCTTTTTACAAAAGGCTAAACTGGGTGAATTTTTGCATGTTATACCCTGTGTTTGTATAGCAGAGAAATGACTCACACCTCTCAGCTGCACCAGCTGTTAGCTGGCTGTAAAAGCTCAAATGTATCTTGCTGCATTGGAACCTTAACATGTGCAAATTCATGACTGCAGCTGCCAACAGAGCTCTGTGCAATAATGGCAGCACAGACAGCTCGTTCCAAAATTCCCTCTTGACTATAGCTTTCCTTCCAACATAGAGCTGCCTTCTATGCTTCTCCCATTCTTGGGCATCTTTGAAGTTGGTAAAATACTGCATCTGAACTGCCCTATGTGAGCATTTTTGCAGCTTCCAGCTGTATCACCAATTTGCTGGTGAAGGTCTTGAACTCTTGGTGCATTTTCATTGTCATTATCATAAAATAGCTGGAAGATCCTAGATGGAACTATGTATGTATGCATGGTGCTTGAAGCATAACCCCGTGCTAAACAGTCTGGCTGCATGCACATCTTAATGTTATCAGTAATTTTCACATTGTTTTTGGAATAGAGGCAAGTTACCTTGGTGGAAGATTGAATACCATGAGAATCTGAGTACATGTGAATTTTTGAAGTCTCTGCAGTCAGAATAGTTTGATTGACATTTTCCCAAATCACATCTCAGAAGTTTTTCCTTTTTATATTTAAAACATTTTAGTAGTCTAAACATTGAAAAAAAATATAACACAAACTTTCAGTTGGCTGATTACTTAAATGTTGGATGTAATATTTATTTTGAATGTTAATTTTTAAACTGTGGTACTGCTTCTATTTTTTATAGGGAGTAATAAAATTCTCTACAGTTTTTTAAATGTGTCTTCAACAGCATTAGAGAAATCTGTATTGGAAAAGACGGTCGCTCTTTTTTATATACATGCATTTTGTTTTTTGGTGAGGAAACTGCTACAGATGTACAAGAAAAAGAACCATATAAAAACATGTGAAAAGGATAAGTACAAAGATTAATTTTTAATTCTTAATTACATGCAAATTCAAACAACTGTTTTTGAAAAGTATAGCTGTATATGCCAATTCAAGTATTATTCCCATGCAGAATGACCATTCATAGTTGTTATTTTATAGGCAAAGAAACTCTGAACAAAAGGTGGTGGCTGGTTTGTTTGGAAAAAGAGGTTTTGGGCTACCTGTATTTATAACACAGATCTCAGTACAAAACTAGACCCTTACATTAGTGTCTTTTAGGGCTTTACTTTTTTCTTTTTCTTTCTTCCCTTCCCCCACCCCCACCCCAGCCAAATTGGCAAATTTTTTGATCTTAAAATTATTAAGCTACTATTGTATTTTTTAATATTTTCTGAATGTCTGTACAATGCTATATTGAGTGATCTCAGGGGATTGTACTTGAATGAATCATAAGTTTTATACGTAATTTTACAGTGGTTATTTAATTTTCTTTATTGAGATAATAAATACTGAAACCTTAATTTATAGTACTTAATCTCATTTTTGTAACACTATTTTTAAAAAATCCATCATGAAATAAAACTATGTAAAATAAGTAGTTAATTTTCTTTTTCAAATTCATTTTGATAAACTATTTTCAAGTCAGAATCCCTATCTGCACTAGATAGATGTAGCAGTAGTTTATTCCAGTATGTGTTAATGAAAAGAAATGTGAAAGACCTTCTCACAATGTCTTTTTCAACCTTGGAATAAGTTAAATAAAATCCCTTAGTTGATCATAAACCATAAACTTGTGTAGCTTTGGTGATATATGTTCTGTCAATGAGTCAGACTCCTTAGCAATGAAATAATTATCCTGATCAATAAAGTCAATTAAGAATAAAAGAGTGTAAGAGGAAGATGCTGGATAGGACAGTGAATTTGCTGTTGGTATTTCACTTGTTTGATCTTGTTTTTATACAAAACCTCAAAATACTAAAAGTAAAAATGCCAAGATTAGCTTCTGTTGAACAAATTTTATTTCTAATCTTAAATAAATAGTCATGGTCAGTCAAACCAGAAAGGTTGCACTCAGAAGACCTCCTGAAGTTTAATGGGACTTAATGTTCTGATTCTGAAATGCTGCAGCCAGCATTTACAGCCTTTGTAAGCTCCTCCCAAACTTGAAGATAAAGTGCTGTGGTTTGTCAGGTATGTCAGAGGTGAGAAGCCTGTGCAAGAGAAGTGATATGGATTGGTGTGGGGATTTTTGCTGGTCAATATCTGATCATTAGAAAAGAAAAACATCTATTGAGTAATTTGCACCCACTGTAAAACCAGAACATGAAAAACGAAGAGCTGCATATCAGTTCACAGCAAGAAGGTTCACCAGTTGCAAGGCTGACATAATTATATGTAAAGCTGGTGATTGTGTGGAAAAAGCTGTGCAGTTTAGTGGCAGTAGGATATTTAAGGTGTGAAATCCCACAGGAAGGCATAAGAACAGAAATGCTCTCCCTAAAGAACTATTTAAACTGACAGCTTAGAGACAAATAGGATTTCCTAGGGGATGCAATTTGCAAAGAAATTTGCAATGGGTCGGTCATAAATTTGGGGATTTTATGGAAGGGGATTTTGGTGTGTGTAGTGTATTATGGGAGGCTTAGAGGAAAGAGCAAAGGGCTGGAACAGGAAGGATCCAGGTGAGTTGGGATGAACTGGCGTGGGAAAAGAGTGGGGCTAAATAGTTCTGGTCATGTTTGAACAGCTGGCTGCTTGGAAAACTTGTGTGACAGCTCTTGTGCTTGAACTGCCATTTGTCCTATGTTCTCGTTAAATCCTAATTCTATGTTCTGTGACTTTGTCAAGGCAAGCAGTGAAGGAGGAAGGACTGATCTCTGCTTTCTGGTGACCAGCATCATGACACAAAGAAATGAAACAAAGTTGTGTCAGGGAAAGTTCAGACTGGACATTAAGAAAAGGTTCTTCACTGAAAGGGTGGTTGTTCACTGGAATAGTGCTCTGATGCACTGGATGGTGCTCTTGGTTATATGGTTTATTGTTAGGTGGTCCTGCAAGGAGCAGGTACTCAATGATCTGTATGTGTCCCTTCCAACTTGTGCTATTCTATGAATTTATGACTCTAATTAATAACTAATTCAAATTAATTTAAGAAAAGAATAAAGACTACCTTGCAATTTAATGTTAAACCATTATAATAAGGAAGGATTTCAAAACAGGCTCTGATGACTTATTGTGAAAATGTTTTCATCATGACCTACCCTTCTAAAATTAGAAATCTCCAGGTTTAGGCTCCCTCTCTATCCTGCAGAGACACTTTCACACTTTCAGAGTGATCCATTCCATCCTAAAATTAATCTCCATCTTGAGGTGTGTTTCTCTTTACCAGACAGTGGAGTCTGGATGACTGATACTAGGAAATTAATCTCATTTAACAAAAAGTAGATAAAATGAATCCCATCTAAACGGCAACTTGAAGCTATTATAATTTAGGACAGGACAGGAAAACAGGCTGGCTGTCCACCGCATAGAGAAAAAAATCTTAATGGGACATTGACACTACATGAAGAATTTCAAAGGCAGATCATGTTTACCTTATCAGATCAGTTCACAATTGTGCAGTTGAAACAATCTTTAGATTGTCCTTGCTTTCTGTGCCTTGGAGCACTTTCTGTGCTTTACTGTGCATTTCTTCCTCATGGGGCTGAACCAGATGATGCAGTCAAACTCGTACTGCAGACCAGACTAGAGTTAGTCTAGAGTAAGTCCCTTTAATGCATGTACGTGTATGTTTCCAGTCCTCAGCTTCACCTGTTTCATTTTATTAAGCACCATTTGGTTTACTTTATAAATGTAGTCCAATAAAGATGCATTAATGCTAAATAATGTCTCTTCAACTCAGCCTGAAAGTAGGAGGTGGTCACAAGTTGCAGAGATACAGAAAAAGTCCATGTGGCTGCCTTCACTTTGTATAGCAGACATATTAATATCAAAAGTGACAAGACACAGTAACAGTACAAAAGGAAAATCCATCAAAATGTTTACTTCAGCTGTCTCATACATTACTCATGCCTAAAAAACAAGACATAGAAATGCATCCATCTGCTCTTACCACTTTTTTCTGCTAATATGAATTTTTCTATATGGCAAGAAAGCTTTAAGTCATTATGAATGAGCTGTTTTGTTCAAAACAGATTTTAAAGACCTAAAATTTTCACTCTAGAACACTATACTTAGGCACTTAATTTACATCCCACACTGTTAAAAATGGTTAAATTGGCAAATCTGTACTCCATACTTAATATTTAATTCCATTTTATAATATATTCCTCATCAACATTCGGAAGTTTTGGAAAAAGTATTAATTATTCATATTTCTGAATACAATAGAAAGGATTAGATTAAATGAAACATACACACATTTTAAAGTGACTGTAAAAACCCCATATATTTAGGAACAGAGGGGTTTTTTCTACATATTTACCCAAGTATCTGAGTACTGATTTTCTACATGTTAATGTGTGCTTCAGGATGATTCCCAGTACACATACCCAGCCAAATCTCTCTCTGACTTCTGCTCCTAACCACATTTCAGAAGTTTTTCAAGCTGCAAGTTGCTAATATCCTGTAAGGAAGAAGCAAAAGAGATTGTTATGCAGCAGTTTTGGGTAAATGATGATTTTTTTTTTAACTGCCAGTAGTAAGCAAGATGAAGCTGCTTAGCTGCAATATGCATTTCCAAATTTTAGCAATGCTGTCATAGAGGGGCTCTGGCTGTTCTATAGAATATATTTAATCATGACTCCATTCATCTCTATATTCTGCCTTTTTTCTCATGTGTCTTATATTCCATTAGAGGTAACTATGCCAGTGGGGATCCAGGCTTGGGGAATTACTCCTGTATCAACGAGGCTGGTGTAGTTCTGTCTCTCCAGGCTGTAGTGAGGCTGAGCACATGTTCCCAGCAGGTGCAAACACCCTCTCCCCTGCCTAAACTGCACCTATGACCAGTCACACAGACTGAAACTGACAGGGAACAGTGCCTTTATCTGCACCCTCATAAACATGGGACTCACATAAACATGCATCCCTGTTAGATGACTTTGTAAGAGGAGCTTTTCAATTCTGTCTGAGCAAGACTGGAGTTTGCCAGCTGTAACATGCACACACACACTCATCATGAGTCTCAGGTAGCTGGAATTGCACTCAGTTGAACCAGTGGCTGGCACCTGATGTCCTGGAGCTATTCTCCCCTAGATCCTCAAATCCCTCAGAACCATGATCCAGCTTTTGAAAGTACTTTGGTGGTATGCAAAACTCTCCCTGTACTTCTCTGCTGTCCAACTGGCATTAGCTAGTGTTCATGCAGACATAGGAAAGAGTAGAGTGCCACTGTATGAGGACACTGTCAGCCTTCTTTTCTCCAGGCTGAGCAAGGCAAGAGACCTCAGACACTTCTCATGAGTCTTGTTCTTGAGACCTTTCTCCACCTCGTCTCTCTTAATGTCCTTTTCATCTCTCTTTCTCCTTTTTATATCAACATACCTAAAACTGCAGATATCCTTCATGGGTTTGGGAGTGAATTTAAGGTCCAGCTGCAACTCCTTGCATCACAAATAGGTCTTGCTGAAAAGTGAAGAGGCTTCCTAGTCTTCCGTCCCCACCCTAACCCCAGAACTACTGTTGCTGTAGGGGTTTCTTGCATGTTGCTGAAATCAGCCTCTTCAGAAAAATGCATTGTATTACATTAATTTTCTTCCATTGCAGCTTTGTTTGATTTGGAATATGCTTGATCAGTGAGGGAATTAAAAATGTGTTTCCCCACATATGCTCATATATTGTATCTTTTTCATACTAAATACTTCTCTAAAAAACAATACACAGCCCCATTAAATACAAACTATGATAAAAGATGGATTATCTCAAAGGTAGAAACTTTTTTCTGTTATTTCAATGATACACCATCTATCCTCTTTTGTTATCTTCAGCTCTTAAATGCAAAACTGCTACTACTGTTCACAAAAAAAGGAAAGCTATGACTGCAAAATGTATAGGAGTGCTATGGGAGTGACTATTAAATTACTTGAATGATAGGAGAAAAGTCACATATTTACTATTTGCCTGTGTGTTTAGGCAGGGAACTATTGTGGGACAGCAATGTTCTAGACTGCATAGGGGGAGGAAGGCTGTGCAAAAAAATAGCTAGGAAATATAAAACATCTGTAGAATCCATTAATTGCAGCTCACATTATTTGAAGGGGCGTCCCAGAGGAATTGGTACACTCAGCACACATGATAGAAGTTATCAGAATTTTTTAAAAATTCGTTTAGTTAGTGATTTTAGCTTTTTAGTCATGTAAGGTTTTACATTATAAATACTCTGCACATTATATCTTTGAACATTTAATGCACCTCCTTCCTTTTTTTAAAAAAAATAGTTATGTATATTAACGATTTTGACCTTTTTTTTAACTCCTCATGAAGTGTTTCTGAGAATTCCTCACTTCAGAAGGCTAATGGTGATGCTGGTTACATTCCTTCCTGAGACATAACACACAGAACATGCAAGATACAAGTACTTTTCTGAGCTATATGCAATCTCAGCAAAATGACTAGATTTTTCATCTGTGATTGAGATGACTTAATTAAACATATTAGCAGTCACAGGGGGTTTGAATGGCTAGTAAAACAGTTTTATGCTTATTTTCAGTAATTTTGCTGGAATAATTATTTGTCTGATCAGTAGAATGGACCCATGGAAGGAAAGTCAAGTGTTCTACTTTTCCCTTATATTTCCACAGTCAAAGTATGCTACATTTTAAAAAACATCTTTGGATCTATCACAATGAGCAGGCAGATGGCAGTTGGTCCATGTTAACTTGAGTAGGGAGCAGCAGAGATCATATTTCAATGACTAAAATCTTAAATCTTCCTTTCTGAGAAGGAAGGAAGGAAGGAAGCAAGGAAGGAAGGAAGGAAGGAAGGAAGGAAGGAAACACAAGCAAGCTATTATTTTAATACAGGTTTTTGCAGTGATGCTGATGCTTGTTTTGCTGGCAATGACAAATAAAAAAAGTTGAAAATGGGAAGATGCTTGTACTATGGAAACCATGACATGCAAATTACTTTTGTCGTTGTTCTTGCCAGATTTTTTAAAGAATTGTATAGCAGAGTGGAAAAGATAGATTTTTTGATTACAGTTTCAAACAAAAGTTTAGAAAAAAAAGCTTCACATAGAAGTTCACTAAGGGCATGTTCATAAAACTCATCATTTTGTGCCAGGGAAAAACAGTTATGCACTTCTTTTTGCTCTTTCACTATGGATACTTCTCTCTTGAGCAATAGGAGATAATCTCTTTTTCTTTCCTGAATGACTTCTGAGTTTTTGCTATATATTGGTTGCACATTGCTTTTACAGACATGGTTGTCTTTCTTAGGGAGCTTAGTCATAGTAGTTGAACCTGAACTGGAGGAATCTATGGACTTGTACAGTTCAGCTACAATTAGTGCTGAAATTTCTACATGACAAGCCCTTTCTGTTGCAGAGTGCATGAACTGTTGATTTACTAATGGTGCCAAATCTCTCATTCATAGTAGTTGTACTCTGTATCATTCATTAATGATACTTTTTACATTGGTCAAAGCAAAGTTAACACTGTGCTTATTTACACACATGTATATGTGTGAGTGTGTGTGTCTGACATGCTCTTTTTCACTCCAAAAGACTCTTAGTCTTTTCCTCGCTTTGTTGATAGTTCTGCATTTACACTACGCTTGGTAATTGTTAAGATGATTTCAGGACTGAGATGCACAAATGTGGGGTTTTTTTTAAAGTGAAGGAGTGGGACACGTAATCAGTTTGGGTTATATTTATTTTTTTTCCAATGGTGTATTTAAGTAACAAACTTCTCTTGTTACATAGTGCAATACCTGGAATTTTCTCTATGACTGATATGAGGTAGCTATTAAAAGTATAACAGTGATAAAACCCCATTTTTTTTCCCCAGACTTCTCTGTAATCTTTGTACCAGCTAATATTTTCTCGCCTTGGCTTGCTGGTGTTCCCAATGTTCCAATCTTCCACAAATGGAACCAGGCATCCCACTGCCACTCAGTTTGATAGGAGAACAAAGTGATCTACTCATGACAGCAGTCATCCCTGGAAAAATGAAGCGAGCAGACATGGCTCCTTGGCTGGTACAACCTTGCAATTTCATCTCTTGTCAAGAGCTTACTGCACTGTGGCAGCTTTAGATTCGGACCTTAATAAGGTACAGAAACAGATATTCTCTCCACAGCTGCTGTCATTTCATTCCTGAAATGGCAGCAAATGTCCTGAATTTCATGTCCTTACTGAGGGGATTGCATGTTAAGAAGGCTACTGAAGTTTCATAAAATGAGCACCTTGGTTTTGTCAGTTGCCCACAATTGTAATTCATGTAGGCTTTCTAATCTTTCTTTCTAAATGTGGAAAGGTCACTGAAATAAACCATTTTGATGTGAAATGCTACTTTTTAATCTATCAACATCTGGAGAAGGCTGAATGCCACTTTTTGAATTTCACAGCAAAACTGTCGTATCTTATGCAATAACACTCCTTTCCTTACTTTTTACAAAAATGACCAGAATATCTTGGAAGGAGTTTAGTGGTTTTCATTTTGCTTTTCTTTTTTTCTGTCTTTTAAAATATCATATAATTTGACAGACCATTGAATCTCTTTCATGCAGAGGTTTAGGAACTCATTGTCCCTGAAAAATCATGCCCTATGTAAGCCATGCATGTGTATTGCTTTGACTTTGGTGACTCTGGATGGGAAACAGCGGCTAAAAACTTCAGCTTGCTGTTACATGAATGATTCATCAGCTTGAAATGTGGGAGCCTTCTTTCACAAGGCAGGAAGGAGTCAAGGCAAGATGGCAGGCAAAAAAGCTAGACACAATACTCTGATCTTAATTCAGAGGGATAAACCTGCACTTTATGAAGGGTTGATGAGGCAGTGGATGGAAGTCAGGAGAACTAGATGACGATGTAGACAGCTTTTGAAGAATTTTGCAAAAGAAGAGCTGTGCTATTTCCATGCACTAACCATGCACCTGGAAGTTACAGCAAGAGGCATTTGCTGACTCCAGAAAACTCAATGCTTGTGTCTGTGGATGCTCCTTTTAGGATGCTAAAAGGTAACTTTTCAGATGTATTCTAATGGGATTTAGTTATCTTCGAAACTAACACTCTAAATTTTACAATAGGCTGTTATTAGAGGATAGATAAAGACTTTCTGTCTTTTGAGTTGGATGCAGTCAGTGACTTTCTGTAATTGACTTTTAGGAAAGTGATTTTGCATGTGTAGGTAGAAGCCTGCTGTTTTTGTGAGTGAAAGCTTTAAGGTAAACCTGAAAATGGTATGTGAGAGGACTGTCTAAAATATAAATAGTGAAAGGATACTTGTCCCATTTGAGATTTTAATTTCCCAAGAATTTAATAGAAACACTAGAAAAATACAGTGCATATGGATAATCATATATCACTGTGTGTCCAGAAAGGCTTACTTGAAAAAACTTTTCTTCTTAAAAATGTACCTAGTTTCTAACAATTCTAATAATCTGCAGAACTCAAAAGCTTTGTGCATGTATCTGACTGGAAATTACTTCATTTGGTATATTTGATATCAAAAAAGGTTTTGCCAGGGAGAAATTTCTGTTAACTTCTTCCATCTTTGAAGAAAATTCACACACATCTGCTTGTTAGATTAATCTCCTTATACAGTGTTTGCTCAAAAAGAAAAGGGAAAAGAAAAAAAGAAAAAAGAAAAGAAAAGAAGAGAAGGAAAGAAAAGGAAAGAAAAGGAAAGAAAAGAAAAAGAAAAGAAAAGAAAAGAAAAGAAAAGAAAAGAAAAGAAAAGAAAAGAAAAAAGAAAAGAAAAGAAAAGAGAAAAGAAGGGTAGACAACACTTTGATTTGCAAATGCAGTTGCAAAACATCCTGGGTTTCCTTCATATGTACATACATGCAGAAACTTGCATATAATGAAAAAGCATTTCTTAAAGATGCATAGTCATTCTCAATTTTTGTTCCTCTACTGACAAGCAATGATTTATTATTCTCCCAGACCTGTTTTAACTCTTTTCTTTCCACTTGACTAACAGCCTTGCAGTAATATTAATCTTGCAAGACTGCTTCATAACTACCAAGCTTTTGAACGAACAGATTTTGACAAGAGCTCTTTAATTGCCCAGGACTAAATGATAGACAGGTAACCTTTACTCAAATTTTAAGGAAGTTTTTATATGAAAACCTTTGTCTCTCTGCTTAGAGTGAGTACAAAACTGGGCAAAGCGTCCCAATATTCCAAAGTGGGGGAATACCAGAGGTGGCACTCTAATACTAGGGGATTGTGTAGATGCCATTTGCACATATTTTGACATGAGTAGATGGTTGGGCTAGGTGCTTGCTTCTTTTTGTCTTGGGCTCTTGTGCCATACTAT
Source organism: Alethe diademata (assembly GCA_025584955.1). NCBI lineage: Eukaryota > Metazoa > Chordata > Aves > Passeriformes > Muscicapidae > Alethe > Alethe diademata. The sequence goes on from JANRMJ010000001.1 coordinate 76,670,549, forward strand.
TTTAAAATTTCTAGTGGCAGTTTAGGAGATAACGAAATGTTTAATCTTGGTCTTCTCACTAAAGACTTCTTTTCTTACTGTTGTAAAAGCCATTGGCGTGTAAAGATACAGCCTATGATACGGAGACAGGCATGTTCTTTCCAATGGCAAAAGAAAGATATATTTTCACAGGAAATTGCTTTTCAGTAATAGTGCTGTAGTTCTTTAATAACTCAGACATGAGCCACAGTCAATAACATTGTAATGTTTATATCTCAGTACATTGCAAAAACACTGACATTTGAAAGTAATTTCCTTTAGGAAAATATAAGGGACTATGTATTGCACAGTAGTTTCCCTGAATTGTGAGGAATATTAAGTACAATTTCACGGACAAGATTTCATTCTTTGGTTACATGGATTATTCAATCTGAGACAGACACAGGTAAAGTAATTTCTGTTCTTTCCCATGCCCTCCTGTTTTTCTGTGCATTACACTGGAGACAATATTCTTTCAGTATTTTGGCTTTTCTGTCTTTAACCTTTGTCTGTGAAGTTCATTTCTCTGAAATAAACTGATTTTAAGAAAAAAAAACAAAAAAAACCAAAACAAATATAACAGAGCCTTCTGTCAAGAGAATGGTGAAACTGATATGATGGAGCAGCCACCAGTGTGGTGGAGAGATAGCCAGGATTATAATAGTTTAACACAGATTTGCTGTAACCACAGTCCAGGCAACCATGCCCTTGGGCAGGATTATCCATTTAGTTTAAAGTGGCTGAAAGGTAGTTTTCCAGAGATACTTCAGCAGCATTACTCTTGCTGTGAGGCCCTTTGCTCCCCAGTGGTGTCATCTGCTTCCTAAATGTCAGTGCAGTGTTTGACTGCTGCCTGTACTTTGATTCTGTACAGCATTACTCTACAAAAGCTAAAGGTTAGTGTTCTACCGGTGGAAAGTGTGGGAATGATTTGCAAGAGCAAAGCTGAAATCATAAAAGAAAGGAGCTCAACAGATCAGGGCCCTAAGACATGCTGGTATAAAATTAATCAAAAAGCCACTACAGCTCCTGCTCCCTCTCTCCAGCAACTTAAATGTTGGTAAAAATAGAGGAAACAATTAAGAAACAGTTTCTGTAGGAGACAGATGGCATCTTAATTGTTTTGAAGACACAATTAAACATTCTTATGGCAGGATATCACTTTCTGCAACTCTTCCAAGTATTGTAGTTAAATTTCTGAATATCAGGTTTGTGTAGATAAAGATTTTGGGATGTGTGTGAGTGTTTATTAGAATGAATCCTTTAGGTTATTGTGTAGGAAATGCTAGTCCTTTGTATCTGGTCAGCTAGCAATTTATAGAACTGAACAGCAAACTTTATTGCAAAAATTCGCTGAGGCATTGAAAACAGTTTTAACAGTAATTTTAGTGCATGCATGTCTGATTAGGGAACAAGCAACCATATGGAATAATAGCTGTAGGGGTCTGTAAGAGAAATGGTGTAACATATCTGAAGTTTTCTTTTGAGCTTTTCAGCTCATTTAAGCAGTAATTCCTTAAGGAGTTGGGAACTAGAGCAGGGATGTCTGGTATAGAACTGAGGTAAAGCTGCTGGAGGCCTCAGGGAAGAACAGTTACTCCTTGTGAAAAGTAGTCAAGTATCAATATTGAATATTCAAATTTTAATATTGGATGAGTAGAAAGACATTGGCTTCCGTGCCTCTGGTCATCTGTGTCACTGTAATTTAAGATAGTATACTAACTTGTATTAATATATCCATAAATACTGGCTTAAAATCTTTCCTTAACAGCCATTTTTAACCTCCAAATTATTGAAAGAAGAATAAAAAAAATCCTTTAACTACTTGAGTTTAGAGCAATTCAATTGGCAGTTTCAAACCCATAAGATATATTCTCTATATACACTTGCGATTAAATACAAAAAGAAGAAAAAGAGCACTATCCTTTGAATTGCTCCATTATCTTCCACTGATTTAATTTGTACACAAATATTTATAGCATACAAAAGTGCTATATAACCTTTCATTCTGTAAATGTATAAATTAATGTGGACTGTCAGGCATTGGGATCATTAATACATGAAATTACATATAAGCAACAAGTTTTTATTCCAAGTTGTCTATTCTATGGAGGATTTAGGTGGCATTATTTTTCAGGTTCTGTGTGCAGATTGTCTGTCCAACTGAGTTTCCTTCCACAAAGTTCCCCCACATACTTTAATGAATAATTTATTAAGCAAATCATCCTGTGTCTGATGGGCTACCTGTGCTGTGGTAATCCGTGCAAGGCAGTTCCATGTTTCTCTTCTTTTGCTCATTTGCTATTCTGTCTCAGTGACTGAACAGAAACCTCCTCTATCACTGCAGCTTAAATGTAGCCGGTCGCTTTAATGGTCTGACTAATGCCCAGGTACAGCAAACATGGAGATGAACCTCTTCTGCCAAGAGAATCTCCATCAGCAGCTATTGCGCAGGGATGTGTGGGCTAAGCAGCAGCTGATTTCTCTGTTGGCCAGCACTTTCCACCAGCAGAATCATGCTTGTGACAGTTAATATGCACCCTATGACTTCTAATGCCATGTTAAAAATCAAAGGCAAGACCATTTAGATTAACCAATATCTGATATTCACAGTCCTTCCATATTTTAAGATGGTTTAATCCTTTCCCTCCCTTTTGAATTCTAGACTTCCTAGAAATATCTTTGCAGCAGAAACAGTACTAGTACCAGGCTGACAGCTAAAGATGAAATGTAGTGTTTGATTTCTCCCAACATCTGACATTCTGTGCAAATGCCAGTATGTCTGTTTGAGTTCACTTTAGAATGTACATTCTCTTTCCCCCTTCCCCCACAGAATATGCAGGATGATATTTAAGAAAGCATAGTTCTGATATTAAATGAAGTACAGGTGATTAAGAGCAAACAGAATGTCAAGAAAAGGTTATGAGTTAAAATGTTCCTCATTGTAATTCCAAATCTTTTCACTGAACTCCTCCACCATACTCTAATAAAAACAGCCTACTGCATAAAACTTGATTTCTGAAAATCTTTGTGCCAGTTCTTTCCTGAAAACAATAAAAGTATTTATTCTTGGTTTATCTGGAGGTTGCTATTATTTTTTTTAGATAAATTAACAGCATTTCTTCCTAGATATTCTTCTTGAATTCTGTCAGGCTTGGTGCTGTGACCACTTCCCTGGTGAGCCTGTTCCAGTGCATAACCACCCTCTGGGAGAAGACTGTTTTCCTAATGCTCCCAAGTTTCCCCTAACACAGCTTCATGCTGTTCCCTGAGGTCCTGTCACTGATCATCACAGAGAAGAGACCAGTGCCTGCCCCTCCTCATCATCTCATGAGGAAGCTGTAACTGCAGTGAGATCTCCCCTCAGCCTCCTCTTCTCCAGGCTGAACAGACCGACTGCCCTCAGACACTCCTCATGCAGCTTCCCCTCAATGCCCTTCACCATCTTTGTTGCACTCCTTCGGTTGCTCTCTAAGAGCTCAATGTCTTTTTTATATTGTGGCACTCAAACCAGCCCCCAGCACTGGAGGTGAGGCTGCCCCAGCTCAGAGCAGAGCAGGA
>JANRMJ010000001.1:76693186-76724039 GCA_025584955.1 Alethe diademata
TTCCAGATAATGGAGCTTTAATTGCTAGCTCTATTTTGGGCTCATTTCTCCTTCCGTAAATAGCTATCTGTGGCCCACTTACTGCTGGATTCTTCAGTATGAAAATTCATCTCCTGAAATCCAGACTAATTTGGGGATCAGAATTGAGCTTTGTGGTTCCAGCATTGAAGCACACTAACTCCAGAAATGAAAATGAACACATAATTTCTTTCAGTTATCTGCAATCCTGAAAATACTATTAAAGGTTAATTCAGAACACTAAAAGTAATTTTACAGGTAATACATCAGTTCTACTAGTCCATGAGATTTATTCTTATATAAAGTTACTGTAGTAAGTGCCATATATTTGTATTAAAGAAATTATATTTTATGACATGAGACTGTTTTCTTAGAAGATGAAAAAATTAAGTTTAATATAACTATATATATATACACACCTATGAAATACAGCTACTGAGTGGTGGTTAATTAGCTTGCTTTTTTAGATTTATGAAAGAAATAAAGAAAATTATTTGTATATAACACTAAACAGTATAAAGAGTTTTAACTCAAATTATTTGTGTGTAAATTTAAAGTAGATTAGCTAAACAACTAATTAATGGATAGATGATTTTAAGAAGAATTAAAGAGGCTCAAATTTTGTCCACACTGACATTTGCATGCAAATCAACCTAAACACCATTTTAATTACTAGCAGTCGTTCAAACGAGATTTCAATGCAGCTTAAAGATTCAGTGGTATTATTTTTCCATGTAGCTGAAGTGTTTGAGTGTTTGGTTTCTGGTACTTGACTAAATTTCCTGGAGCTTTGGGATTAAATCTTTGAAAAACTATAAAATTATTCCAGCCTCAGAATGGAAGAATTTTACACCACAATTTGTTTGTACTATGAACATAAACTGTCAGGTACAGTAAAAGGTTTTACAGATATATCTGTATGGTGCCATGCTAGTAAATCTTGAAGAAAAGAAGTTGAGCTTTGATGGGTGATCATGAATTGCTTGTAAATATGATATTTGTGTTAGCCTGAGCCAAGAGTCATAGTTCTTCACTTTGAATTCAGTCTTAGAATATTTATGCACATTGCATCTTTCTATGTCTTTAAAAATGGACACAAATAATCCTGTGAAAGCACCAGAATGAAACTGAGTTCAGTATTTCACAGAACTGCTGTAAAGAAGACAGTAAGAGCTCTCTGTGGCATGGACCTGATAAGCCAGTAGAAGTTTCTGGAGCTTTATGTATGCCAACTGACTTAATAACTGCACTCTCGTCATCAGTTGTCAAAGGGGTGACAGCTCCCAGTAGACATCTTGGCTGTAATGAGCTCTTGGCTAAAATTTTATTTTTGAATTGGGAGTATAACTGTGCAGCTTGCTGCTCTGCTGCTTGGACACCTTTTCATTTCTTCTCTACATGCATTTTTCCCTCCACAATCATTTGCTCACAAGCCAGCAAAGTCTTCTGTCTCAGTTCTTTCCTCTGTTTTATTTTAGATCCACACCTCTTTCAGCATTTGTGCTGTCAGTCAGAGCAGGTTGTGCTGCTTTTGGTCATTCCTCTGCAGTAACGAGGAGAAGCACAGAGTGGTGATATCCAAGTTGGAGCCAAGCAAGGGGCTCTGGCACAGTACATCATTGGCAGGAGGCTACTAGTACTAAATGCTAGGAGGTACATCTTTATGCTTAAGCTATTTTGCTTCTGGTTTGAGGTTTCATAATTTGAACTTCTCCACACTGCAAGACACTGAAGATTTACGATTCATCTTATCTGCTGCTAAGCTTATCCTGACTTTTTGCGACAAACACTGCCTTATAATAATTTATTTTGCCCAGGAAAAAAGAGGGGTTGTGTAGTATATTACACTGGCCAAAGTACAGATCTGCAGGGACTGTTTGTTCATGCTTTCTTACCTACCTAAGCTCTGTTTTCAGTGAGGTCAAACACTCTGGAAAGAGCACAAAACTGATATTGAAAAATTATTAGCTTTTAAGTTGTACTCCAAAGCTTTTAAATAATGGGTAAACCAGTTTTCGTTTCATGAATTTAGATTACTGATTTATGAAAGTGACAATAGCTGGAGTTAATTAACAAAATTCTGTTAAACTCTTCATAATATATGGAAAGGATATATATACCTTCGTGCATTTCATCCTTTGAAAGGAAATAGTTTTTACTTTCTGAAGTCTCTCTATTCATTCAGACAGAAATAAATGTGTTCCTTCCTTTTCCAAGACTTAATCATTCATTATATTTTTTTGTACTTACATGGCAATATTAAACACAGCAACTAATAACTTCTGAGGGTTATTACCATTTCTTAGATAAAACAGGTTAATTAATTCCCTGAGGGGACTAATGAGGTTGTGCTTTTGGTATAATCATGTTAATTTTCTGATTGTGCAGGTACAAATAAGTGAACAAATAAAATAATAGATCTTCTTAAAAAGCTGATTGATTCTGTAAAATGCTATGTTTGTTAATTTTATGGTCATTTTCCTGCTGGCATTCTTTGCTCGGAAGGTAGCAAAATCAGTTTACCTGGGTACATTCATATCAGTACTGACTCCTGTTCAGAAGAATCTGTTGACATTGCTTAATGACAAAGGAATGCTCCATTTTCATGGGAAGTTTGAATCAATCAATTTTGTTTCCTAATATTATTAAATTATCTTTTTCTGATGGACTAAGAGAAGCCATAGCAGAAATTCATTAGTTCACACTAACAAACTTAAGAAAATATATCCTGACTGGTTTTACCTTCCAGTGTTGTCTTACAAAGTTAACTGAGATTTGGTGGTATTGTATCAAAGTTCTCTAACATTTAGGTCATTATGCATCTATGACAATCGATCAAAATCGATTAAATTTTTCTTCAGAAGAACTGAATCCTATCAAACACCAGTCTTAGGCTTGAGATACATCTTGTAATTTTTTTTCAGACTGGCTAGATCTTTAAGTACCTTGAGTGCTTTGATGAGGAACTTAATTTAAAGCAGCCTGCAGTATTTTAAGTGCTGACTTGAGAAGCACACTACTACATTAAAAATTCTTCTAATTTTGAGTCAGATCATAGTTTTCATTTATTCACATAGCATAGGTTAAAGAAATAAAACTTCTACCTTAAGATTAATGCTGATCAATGAGTAGCACAACTCATTTCCTAAAGAGTCAGCTTCTACTAAAAAACACATAGTAAACATTAAAATGAAATATATGCCGACCAAAATTCATGTTCCGCCCAGTAGAGAACAGACATTCACAAATTAATTTTGCTTCTCAGATATTCCTCAAAAGCAGGAGGATATTTTAGCATTTAAATTAAGAAATAAATGCTGTCTATATAATTGCTTATGTTTTGTTACCTCTCCAGCCTAAGTTTATTGCTTCTGGTGGCACTTTTTAAACTACAAGCACTCAGTTTAACACTATTGCATTTGCTGCTTCAATTTAAATGAAAACAAGTGGAAATATTGTTTAAGAAGTACTCTAGTGATTAGAAAGAAAGGGGTGTTTTAATCTGGACAACTGTAATCCTGCTTAAAGCTAATATAAATTTAAATAAGGAAAAAAATCTTGAAACCTAAACTAAAAGAATATATCAAGTTTTAAACCAAAAGTTTTAAAATACAGTTTTTCTTCCCTATTGTTTAAAGAATGAAACATTTTTTGGTTTTCAGGTCCCCTTATTCTGACATATCTCCTTGCAAAATGCATCATGTAATATTATAAGGTTTTCCAATAGCTGGTATTTATATGTGCTCTGTTGATATCATAAACACTCTCACATTCTCATTCTAGATGTTTTTTTCTTGCGGAATTTAGCACAGTTCACAGGCTTACTATTTTCTTTTCTTGGCATGCAATTACCCAAGACAAGGCTTTGCTTCTTCCATTTTGCTTCTTCCATTTTAAAATCTAGTAGGATTAACTTAAAATCTAGTAGGATTTTTTTGTTTGAAAAGAAAGTTGTTGCATTATCTGAATTATAATTAGCAATTCAGTGAAATCTCATAGTAAATAGTGTGAAAATCGGATAAAATAGTACCCTACTGTTTTAGGGAGGTAGAAAATTAAATGGCTCTTAAATGAATCTCAAGAAGCAGAATCATGCAAGAAGTATTTGTCCCTACTTACAAAAGCCGCAGTTAATAAACTCAGGAGAAAGTTGAAGAAATAAGAAGGCACTTCCTTCTAAGACAGTTGCTTGTACTTCTACAAGGAGAAAGACTCTGGGAAAGCTGACTGGGTTCCCACTCAGGGAGGAGACAGAGCTTTACCTCTCTGACTTCCCTGCTTCCCACTCTCTGGAGGTGACATCTTAAAAGCTCAACCAACTTTGGCACATCAGGGTGAATTCCAAGCTGCTTTGTAAAGCTGAAGCCCTTCAAATCCCATCGTTTTCTTTTTCTGTGTCTTTTTGTGATCCATGGCTCTCTCTTTCAGCTCAGTATGAAATTCACATTTATTAAGCTCTGTTTGCTTTGTGTCTCCAAAGAAGAAAATTTAATTTTCTTAATATGGGGATGATAGAATAGTCTACAAGTGTGCTCATATGATAACTTTTGGTTCTTACCCATTCAGACTTAGACATGTAATATTACATATTCTTTAAATTTAACCTACTTTAGCCTACTGCTCTATCAATCTTGTAAATTTCATACTGTTCTTTCAAGTGAAAGATCTGAACTTCTGTTATCAATTATATGTACATGTTGCAAAGTCCTTTTAGTTTCTTATTCTACTGTACTATACTGTACTGTCCACTGATTCAATATTTCCCACAGCAATCAATTTTCATTTCCGTATTTATTCTTTTATAATCTTTTGATCTGTGACTTGCATTTCTTTTTATGAATAGGTAACTTCTGTTTGAATATTTCATATTTTATCTATATTACATGAACTAACTTGATTTCTGAGTAAATGTCTGAATTTTAAATACAATGCAATTTTCTATGCTTTCTTTCAACATTGTTATAGCTTAATACCCTTACAGCCAGTTAAATCTTCTGTTGATTTGAAGTGACAGGCAATTCTTGTATTGATCAACTTAATAGGATCTGTATGGTATAAGAAGGCCTGTGAAAGTTCTTGCTTATAGAAAATATTCACCATATGATTACCTGTTTTTCTTAATGGTGCATATGTTTACCTTGTTATTCTCAGTAAATTTTAGATTCTCTTGGAAATCCTGAAGCAAATATCTTTATGTCTGACAACAGCAAATTTTGTTGGATTACATTTGGAGATGTAAGACTGTGATTTCATAACACTATTTAATGCTGTTTCTGCCTTATTTGCCTGTTAATTTCCTAATTGGTAGTAGGTTACATCTAAAAGGACAGCAAAAAAGAGATCAGGAGGGATCTCAGTTTTAACCTGTGTACTTTTCAACATGTCATTCATTCTAATGTTAACCTCTTGGAATAAGGCTTTTATAGTTGTATTTCATGATAGAGAAGAAAACTTTAGTATAACCTCTTGAATTTTAATGGTAGATAAATAAATTCCGAATAAGAAATCAAATTGGAAACGTCAACACTCTAGGCTATGTCTTTAAGTTTGATATTTCCAGCGAAACTTCTTCAATTCCTTAGCAAAGAGAAAAGCTGCATATTTCCACCAGAAAGAAAATAAAAGCAACAATGATTTCCACCCGCAAGAAGCAATGTAATATTTTGTAAAAAAATTAATTAGGCTCTTGCCAATTCTTGTTAAAGCACTACAGGAAAGTTTTGGGATTTTTGAGATATCACAATGGGTTTGAACTTTCCAGGTGATTTTTATATGAAAAATAACATTCCTTTTCGTACATGGATCACTTTATGCAACTTACCTCTGTAGCACTGTGAAATAAACAATTCTTTATTGCTTGTATGGATCTTAAATTACTTGTTTGTTTCACTATAGCAATACACACTATCTGTTCCTGGTAAAACAGGAAATCAGCAAATCCCAGAAAATCATGAAACCTTGAAGCAAAACTCAGACTTACATTATGTGACAATTTAAGGGTCAATAATGCCTGTGTGTGGAATTACTCAGAGTGGTGACAAGAGTTACTCCAAGAACCAGGCAAAATAACAGTACTAGATTTGTATCCTTGTTTCGTGAGCAAGGGAATTTATGCTTTCCTAAGTTTCTTTTGAAAATTGACTATGTAAGTGTAAAGTTAACAGTCTTGATGCTGAAATTTATCAACTAGAATGATGTGATTGTGTCAATACAAAGCTTCCTAAGTACAATTTGAACTTATGGCCTTTCATTAATCAAATGGAAGAATGTTGAGACCTGATGTTCTATAAATCAATGGCAAATCTTTTGTTAAATGTCATAGATTTAATTTAAAATTGCACATTTTTAGTACCACTTCAGATTTTCTGATATTCACAAATGCACAGAATGTCATGGCTTCTGTTCTTCTTTAATAATTTGGGAAAAATAGTGATGTTGGTTAATAAAGTGGAAAGATACTTTGTTCTTGGGGGAAACATTTTTTGGCTCAGCAGAGATAATTGCAAGTCATGCTATTAGGATTTATTGACTTGAAGTCCACAAAAAATGCAGGTTTGAATTATCTCTGCTGGGAATTGCTTTAAAAGGATATTATAGTTATTAAAAGTTGACAGATTTAGTCTGAGAACTCTATCCAAACAGAAAATTGTAGAATGACATTGTTCAGACCTGCTGAGGGCTATTCAGTTGTAATGATACTGATTATTAGATCTGCCTGTTCGTTTTTCTGCAGTAAACTTCACACACTAAATTATACTGCAGGAAATTTTCAATGTTTTTCAAGATATCCAAATTACTGCTTAAATTATATATAATTTGCTGCATGTATTGTGGAGTTATCTTCTAAGATTACTTGTTTCTACTGCAGAAAGAAAACTTTTACTCCTGAAATCCCACGTTAAAAGTATTTTTATTTTAAGTATAAAATTGCAGGCCTTAATAATTTTTTTTTTTTTTAGGAAAGGTGAGTAGATGCAGTAACTAGTGGCTATATTTTGTTCTCAATGTTGAATTCAGTTGAAAGTAATATATTTCTATGAAAAAGACAAAAATACAAAAAATAAATCCATCAGAATCCATCAGCATGTTGTATTGTTCTACAACAGTACTACATCAAATTGCTTTGCAGACAAATGAAAAATAAGTATATTTGAAAAATGCTTCAAAAATGATTGACCTACAGAATTGCAAATATTTGCACTTCAGTTATTATTAATGAAAAATGTGTCTCATTGAAAAGATAAAAATTTATCTAAACTCGGAAGAAGAAAAAAAAATAAGAGAATTGAGGATTTAGACTACTTTTTCATTAATTAAGAGGGATACAGTTATAATTACTACAGTACTTCAAAAGTATTAGTACCTACAGACATTTCTGAGTTGATTGTGGTCAGGTAGAGAAAGAGCAGAAATCATATGGCTCCCAGAAAGGAAAAAAATTGCTGTTGCCCAGAGATGATGAAAAAACCCTGCAACATCCCACAAGATTAAAAATAACAGAAGGGGTCTTACTAAAAGAACTTGTATTCTGAAATTAGTCCTAGCTTTTCATATAGATCATCTGATCATAATAGCAAATGAAGTAGTGTTTTGTGAGGTTATTTGATGATTAATTGATGGGATGTGTTTTGTCAGAGAAATGTTATCTTTTTCTGCAGCTTAGAAAATGAAATTTTGGATGAAAATGGTATGTCTGGGGCCTCCAATACCACCAATACACCAATACCAGAAGAACCAATGAAATAGAAGAATATAATGCCTCAATGTCCAGATGGAGATCAGCCACAAGTGCTGTCCCTCAGAGGTCAGTACTGGGACCAGTACTGTTGAATATCTTCATCAGTGACATAGGCAATGGGAGCAAGTGCACCCTCAGCAAGTTTGGAGGTGACATCAAGCTGAGTGGTGCAGCTGACACATCTGAGGAACTAGATGCCATCCAAAGAGACCTTGGCAAGTTCTAGAAATAGGCCTATGTGAAATTCATGGGGTTCAACAACACCAATTCTCCCAGCCTTTACTCACAGGAGAAGTGCTCCAGACCTCTGATCATCTTCATGGTCCTTCTCTGGACTTGATCCAACAGGTCATGTCCTTCTCATATCCTTCTCAGATCTGGATGCAGCACTGCAGTGGGGTCTCACCAGACCAGAGAAGAGGTGAGAATCCCCTCCCTCCCCTGCTGGCCACGCTGCTTTGGATGCAGCCCAGGACAGGTTTGGCTTTCTGGGCTATGAGCGCCCATGGCTGGGCCATGTTCTGCTTCTCATCCACCAGCACCCCAAGTCCTTCTCAGCAGGGCTGTTCTTGATTTGTTACTCCCCTCTTGCCCCTCTTGATAGCAGGGGTTTTCCCAACCCAGGTGTAGTACCTTGGCACTTGGTCTGGTTAAACCTCATAAGATTCCCATGGACCCACTCATCAAGCTTGTTGAGATGTGGTTAGGGATAGGTAGGAAAAGGAGAACAAAACTCTCCGTCTTAAGGGAAACTATTATCTCTGGGAAATACTTAAAATTAAAAATACCACACAGGTCCTTTTTAACATAAATGTTGCATATGTTGAGGATTTACCTGAGGCATAGAAGAATCACTAATATATTAAAATAAAACTAAATCCCAGTGTATTTCAACTTAAAAAATCAAGGTCACAGGTAATGCTAATGCTTCCCTTTTCCCATCTGTTACCTGTGTCATGGTTTCAGGACAGAACTTGAAGAGAGCTGGTGTTTTTGCCATCGCTTTTGCCATCACTTTTTCTCATTGCTTTTTGCTTTGCTCACTCGCTGCCATCATCAACACCCAAGAAGAAGATAGGAGCTGCCACAGCAACATCAGCTTCCTGGGACCTTGACAGGAGGAGCTTCTCTTCTGTTTGGGACTCTATACCAAAACTTAGCATGGACTTTGATGTCTGTGACTTTGCTTTCGAGACTGATGTGCCTTGGTAATAAACGACTTTATAGCAACTATTAGGTTCTCTGCTCATTTAAGAAGATAACCTGACAAAGTTGGTGCCCAGAGCACCAAGGGTCTAACCTCATGCTACAAGACCATGCTCTGGCCATGTGTTTGCTCTCAGTGGTCTATTTATGACTCATTAACATAATATATTGAAATCACTTAAGAAAGAACCGCAAGCACTGGAATCTGACATATTTGCCATCAATGACTGACCCATGCACATCACCCCGGATGTACCCTTACTAGTACCCTTCAAGCAAGTAGGCAGGCTAAAACTCCTGAATTCCTGAAGCACATGTTTCAAAAAGCACATAACCCAGAAAGGGTAGCAATTTTTATCTTTGTTTAAAAGGAGCCAGTTATAATATTTATTTGCTGTACTTCATGTAAGGCTCATTATCAACATCGAATTCCTGTAAAAGCAAGATGAAAGAAGCAGACAAGCATTTTCCTTTTCTCTATGACAACTTGGTATTTAACTTTATGTACCAAATCTTTATTGTATAGAAATAAGTCCTCCTATTGCAGTCTAGTGAACTATATGAATTTCAACCAATAAAGGTCTGAGACCATATCCCGTAACTCTGAATTAAATATTTTTGTCTTTCTCTCTTTAATTTCAGTTTCTTTTCTATTAATAATTTTTTCCAGATGGAAAGTATGGCACTCCACAATCAATCTGCTTTTAAATCTTCTGCTTCATTTTAATATTTTATACCTTGCTAGAAACTTACTTATTGCATTGTATAAATGAAATAGCATCTTCAGGATTTCTCTTCCTCTAACTTTTAAATGTAGCAATAAAGCTAGTTTCTTATAGTGTAGCCAGACATTTGTATGATAACTACTTAAAATTCCATTACACTCCCAAAATGGAATATGTACACATATTATTCTCTTAGTAATAATCTACTTTTCTGTTACTACAGTCCTCGTTGCAGTCACTCATCTATAGTACTTTTTTTTTTGTATTGCCAATACCAAACCACTAAGCAATACATAATTTGCCATAGCTGCCTTTATTTATGTTTTCCAGCAATTTGATAAGCAATCAGCTCCTTTACAGTAAAACTCTTAAGCACTTCTACATGCATGAGAGAGTTGCCTGATTTAAAATTTTATCACAGCACCTTAAAATCAATTCTCTGCCTTGTTCAGATTTTAAAGTTTTTTTAGAAGAGCAGATAAAGACTCAATAGATGTAATATGATGGTATTTAGCAATCACAACAACAGCAAGATGCTGGTGAGCCAAAATATGTTTTTACTTGCTTCAGCTTTTTTATTCCAAATTCTCTAGTTACACCTACATTAAGGAGGATCTTGTAAAGACTGGATGTTTTCCCCTGATTTGTTTTTTTCTGTCTGTATTCTTATGCATAGCAGATAGTCAGCTGTGGCATTTATTAAAATAAATTCTTTTTATTATCTCTTAAGAAGAATCATTTCCATTCCTGGAATTTTGCGCATCTACCTACAGGCTTGGTGATTTTTCTTTTCCTCATGTAGAACCTTTAAAATGTAGATCAAGTTAAAAAATTAAAATAAATTTTGCGGCTATTTTTTCCGCAAAAGTGGAAAAAAACCCCAAACAAAACCCAACACCTGCAGGATGTCTAACTTACTAATCCTTTCTCTGATGTTTATTTTCATTTCCATGTCTGATGCAGAAAATACATATGGTGTGCAACTAAATATTTTCTCTCAATCTAGAGATGGCACTTGCAAGGTTTTGACTCATCATGGAAGAATAATTGCAGGAAAAAATGTCCTTTGACTCAACTGAATTCAGAAGACAACTCAGACCTATGTTCATCTGAAGTGAAAAACACAGAATTAATACCACATCACTTTTAATGCTGAGTATATATCTGTCAGCTTACATTCTTTGTTTACTTCTGTGTTACTCTAAAAGATTATTTGATATAGGGAAGGAGAGGGACAGAGGACCCAGGTAAAGTCATTGGTCACACTGTAACCAATAGTAACAAATAGTACCAATGCCTTGTGACTGAGGAACATTAATTCTAGAAGATAAAAGGAAATTTATACAGGTGGATGCCAGTGTAGCAACTGGTAATCTTGGTATCCCTGGATGTTGTGTACTAATTCTCAGTCTTAAACACTTTGATTTCATGTACCTACCATGACAAATAAAAATTTATTTTTTTTTAGTTGTTGTTGGGTTTTTTGGTTTTTTTTTTTTGAGGTAGGAAATACTGATGTGATTTAAACAAAAAAAGTCCACAAAAAACTATTACATGATATTTGAAAAAATCTTGGAAAATAATATGACCAAGTTGTCTTATCTTCCTGTGTCTAAAGCGAGCATTGAGCCAGTAAAATCTAATATTAAGAGAATTTTAAAAGGCATAGTATGTATACTGTGTGTATACTTTTACCTGTAATTTTCAAGATTTGTATTCTGTGTTTATATATGAGATGTAATCGGTTGATCTATAATTACTATCCCTTGCAACAGTGAAGCAGATCTGAGCATGCTAGCAAATAAACTTAATTGATTTGATTTTTAATTTTAAACCCAGTGAAAAAGCACTGCAAAAATGTTCCTCTATTCAGATGCTTCTTGTGAATGCAATCAGGGAATAATACTAAGTTTTCACACCATGCTTCATGTCCTTTTCATCAGCCATTTTCACACCTTAGAAAAAATAAATAATCAAATACCAATGATGCAACAGAAGTATTAGATTTACATTCACAAGATTTAACTAGTTCTGATTTATTGCTGCCAGATATTTTTAACAAGCAGGCCAAAATTGCAAACATGCAACATTTTTAATGGCATTATTTCCTTTTAAGTTTTGTTTTTAGTACAGTATTGCCCCAGTATATAAATTTTATATATTATTTCCAAATGAAATTTAAATATGAATATTTGAAACAGAAAATCTGGTCAAGAGCATGTTTGTTTCAAAATACTCAACACAGGGATAAAGGGAATTTATTTTCCCAGACATATGCAAAATATCTGTATTGGAATCATTGATGTTTGAACATTTATGTTTTGTACTTCCTTATATAAGTTGAACGTGATTGAATGAGTTGTAAAACGGGAGTAAAGCATATGGAAAATCACTTTTCTTTAGCAACATAAACCTAAAGTAAAATTCAGGCTCTTTAAAATTCTTCTTATTCAAATTATCTTAATGACTCAAAAATTAAAACGAAAAATTAAACATTGTTTCCTGTAGCATTTTAATATTAAGTTTAATTAAAAGAAATATTGCTACATTTTCACTACCACTACAATGATGGGCGAGCATTTTTAATTTTCATTAAAATCAATCACAGAACTATCTGATGAATCTCTTTCGTAAAGCATGAGATTATGTTTTCTGAAGCAGGGAGATCCTTCATAATGAATGATTTCCAACAACCCCTTGAATAGACAGACTGCTCGGTCATTTTATTTTCGCCATTTTGCACGTGATTTTAAAAGGCAAAAATGTTGACCTTTAATAGACATTAGCACTTCCAATTATTGATAGAGGGTCTTAAATTGTTTACTAGAAATATTTCTTCTTCAGGTCATACAGCTGAAGCCAGAAAATTTCCTGGTTTGCCAATTAGAGATGTTAAGACAATAGAAAAAGATGAACAGAGTGAAGACACTATAAATGTGATTATAGGTGGTGGATAATATTGCCTGCAAATAAGGCTGTGAAATGCTTTCAAGTGTAGCCAAAATAGTTTGCTGCTTTAAGACTAAGTATACAAAAAATTGTCCTCCTATTGTGAAAGTGCTGTCTTTTTTATGCACTGTTGCAGTCCAAGGAGAAACTTGAAACCCCGCCAGGAGCTGGCCTTTGCATCTTTTGCTAACCTTGTTAAAGCACCATCATCATTAATCAAATTTGCAATGATAAACAGATCACCATTCTGAATGCCTTCCTGAACCTTAACAGTTTAAATATTGGACTGCTGTGTCCATACTGACCCCATAAAAGATTTCTTAGTTCACTGTGCTAAAAACTCCAAAGAGTCTAATGCTCTCTACTGTTCTGTGAGGTGACAGCAGGAAAACATTTCCTGAGAGAAAAACCAGCAAGTCTTGAACATCAGCGCTCCCAATTAACCAGAAGCCAGATACTTCAGGTGAGTTAGTGTTTCTTAATCTGCGACTAAAGTGGCAGAAGGTACTTCCTAAAATGATCAGGACATTCTGGTGCCAAGAAAAAAATAACAAAAAAATCTATTGCTGTGCTCATTTTTCAAAAATGGAAAGAAAATTAATGGAAAAGGAAACCTAATTTTATGTAAGTAAAAGCATTTTTAGCAACATCATAGAAGATGGCTGTAGGTTAATTATATATCATTAAGAAATAAACATAACACTTCACTTCTAATTTTGTTTAAGCTTCATGAACTTAACACTTTTCCCATAATCAGAATTTCTCGTGTGTCTTAGCAGTTGTCCAAAAGTCAGATAGTTTGCACAGTAGCAAGGGTGGATGTTCCTAGAATATGGGATGGTTTTGATGGAAGGTATTTTGATGCCAATCCATGAAATTACTTATTGTCAGGCAGCTTTTCCTAAGATATGGTAAATAACACACAAATAAGGATCTTCAAAGAATATTAATTCAAATTGCAAAGCCAAACCCTCAAAAATTACCATATGGTAAAAAAGCATAAGACAATACTTTCTAAATATTAAAGTAATGATAAAGACTTAAATAAGTAAAATAACAGAAAGTATTTTCCGCATTTTCTAGTATAATGACTATAACTTGATTCATTTCACTATTCTTCTTCTGGGAGGAATTATATTTCCTTATGGCTATTAACTAGCATTTTAAAAAATCTTTCATAGCACGAAATAAAAATTCCCTCTATATAATAGTTACACGCAACCAGAAAAAACATTTGATGAAAGCCTATTCAGCTCAGAGCCTTGAATCTATACTTGAATGTGATCAGTCTTCACAGTGAGCTAAATTAAGACAAACTCAATTAAAATCTTTTCCAAGATCATAGCAAAGAGAAAAAGAATATATATAAAAGGGAAGCATTATGCCTCAGGTTTTTTTCCAGTTATATTTCCATTATAGTTGCAAAATATCTCCTAAGAAATCTATAGAGATTTGGTAAAACATGAATCATGCTGTACATCCTTCAGTTATATCAGTTTCTAGATAAAGTACTTCAAGGACAAAGGAATTTTGCATTCTTTTTTCTGATCTTTTTATAGAATACTCAAATTCTGTTTCTGTTCACTCTTGTTTTCTAAAGTTTTGGGTTTTTTTAAAATTGTAATACGCTTTTGTCGATGTCCTTGTTGAACAAGAAGAAAGTGAATAAGAAAAAATATTTCCTCCTACTGCTCATTTCAACCACACTGGACTTCTTCAAACTTTAGCTGTCATGTCCTAAAGCATGATCTTCAATAATCCTGTTAGCTTTCGTAGCATGCTTTGAACTCTACTCACCTCTGAATTTACTTTGTTCATGGGGCCTCCAACATGACATTCCTCTTCAGGAGGCAATCTCTGAACCTGCTTCCAAATGAAAATAATTTGAAACTGATAATTTCTGCCAATGCTGTCTACAGAATTTAGCTATTTCTACTTCTCTCTCTCTCTCTCTTTATTTTTTAACTTCTGTGGTTTATGTAGGAATAAATACCCTACAGGTTCTTACACTTGTCTAATGAAAGTGCGAATTTTTCATCATCTCTCTTTACTCCACACCTTCTTGCATTATGCTGATGAACATGATCAACATGATTGCATCCTCAACAGTAGAACTCATGAAGATGTTCCCAAGAAATTATTCTTATTAAGTCCAAGAATCAGTTGTTTAATAATAAAAGTGTACAGAATATGGAAATGCAACATAGTTTACATAATAAACTAAATCACAGGTTTAAGAGCCCATAAAGTTTGTTCTAATTTCTTGCGAGTAATAAAAGATAAAAGTGCAGTAATAAACTAAACATATGATGATTAAGCAACTTTGGACTGAACAAGTTTTCTTTCTAAGTTACATTATTCACATTTTGCTTTGTAGCATATTTATTTAAATTTTTATGACACTGCATAATCATGCAGAAGAAATTGAATTACTGCATACACTTACATGAAATCTGAGCTCAAGTACAAATATAATTACATAACTGTCTGCTGTAATTATATGGTCATTATTGAATGAAGAAAATATTTTACAACTTTAATAACATTGATTCTATTTCTCTTTATTCAAGAGCATTTAAGTAAACAGATTATGTGAGATACCCATACAGACATGATTAATACCACAGAAATATTGTTCTCACAATTTAACAGCATGAACAGAAAATGAATCAAATTTGGTCATGATTCTGATTAAAAATATTCATTTTACTTGCTGATGGATATTTCAGGTAGTGGTACAAAAATAAATAAATATTTATAGTATTAATATTTATTTTTCTCCACTTCATCTTTCTCCTATTCCTTCTCATATCGCTACACATTGATAATTCCATTTTATAGTCAGGAAAAGAGCTGAAGACCGTAACTGCTATTTTACTTCTGAAATAGCTAAATTTAGGGATTAAAAAAGGAAATTTGGACAATAAAATTGCTGGCCCTCTTTTTTCAGGAAATAACAGGGTATACATGAAACTTCAGATTTTCGTTTTACTTTGGAAGCATAGCCTTTTTTTTTATTAATTAACCAAAACATACATCCAGTGCTAATGTAGAGATGGATTTCTGAAGGCAGGATCTGCTTTTCCTTCATCCCTACTATGAAAATTTGAAATCTGTAAAATGATCGTTGACATCGAGCTCTCAAAGGTGTGTTTTAAGGCTCAGATATATGCATGAATTTTATCAACTGCTTGTCACAAATTACAGAAAACAACTAATTAAAGCGTAAACATCCTGCAAATATGTCACTACATATTCGCACAGCAAGTCCACATTTCTTCCTTAGGAAGATATTTTCCCTCTGAGCTCCTGTTAGTTGTATTAAATGTTTGGGTTTTTTTCCCAGCTGCATAAAAATCTTCCCCTCCATTCTGTACTATGTAAGTGGAAAAATGGCTTAGGAGAGGTGTCTCTAAAACACATTATATTTACTCAAGGGCTTTGAATCTTGAAAATAACTCGAGTCCTAAGAGGCATTTCTTGTCTGTTTGAGCTCTTCCGTGGCTCTATGGAGGCTCTGGTTCATAAAAAGGTGAAGCGGTGCAGCAACAGCTCTAAAGGAAGCTTCATGGGGCGTATAACTCAGATCCTGCAAGTCTCATTTAGTGCAAGCACAGAGTAATAGGTTCAGCACATATTCACAGCAAGTGGAAAAACAATGCCTGTAACCATTTCCCAGAATGAAGGATCATTTACCTTTCTCATAATTTTGAGCATTTACATGGTGAAGGACATTGCTAGAAAACTTCTTTCTACATCTTTGAAGATAATTTTCACAGCTTTTACGTCTTAGATCACATTGTTTCACCTACACTATATTGTTTCTGTATTAATATCTCATTCTTGTCAGACAAGAAAAACTTAGAAACTGTTCTTATAAGTAAAAGAAAAATAGTATTTCATAATACTAATTGGACATTTGAATAACTTTAGCTGATAAGGACATGAAAAGCTGCTATCTCCCATGATTTCAAGAACTCACCGAATCCTTTCATAGCAGTAGACTTACCCTTTCTAATGGTATTTACATAATCATTTGGTATAACTATCTCCATTGCTTTTGTGAGGTTCTAAAAATTAAATAAAACATCTGTTATATTTGAAGTCAAAGAACAGACAAAAAAATTATTACCATTCCTTTTAAACTCCAAAAGTAAAGATAAAAAGCCATTAGAAAAAGTTAACCAGTTGCCACAATTCATAATTGAAAAATGAAGATGAAGATGAGGGAAACGAGATTGTATTTCCAACTGCTGTGTTCTGGACTGCTTTCTATTTTGCGATACTGATTCTCAATCACAAATATTATCACCAAATATTATTTAAATGCCTCTTGCTACTAAACTAATTTGCAAAAATAATTCACCTTTTTTTAGGCATTAACAGTTGAAAAAGTAGGCATTGGTTTACATACCAAACGGAATGTTATATGGCAAGCAAGACGGCACAATGAAGAATAGTTTTTGCCATTGCAACTACTACCAATTTTCGAAAAAGCATTAAAAGTGAAAAATGGAGGTCCACTTCTGAGTTATGTCCCCTTTGAAAATAGTCCTTGATAATAGTTGTGTTATCAAAAGATTTGGGTTGGAAGGGACTTTAAAAAGCATCTAATTACACCCCCTGCCATGTGCAAGCATACCTTCTGCTAGATGAGGTTACTCAGAGGCACATCCCGCCTGGCCTTGAATTCTTCCAGGGATGGGGCATCCACAACCTCTCCAGACAAGCTCTTCCAGTGCCTCACCATCCTCATAGTGAAAAATTTACTCAGAACATCTAATCTAAACCTATCTTCTTTGTGATGCATGACCTTCATTTTTTTCCTGAGAAATTTAAGTATGGATATGTAAATCCTTGGTAAATGATAAAATTGCATGCAACAAATACAGGACTAAAGGAGCAAATAGAGAGTGAGGTTGCTCAGAATAGGTCAGAAGGACAAGGGAATTAAAGATTGTTAGGCTCTTCACAGTGTGAAAGATGCTATTAAAAAGTACCAAGCAATATAATGATTTTTATTCTTATTCTCAGCTATAATAATGGGTTACAGCTAAGCCAAAACATTTGAAACTCAAATTAAGTCAGATCCCTTAAATGAAAGAAATTGACCTTGTAAATTTATGATAGTCAGAAGATACTTATGACAGAAGGTTTGTGACACTTACTGCCTAAATTAATATTCTGATCTTATAGAAGTCAAACTACAGAGCATCATGAGCACAATAATCCCTAAATTTAAAATGAAACTAGTCTTCTCTCAAGAATTGAAAGCAGCTAAAAGTTGTTATCTGATACTAATTCAGAGAGTTATGAGAAATCAGTTTTCTCTGTTGCTTTCTAATTATACATAGAGGTGCAAGAAAAACATTAGGATATGAGTTGTGTGCACGAAGGAGGGACATTTTCTTTCAAACAGAATTTGTTAAGATATAACTTCCAACTCCTCAAGTTAGAACAAAGCAAGTTTCTTTAAAATGAAGAGCAGTTTACTTGTCCTTGTCAAAAAGATAATTGCTCTTGTCCAAAAACTGATATTGAAGTATAATTATCTAATCCAAGATACAATTTTAAGTCCAAGTGACCTGCAGTGTGGATTAAAAGTCCCATGTATGTGTCCTAATTATCTGTTAGTATCAATTGCACGTCACATTTCAAAATTACTCTAAGGATATATATTAAATGTTTAAAAGTTGTTAATAAGTTAATTCCCTTCCTTCTTACTCTTTAAAGAATAAATACCAACCATTTACAAGCAGCATGGAACAATGAAATTGGTTGGCATTGGAAGATACAGTATTGGTTTTACAGCTTTGCTTTTGAGAAAATGCTTCATTGAATTAGGACTAAGGTCTACTTGAATTCTTGTTTTTAGGAAATTCTCTGCTGTTCTTCTCTAATATCACAGTTCCCCATTATGTACAGCTTATTTCACCATTTAAGGCAAAGCAACCAAGGAGTTCCTGGAGTGAGGAAGTCCAGATGCAGGTAAAAGGGTGGCTGCTAGAACCTTAGCAGTACAGACAGCATGGAAATGAGCATCACCATGATTTGCAGCAGGCTCTGCTCTCTCACACACTGCTCATTTACATGGTAGAAAAGGAGAGTTAATCATTCCTGGGAACAGTCCTTATCATATACCCAACATTTTCATCCATTACTGAGGAGCACAACAGAGGCCTCAGGTTTCTTTATGTGTGGATTAATTGCCCAGGGGACATCTGAACAGCTGTTTTCTGGTGCGCCAGCACTGAGCAATGACATATGAAATTGAAAATGTTAGATTGGCTCCAGTGCATAAGCCCACAGCTCAAATAGGAGGTCTGCTGCAGATGGACGTGAGCCTCCCTGTCAGCCTGACCGGCCCCATAAAACTGTGAATGTGATACAATAAGAGTAAAGGGCTTCTGCAGTCCTGGGTCAGAAACAGCCTCCACAAAATCCCAGACAATCCAAAGCCTTCTTCGCATCTCAGGAGCCTGAGGTTAATCCTTTTCTTCCCTTCCCCGTAGGTCTCACAAGTCCCATGGAGGAGGCCCTCTCAGAGCACAGCACTAGGCTGGGCACAGCTTCTTCATCTCCTTTTGGTTATGTTTGCTTGAGGAAGGGAGGAATTATGGCTGTGATTTGGGCCAGTGGTCACTCCCTGGCAGCCAGAAGAACAGCTTCAGAAAGCCATAGTTTTGATGGGGAGATATTCCAGTTTCACATGTTCCCTTCCACTTCCACTTCAAATGATGAGTTAAGACTATTCCCGCTAGCAAAATATTCTTTCTAAGCATGCAGATTTTGAATTGAACATTCAAACTCTGTTTCCCACTTTCTCATTTACTAAAATAGCAAATCATTCATGTCAGTGACTTGGACAGAAAATGCACATGACCATGTTTTCTGCAACTTGTCAAAAATGTGACAATAGGAGTTATATTCAGATATCTCTGCAGCTGTAAAGATATATTTGTTTTCCTTGGAAACTAGTATTTGAGTGTTTTAAAGAAAATAGTCTCATAAGCATTTTGATGATTTTTCTTTTATGGATGTATCATCACCCAAAATAACAGAATAATGTCATGCTTGAACAGTCTTTCTACATTTTTCCCAGACCATTAGAATGAATTTGTTTTCCACAGCTCCTTACAGAAAGTTGCCACAAAATTTTGCTTTGAAACAGAAAGCAAATAAATCTTGTTAAAATCCATTGCTAAAAACTCAGTTTTATAACTAGGATGTGATTATATAGCTGAGCCATTTACTCCTAATGTGGTTTTTTTTGTATACATCATTTTTTCTGGACAAGATGTTTTTGTGAAATCATATATTCTATACAGTAATGTCAGAATCAGTCACCTCTCCTCAACGTGTGAAGGCTTCTTATATGTAACAGACAAGAGAATCGCTTTCTCAGAAGAGAAGGGCCAGAGCTATGGCACAACTGAGGAGGTGGATCTGTAGGGAAAGGGTGAGATCTGCTGCCCATCTCTATCCTCCTCCACAACTTCCAAGCTCACTGGCTAAAATTACTGTATATGCTCATAAACTGGCCAAGAATCACATGCAGACAAAGATAGTCTGAATTATTTCAGGAGCAGCTTTAGCCTCATTAGCAAACAGTCCCCACTGGCTTGAGATATGCTGTACACTGCCTTAGGCTTTGCCTTTTGTGTCATAAGGGTCTTCTATCTGCCCATCCATGGCCTGCTTTCCAGGTGCAGCTCCATAACACTCCACCTAAGCTTTTTCTTCACAAAGAGGAGTTTCTTCCCCTGCTTTCTCATGCAATTGCTCCTGTGTTGTCACTCCCATGATCTTGCACCTGCAGACTCCAACAGTGCTGCTGTAATAGATCTCCTAGTCAGCGACTGTAGCATGCAGAGGCTGCCTTTGATTTTATCATGTTCCAGTCAGCAGTAATAGCATCTCCCTTCTCTCTCTCTCCTTACCTTCTCACACAATTCTTGTCTTTAATTTTCCTTCAACATAACTTCTCTGCTAATAAATCTTCATGTATGTGAACTTGTCTCAAGCCACTTTGTTTAACTACGAGTCAGAATTGTATGTCTAAATAACATTAAACTGAAATTTTCTAAATCACCATATCTTAAAGAAGTAAAGAAATTTGAGTAAAACATGGTGGATTGCTTCAGATGTTTTGTGGTATTCCAAATTACAACAGTCAACAATTTATCATATCAACACTTGTTTTAAAGTTAGAATATTTATTGTAATTTTTAACTTTTTGAAGGGATGGATTATACTGTATGATACAAATAGAAATCAAATAATGTTACTGTGCATTTCAAGAATAAGTCTCTGCATATTATAATTCAAATAATATTTTATAATACTAAATAAATTATATACATATATATATACTTTCACCTGCCAGTACTAATATTTTAGTTACACATACAGGAAGTATAAAAGTATTGAGAAGCTTATATAGTTAAATACTTTGCTATTTCAGAACCAGAATAAATTTAAGATACTATTTTAAATATAGAATAAAACAAGTTCTCAGTTAATGGTATAACTAAGTGATAAATCTTATAATGTTAATTTGTTCAATTACTGTGCAGAGAAGGTAAAAAATCTTACTTGACTGTATATTTTTAAGGCATTTATGAGCTTGACATGTGCTGATATACATTTTCTGATACTTGGAAACAGTAATTAATGCCACCTTCATATCACTAGCTCTTAAGTTTGTTAATGTTGTTTAACTCGATAGTAAGTGTTTAAAATATATTGTGTGACAGGTTGTACCATTTATTTAAAATATGTGATGAAAACAAAATTCAGTCTGTTTACCCGCTTCTTTGAAAAAGAATCTGACATGCCACCTTATTTCTGCAAAAGTAATGAGCTGTGAGTTTGGCATGTACATACGTCATATGGTAGATGGTATAAAGAATAAACATTTAGCTGGAAAATTTTCAACTAGCAATCAACATTTCAACCACCAGTCACTTTTGCTTTCAGGAAAGCCTATGCTCACCATGCTCAGTTGATCCAAACACATTTTCGAGACTAATAATCATATTTAGGAAAGACAAATTTTACTCCTTCAAGTATTCATTAAAAGCTAATAAATAGTTTTCTACCAACGAATCAAATATTTACCTGTAAAGGTAAATGAATAAAAACCTGTGTTTTTTAAAAAATGTAAATGATTTTTAAGTTTCTTATAATTTTATTTATAGTAGTATTATGGAATTAATAATAATTTGTATATTAGTAATAATTAATTACAGTAACTATTATAATTTGATATTAATTTATAATAAGTCTACGTTTCCTTTGAAACAGCATATCAAAGACATTTCTAGAATGCAGAAAGCAATACACCTGCTGTAGAACAACAGCGGGTACATTTTTTAATATCTACATCACACTATTATTGTTTCTACAATGTAGGTAAATAATAAAGTCTGATGATGCTTAGTAGAGCAATTTATATTTTGATGCCTATTATAGAAGTATGTATTAAAATAAGTCATCTGTTCCAATATTTTTTTCATCAGAAGTAGCTTTATGTCTCTTTGTCATTTACTTAATCAGTTCTCATTTATATTCCCAGTACCATTATTTTATTCACAGCCTTATAAATCCTAAAAATAAGTTTCTTTCTTTTATTTTTAAAAGAATGCTAGTAATAAGGTTTTTTTTTCTCTCCAAAACTCATTTTCTAGCAGAATTTTATGTTTTATTTCATACATCATTTACGGCATGCTTCATTTCAACCCCAAAGGCAGTATGTAGTTTATAAAGAAAAAAAACACAATTGAAAAGCAAGGTCCTTTTATAATTGTGGTCATGGTTTTGTTGAGAATGACACTGGTTACACAATAAAAATGATTGCTTTCTGCCTTAAAATCATCTCTAGGATTTCCATTTCACAATGGAATTGTTATTCTGTGAACAGCTCACTGACATAGATCAGAAAAGGAAAGAAATGAACAAGCTGACATCCTAATTTAATGTTGCATGTTGGTACATTGAAGTCACACAAAACTCACAAGAATGCAGACACAATACCTGTGGAAAGGTCAATTAAGAATCAAAGCAGTGTTTTAGAAACAAGAAAGGATGTTTGCAGTAGTGTGAGAAGGACTCAACTCCTTTAAAAATAAAACTCCTGTATCACCTCTGTGACTGACTGTTTCTAAAAGTGTATAATAGCTGATGTCAAAAGTCAGGAAAGACATTGAATTATGTTAGCCCAATAGTATGTCAAAAGATATCTTGAAGGAATTTCTTATTTATATTTCGGTACATCTGTGTGTACATGTCTGAAGATCAAATTGATATTACATTCCAAATACCAGGTGTTCCATGACTCCTCAGTAGAACTTCTGTTCTTACCAGTTTACATGAACTAATGGTTGAGCACAGTTTTGCCTAATACAGCTCACCATTTCATCTGTTTGGGTTTTTCTCATTATAAGTTGACACAGTATTTCTTTGCAAATTCAGCCTGGTTACAAGTACAAGATAGAGATAATTAGCTATCATTTTGGTTGCAGTCTGCTATAGGGTTCGCTTTTTTACACAGGTACAGTCATATATATACACCATAGTAATTCCAATAATTTTAACATAGCACAAAATATATGGTAGTAAGTAAATAAATAAAATATGGTAATAAAGCTTAAATGGTTAAAAATTCCTTAATGAATAATGGGTACTGACACATACACACACTGATATTTTCAGTCTCCTTCTACTGAATACCATATTGCTAAGTAGGTAAGAACCTGCAAAAAATATTTCAGAATTTTTTTAAACTAAAAGGGTTTTTTTTGTGAAATAATGATCTGAAGACATTGAATGAAATGTCATTCTGTACCTTTAGATACAATTAGTCTTTGATTGCTTGTGATACTGATGAAATATCGATTAGAGATTTTTACTAGGAATCCAGCTTTATGGGTCTAGAATAAACCAACTGTGCTCTTGTTAATATTTGGTAATGTACACTTCAACAATTCCTGTGCATCATATCGTCAGTCAAGAGACAAAATTGCTGGACAGCAATGGCATTGAACAGGGATGCATTATGCTATTGCATCTGTTTTGTCTTTACTGGGGTAGTAAACCACGTTCTTCTGGAAAAATAACAGTTGAATTTAAATTAGTGGAAGCAGCTGGTAAAATTTCAGTCGTTTTGATGCTACTCTTATTGTAAAGTCAAAATCATCACTCCGTGCATTAATTAGACATTTAAAAAAATGAAAAAACAAATCTGAATAAATATATTTCTTTTTTTGTCACCTTATAAATAAGTATGGAAGTCTTTGGAAGGAGATCCCAGCAAAGGTACTAACATTATGCTGGATCATCTAATAATGTTCATATGCAACTTTGGGTAGTGAAACACTTTTTCCAGAAGTAATCAGAAATGAAAATTAACCAGGCTTGAGAGAAATGTCTTGTGAAGAGGATGCATGCTAAAAATACCAACAGCCACAGTTAGTTGTGGTAACCTTCATCATATATGAGTGGAAAAAATGTGTAAAATACAAACTATTACCAAAATCCTAGTAGAGGAACAGAGAAGTAAACAGTAAATGTCACAAAGTTAGAGAAGAAAAGTCTTCATAACCCTAGTTAAGAAGTTTAGGGTAGAGATATTATTGAACAGTACATTATAACAGCAGCTTTATGAAGTGGAAAAGTCTGCAGATAATCATTGTAATGTGCAACCTACTCTATAGTTTTAACTTTTTCCTGTGTGATGCTCATCTGCTAAAGTGTTCATGGCCTACTACCATTTCTATTGTGAAAAATGGCTCTGATGCAATCACCTCTTTGCACCCTGATCCACGTGTTTTTCTTCTGATGCTTTTTTTTAATCTCACCTAAAAATAAGCCTGCTTTCTTTGCTGTGAATGAAGCTAATTTCCATTCAAACACTTTTATTTTTCCTTCTCTGATCTATTTCAAATCCCTTGTGCTGATTGAGCTTTTCACTTTCCATTCGTTCTTAAAACACTTCTGTGTTTTAAGGTTGCTCTCACATTGACCTTTGGAAAAAAACACTCTTTATTCTCTGTTTGTCTTCACCCAAATCCCTCATTAGTTCACAATTCCTACCTAAAACAAACTGACTGATAGAGTCCAAACTCATTGATAGCTGCATGATGAAGCATTGACTACTGTTTTTAGTCCATTCAGTATTTCTTATACTGTTTTTTTTCAAAATATGAAAAGCGCCATCCTGAGCAAAATGAAGAAATCTCTAGTAGTGTGGAAAAGCATAAAATAAAAAAAAGATTAGCGTAAATTAAATGGCAAAGTTCACTCAAAGTAACAATTATTGCATGTTGTGATTTAGCAATGCTACTCTCCAATTTAGTTCTCCCACTTAGACTTTCCAAACCACACTGCTGCTCACTTGCTCCCTTTTCTGCCTCTTCTGCCCTCTTCCCCCCACCAGGAGGGTGACCAGAGAGAATTTTTGGCACAAAAGACAAAGATCACAGATTGAGATAGGAACAATTTACTGGAAACATCAATGACATAAGAAAATTTAACAGTAACAACAACATTAATAGCAAGAATATACAAAAAAGGAGAATGTTTTACATGCAAAAATGCTCATGACAGAGAGTCCAACACAATAAACAATGGTCAACAGATTTCTCACCCCACCATGCTTTTGTTCCACTCCAAAGAGACACTCCTCATTCCCAGAGTCCCTTCTCCCTGCCTGTAGCAGTGACATAAGGCAGTATTGAATAACATGCCTTCCTATGCTCCCTCCAGATGTGGGCCATAACCAGGACACCACTGCAGTTACTACAGATTTTGAATATCTAGCTTGCAGTAGAGTCATAAATTTGCAAAAAAATTAAAATAATTTCGTACTGAGTCAACAGTTTGCCTACAACATTTAAAGAATGATTTCTAAGTGGTTTTCCAATCCATTAATTTAAAGAGCTCTTTTGTTGAAAACAAGATTGCGGTATCTCTCAATCTCTGTGTTTATATTCCTCATGCAGCAGGATTCTTCTAAGGGAATTTGTGTTCCTTGTCCTCAAATAAATAAAATAATAAAAACCAATCTAAATTTTCATCAGTTTAAGTATTCATGATGTAAATTATTTAAGGATTCAAATGTATGCTATGTGATTCTCATTCAAATAATTTAAGGAATTGTTGAAAATCCCCAGCATGTCATTCAAATAAGGATGTTAGTGTAGATAATCTCTCAAAATAAGGATTCTCTTTCAAATTATTTCCCTTCTGAATATGCACCAACAGACCAAAATGAACTCATCTGCTTAGAAACAATCTCTTTTTGTTCATTAGGGGCTGAGACACTGATACAGAGAAACTTTGCATAAAGGTAAACAACATTCAGTGTTTTGCTGAATTGGTGCACACACAGAAATATTCCAGTTAGATGCCTTTATGCTTCTATTTCTTTCCCCAGCCAATTTATGGAAGCTTAATCTTTAGTAAAGTCAATATTAGGTCAATACACAGGAGTCAATGAGTCATTATAATGCTGTATTTGCAATTGCTCCTTGGAGGCATTACCTCATTCTGAATTGGAGATTTCAAATCTTGAGTTTTTGTTTATTCAGTCACTGTGAACAACTCTGCATTCATTATGATCAAAAAATATCTCTTCTTGGTCTACTTCTCTCTGCTATAATATTGCCAGAATATTTTGTATGTTGCTGTTTTTTTCTCTCTTAGCTCATCTACTATTATGAGTCTACCTTGACAACCCACAAATCATAGTTAACCTAATCTGATATAAAGCATTAACAGTCAGACAACATATATGGGTTTTTTTTTTCAGAATCTTCACAATTTTGTTGGTCAAAAAACCCAGCAGGAAGTTGCAACCAGCATGAAGTACAATTGCTTGAAGAGTAACAGATGATGCCTCATCACAGTACAGGAAGCTGTGTGGTAAATCATCTGGAAATATGTCATGCCACCCAGCAGGAAAACCACTCAACTAAAACTTTTTAGTCTGCCAAAGGCTGCTGCATAGGCAAACGGACACAAACACACCAGAGGAATCCAGTTATGGTGTTCAGAGGAACTCACTTCCATCAAATGCAGAGCAGCACATTGGAGGTGAAAGTCAATTGCTTGTTTGTATTATTAAACAAGGAGAGTACAGAGAAGAACTTTATATACAACTTGTTTTATTTTTGCATGGATCATGGCAAGGATGGAGAGGTGGTGGGGTATGCCTGTGTGTTAGGGAGTGATTTAATTGTCTAGAGCTTAATGATGGTGATGAGAGGGTTGAGTACTTATGGGTAAGAATCTGGGGGAAGACTAACAAAGTGGGAGTCTGTTATAGATACCCCAACCAAAATAAAGAGGTAGATCCAATGTCCTATAAGCACCTGGGAGAAGTCTTGTGGGAGACTTAACTTACAGCATGTTCACTGTAGATACAACACAACAGAGCTGAAACTGCCAAGGAGGCTTCTGGAGCATGTGGGAGATGGCTTCCTGATGCAGCTGTTGAACAAAACAGAGAGATGCTAGGGAAGGTGGTCCACTGCACCTGCTTTTGTGAATGGAGAAAGATTTGTGGATGATGTGAGGGTCAGAGACAATCGTGGGCACAGTGATTGCTAAATGGTAGAGCTTTTGATTCTGAGAGGAGTAAGGAGAGGGGTCAGTAGATCTACTTCTACCCTGGACTTATGGAGAGCAGACTTTGTCCTGTTTAGGAGACTGGTTGGCAGAGTCCTTTGGAAGGCAGTCCTGAAGCGCAGAGGAGTCCAGGAAGCTGGGACACTCTTCAGGAAAGAAATCCTGAAGATGGGGGAGCCGGGTGTCTGCATGTGCTGAAAGACATGTCAGTGTGGAAGAAGATCAGCCAGGCTGTACAAACGGCTGTGATCAGGCATCAGGAAAAATACCAGAGAGTTTATGGCCATCAGAAGAAGGGACTGGCAACTCAGGAGGACTAGAAGTGTGTAATGAGGCTATTCAGGGAAAAATGAGGGCCAAAGCCCTTCTTTGTCTCAGTCCTTAAAAGTAAGACTGGTTTTCCCCAGGGTATCCAGGACCTGAGCAGACAGGGAGCAGAATGAAGCCCCCATAATCCAAAAGAAAATGGTCGTGACAGACTGCACAGCTTAGACACACACAAGTCTATAAGGCCTTATCTCATCTGTTTAATTTTAAAAATAACAACCTACCACGATGTCTTTTTAATACCAATATTTGCTCCTAGATTTCAGGCGCTAGTGACTGCTATAACTGAAGCTGAGTGAAGGTGACCCTTTAATTCTTAGGAAGAACTAAAAAGTAGCAGCATCAAGCTGTCATGTTAGATATCTTCTTACAGATAAGAGCTGGAGCTTGCCAAATTCATCAGACAGTAATTTCTTTCAAGAAATTTTTGAAGAAAGGATGAATCACTGATTTCTTCGTGATGAACTAAAAATTTCCTACATCACATTGTGGTATTGGAGGACCAAAAAGACCACCATGGACAGGTGTTTCTTTTTAAGTCTTACTTTTAGTAATTTTTGCCCTAATTTGTATCAATTTCAATATTAGCATTAGATATATCTGAGAATTATTTAGGCCATTTCTAAAAGCATTTTAAAATATTATTTCTATTTAGATATTAGACCTAAATGAACTGCACAGATTTATTTTATCTTAAATTTCAAAATATTTGTTTTAATAAAATTAGCTTCTCAGGGAAGAATGAAGTGTTAATTTATTAACAAGAAGGAAAGGGGAGGAGATAGGAAGGGAGGAGAGGGGAGGAAAGGAGAGGAGAAGATAGGACAGAAAGCTATAGACAAGAATTTTTGGTTCTAGCCAAGCATAGTTTATACTGATTTGGAAGAAGAAATGGCAGTCAGTAGCTGTTGCCTTTCCAAAGTCAACCAAATATTACAGCAGTGAATATAAATGCCAAATGTTATATATAACTCATATACCTACATAATTATATACATATGTTTAACTAGAATTATTTATATAGACACTATAGTGTAAGAAATACTAAATCACTACTAGATTTCAGGTAAAAATTTTTTCAGTAAGGTTAAAAATGCAACTATATGGGCAAAACAGAGTTCATCCATACATGGAAATGGACAAATCTCTCTGCTAAAATGTTGCAGACCATTGCTCAATGAGGACAATCTCTTCTCATTTGTGGTATTTCTGACTCTAAATGAATTTACATTACATAGTCAGGAGCAGATATTCTATTCAGGACATATTGTGTCTCCCAATACCCATCCAGAAATCAGTCTTGTCAGAAGCTACAGAAATGAACAAAGCATATAGTAGTGACAGCAGCAGAAAATTTGTGAGTTGCTAGACTTCCTGAAATTGTGTTTCACTCAAATGGCTTGAAATTTTTAGCATTTATTCACTATATTGCAAAATTTCAAAACTATTTTCTGCCATATTTTTGCATAACAGCATAACATACTTCTTCTGATATTCCAGTCTCTTCTAGAGTGTGTGTTAGTTTTCTCAAAACCAGTTTTATATGCAATTAGCAATAATGGCAAACTTACTTCACAAAAAATGGGAGGAGTGAACTCCAACAGCACCTGGTTAAAAGAAAGAATAAACTGGAATAGAACAACTAACAATTATTTCCCTGAGCAAAAAAAGGTAGAACAACAACATGCAAGGATGTAGTTTCATTCAACAATTGCAAAATATAACTAAAATAAAATGGTGCTGCAAAACCAACAAGATAAATACATTTGTATGTCACTTGCAGGCTTTTTACCCACCACAATGTTATTTAAATTCAGAAGTCTAAGATACTATTTTCACTAATGATGAACTTCAACCTTTCAAGAATCAATACAACTATTTAGCAAACACTTAATCCACTGTATCCCATTACTTTCAGTTGGACTGGGAACAAGCTGAAAGGAAAGTACTACACAATGTGAGCATCAGAACCTGGAGTAAGTAATGATTTTTCTTGGGATATTAAAATATTGCTTTTTCTGTATTTTAATTTGTAGGTGAATTAAATAAAAATCTATTTTCATCATGATTGAAAATGTTTTAATTCATTGTATGAGTTAAAACATTTTAATCATGATAAAAAGATTACAATTGAGATCATTCTAATTACATTCTAAGATTACTCTTTCATTTATGTCAAAGAAAGTTTGTTTTAACACAGAAAAATTGATTCACATTATTCAGGAGTAGACTTTCAAATTTTACCCACAGGCAGGAAAGGAACCAATCAGCATTTTTTCGTATTTGCAAGGTATTTTTTAATCCTTAATGCGTTACTAGAAGAAATGTCCATAATACAGAATGGTCCAGTAAAAGTTGTTTTGAGGCTGTACAAAAGACTAATTCCTTTATCTGTCACAGCCTTTCCATAGATCATTAGAGATTAAAGCAAATCTAATGTCTCAAGTACCAAAGTCAACAGCAAACCATGGTAATGAACATAGCCCATTAAGTAAATAATTTGTCATTTACAATCCTAACTCTACTCTTCATTATAATTTCCTGCTAATTTTAAACCAGGCCATGAGGCAATTCAATTTTTTGTATTAGAATGTAACAATATATCTAAAGTTAGAGATATTTTTTTCCTTCTTTCCCTGGTGAGGAAAATCAAACTTTTCCATCTTGAGAGACTGCACAAGATCTTCTGGCTATTTGCTGTTGCCATGTCAACTACTTTGCTCTTAGTTTTTGCTATGTCCTTACATTCTTGTGCTGGAAATTTAGTTGGAGACATATAGATAGTCTTTTCATGGCCTGTATTATCAGCAAAAAGAGGGAGAGCTTGAGTTCTTGTGCAAATGTGTATGATAGCAATAATTGAAGGGGAAGATAGGATATAAATTCCTTGCATTTATATTTTTTATTCAGTTATTTCTTTCCTGTTCACTTATTTTCTGTCTTTTGGAGGCAAATATTTATTTCTTTCCTATAAGGTAAGAACCTAGGCAATAAGTCTTTTTGTACTGGTTTAGCTGTGCTAGAGGTAGCTTTTTCATAGTAGCTTATATGGGGAAATATTTGGGTTTGTGTTGAAAACAGCATCAAAATCACAGGAGTGTTTTAGTCACTGCTAAAAAATGCAGAGAAAAGGCCTTTTCTGCTCCTCAGCCCACTCCACCAGCGAGGGGTCTGGGGCTGCACAAGGAGCTGGGAGGGGACACGGCTGGGACAGCTGTCACCCACTGATTTCCCTTCCCTTCCCTTCCCTTCCCTTCCCGGA
>JANRMJ010000001.1:76724139-76738374 GCA_025584955.1 Alethe diademata
CTTCCCTTCCCTTCCCTTCCCTTCCCTTCCCTTCCCTTCCCTTTCCTTCCCTTCCGTCTGTGGTCTACTAGAAACCTTCCAGCTAGGGTGATTTATAATTACATCATAGCAACTGGTGTAATAACTACTAGCAAGCATCTGTTCTTACTTGATTTTTTTTAGTCCATAAAAGTTGCTCAGAGGCATTAAAGAAAATGTTTCACTCATATTTTAATACCCACTTGTATATTGCTATTAATACACATTAATATTATGCACATTAAGCATATTCTTATATTTTAGGTTTCAAAACAGCAACCTAAGTTGCCAAGCTTAAACTTTTTTTTTTACTCTTGCAATTAGTTCTAGGCTTTGGCTAATTAGTTTCTGGAGATGCATGTCTAGTGTACAATGCTTTTGTAGTATCCCAGGGAAAAAATATAAAATAAAGGGTAAAAATATGAAGAAAATTTTAGCCCATATTTTCTCAGTCTTTTACTCTTAAAAACTCTCTGGATGAGAACAGCACAAAAAAAAGTTAGGCTCCTCTGGTGCTGATAACTCTTTAGTCTTGCGGAAAAGATGAAAAACAGAGGTTTAGTTGCACGGGTTAGGATCTGATGAAAGTTATAAAACTAGAAACAAAATTATCAAGTCCACAATCAGGGCTCTTCTGATTAGTAAATATCATTAATTTTCTAAGTTTTACAATTATTAGAAACCTCTTCATTCACTAAAAACATTTTCAAGTAAAGAATAAAGGTGGGACAAAGGAAAAATAAGCAGCACACTTTCATTTTTATATTATCATTTTTTTAAATGAGTAGGAACAGTGTGGAAATGAAATTCTAAAGAAGGCAGGAGAAAACCAATTTAATAAAAAAAAAAATCACACTTTGGTGGCAAACTATGGGTTCATTTAATTAATCAAACTTTCAAATCACCTTCTCTCCTGGATATCTAAATCAAATCCACAATAATCAATTCCAGGGTGAACACCTCATATTTCAGACTATTAAAATGCAGCACGATACCATGTTTCATATTTTTTGAAGAAATAGAGCTGTTATATTCATCAATATGCATCTCCAAGGGCAAAAAGTTTTCATGTTGGTTAAACAACAGGTCTTTCATAGCTTTTTTGAGATGAAGATGAAGAAGAATGTTTTATACTCCTTGTGGAATATGGTATTAAAACATAAATATTTGTATAAAGTGTTCCATTAGTTCTCTAGATTTATATTTTCCTACTTAAAAAGCACTTTAAAACATAAAAAATTTAAATCTTGCAATTAAAAAAATTCAACATTTCATAATATCATGACAATACCTAAAGTCTTGAATAATAACTGTGCTAGCAGTTGCTCCAGCTCTCAGATGGTTAGATTGAGTCAAGGAGTCACTAACAAAGATGAGTTTGTGGAATATTTCTCAATGTCCTTTCTCTTAATCTTTCTCTAGATAATAAAAATAATTTGTTGTTATTAAGAAATATTTCCAACCAGTATGATTTGATCTATTACAAGCTCTTTGTGAAACACTGGCTAAGCATCTCTCTTTTTGCTTATTGTATACACACAAATAGATGTGGCAAGGAATTTATTTTCTGGCCCTGGCTTCCTCCCTCTGCTGATACACCAGAGTGACATCTTCACAGATGCCTCAAGGCTATGCTCAAAGGTGGTGTACTGCAGACAGCAAAAATAATTCAGAAGTACTTCAGAGGTGCTTCCTTTGTAGACACAGAAATGACAGAGCTGACGGTGCCTTTCCCCCTTCCCTTACATGTGGATATCAGCTAAGTCATTCTGAAGACTGAGTGCAGAAGTGCCTCAGGGGTTCAGTCCTACAACAAACTGAAGCATCACTTTCCTCACAGGGCAAAAAACAGTCTGAACACAAACAGTGGTATCTACTTCCCTTGGTCACAGACACTTCTTGAAAGGGCAGCCATTGTCTTTCTTTTCTCATTTATTTCTCAATTATTCAACAATCTGGTTTTCTGCATTTTACACCCTCTGCAGGATTTTCTTTTCCTTTCTCAAAAGTTTTTTTTTTCTCTCACTAAGTAAAATCACAAGAAAAGTCTTTGTGTATTCAAAGCAGCTGCCAATGCAAGCCAGTTTTGCAAAAAGCCATCTAACTGCTTAAATAATATATGCTTCCTTCTCAGAAGGTCTCAGTTTCTACTCCAAAAGTATTAAAAATGAGTATGGAAGGTACAGTCCATCTTCAATGTAGATTTAGAAAAGGCAGAAATCCCTCTAGTGAGATTTTTTTCCTTCAGGGGACATCAACTAAGCTGTCTCCTGCAACTGTGACAGATCAAAACAATGCAGTTTCTAGAAAGCAAGAAATGAATGTAGTTTAGAAGACAGAGAAGGCATTATACAAGTGGGAAACTTCTTTTTAGTGAAGTGAATGGATACTACAGTGCTTGGAGACCCCTGTTTTTTCAGGTTTATTTCTTAATATTAAAAGGCAAATGTCCCTCCAGAGAACCTGAGCTAGGAGGAGATGCCCTTTCTGTCAATAAAAGAAGAAAATATAAATGGGCTTCCTTTAAAGTAAGAGCTCCTGAACTTAACTTTTACACCTTCAGCTGTCTTATTGCTGTGATACTGAGAAGGAAGATAGTTGGCAAGAGTGGGCTGTGAGAACATTAGGAGAACATTTGGAAAAATTTGGTAATTCTTTTGTCCAGATATACTCAAATTCTGGATCCACTAAAGTTGTAGTCCTCTCACAGCCTTTTTTTTTTTTTTTTTTAATCAGTCCCTACCTGCCATAGTTTCATTTTCTCTAGGAACTAAGCTTTTTGCTACTTCCCAAGTAGAATCATTAGATTTTTCTCATTTTTCAAGAGTCATCACCCTGCACTATACAGCACAGCAAGGAGTCACTCCAAGTGAAAAGTCAGCCAACAAAACTTCCATAAAGGTCAGTCACTCAGTGGTGATGGTTGAAAATGGTTTCCAAGCACTACATATGAGAAACAGAATGCTAACAAAAGAGCATGACACAAGAAATAGGATACAAGTTAACTACAATAGCAAAAAAAAACTTCTATACTTCTCCTCAGGCTTACTACTTCTTGCCCCTTCTGTTCATATTCTGTCTTAAGAGCAGTCTCCCATACTGTACTAAAGATTTTCTGATAAACTTCAGTTTATTCTTTTCCCATATTATGCTCACAGTCACAGAACTGAATGCTATTGCAACAGGGCAGCTTGCTTTATCTGGAGATGTCCAGATAACCTGTTGACTGTTAATATCTATCCCTGCCAGCACAGTCTGCCTCTGCAACCTTTGGGAGCCATCATAGCCTTTGCCCTCAAAGGATAAAAGTGCAACATCTTAGTTTAGGTGTCTTTGAGAGTGCCTTGACTTTTGTTAAGGGATCTCAGAAGAAAGCTGGTTAAAGAAAAAAAAAATAGAAAATTGAGACATTTTGCCACAATATTTTTAGAAGGCAATGTCCAAACCTCTGCTCCAGATACTGGAGATTTGAGGGAGCAGAAAAGACGTAATTGTTCAGATCACAAAATGCATCCAAAGGAATTTTAGTCATTACATCTTTAAGAGAAGTCAGTGATTTCTTTGTTGTTTTTTTTCCTTCTCTTCATTGATATTTCAAGGATTGCCTATAACTCTGATTCTTATGGGGTGCTTTAATCCTCCCGATATCTTCTAAAGGGAAAAAGAAAACTGAGAGTGCCAGGAATAACTCTATCCTAGAAAGGAAGAACTTGTTGGGGATGTGATGGTGGATTGACACCCTTGGTGGCAGTGGCTGTGAAACAGCAGAGATGAAGAAGGGAGTGAGAAAAGTAAGCAGCAGAGTGCAGTCTTTGTGGGAGCTTGTGGCATCCAATGGGAAGTTGTCTATCTCTGGATAAGGCAGAATAATGTAGGGTCTTCTGGCAATATCACACCAAGTGTTGACCAGTGCTTTTTCCACTCCAAAGGCTCTATTCCCTGATACAAATTTTTATACTTTTCTATTGGAGTCTTTTTTTTATTATTAAAAAGTTTCTTTGTAATTTCCAAGTTACTGTTGGATGATGATTTCATTGACTGCAGCATGATCTATTTGGGGCAAATGCCCTCCAGGCAGTCTTGTGCGCAGATACATACAAACAGACATGCAAAATTCACACTCACATTCTTGATTTCTGATCTGATATACATTTCTCGTCATATAGAAATGTCTTCCTTGTTTTTTTCTTGACTTTTTTTAAGAATTACCACAAATTTTTGTTTAAAATTCAGTGGTTATTTATCAATAAAGGGAAGCATAAATTCAAGTTATTTTTTAGTAAAGAGATTGCATTAAGCATAATGCATCAAAATAACCAGAATATTTTCAAAGGACTTCACACTTCAGGTAGGCACTGTTTTTGGAACACATAATGCCTTATTTTCAAAAACTATGAGCAAATTTACTGTCTCAATATGGACACCAGAAATAAAAGAAGAATTCTAAATGTTGAACTCTAAATGATTTCTTCTGAGCCACATCAAGGACCAAATCAGAAAAGAAAAACAGTGGTTTGAACCTGTATTTTCTATTTCTCCCCTGGAGGACATAGGTTTCCCTTGTTCTTCTTCCTACTCTTATCCTTGTCACTTAAACGTTGTGTTTCAGCTTCCTCTTCTATAAGAAAGACGATATTTCTGGGATGATTTTCTTTTATCTGAGTATATTTCAAATTCATATCCTGATAGTGGAAAAAGCACACTTTGTGTTGACAGAAAAATAGGAATGGCTTGCAATTAGCACGCTTAAGACAGACTTTACATGTATATTGCTGCAGAAAAAGCTGTGCTTAACTAACGTAAATAAAAGTAGACTTATGTTCCATCAAGAAGAGTTATTAATTTCTTCTCCAAATTTGGAAGTCTGTGAATAATATCTACACAACAGGCTACATCATAACTTAGATTTCATTAAAAAAAAGTGTTTGTTTTCTTTTTTATGTGACAATTCCACAGTTTTAGGGAGACTATTTCAAGTAGCATTCTGTTCTAAACCATCAAAAGTGGCAGAAAAATTATAAAGCCCTCAGAATATAATTAACCCTTTGGAGAAGATGCTTTAAAATATCAGTAACAATGACATGGATAGATCTGTAAATATTCTCAGATAATCAAGCTACAATCTGTTTTACCAAGAGAAAAAAACCCCATAACTTCAAGAAGATTTTTTTAAAAAATTATTATTTTCACTCTGGTTTTGATACTTAAAGTGCATTCCCAACTTTCATAGACATTATAGGGAGATATTTATCTGCCTCTAGCATACCATCAATTAGAATGAGAGATTTTTCATGCCCAAAACTTAAAAATATACTTTTTGCAATCTTAGGCCCACTGGTTCTATTGCAAATAGATCACCACAGAGTCAGTTACGCACTATTAAAATATATGAAAGTATCTTGTCAGTGGTAGTTAATTTGGTCATGATTTTTTGGGACTGATAAAGAGTGCCAGGGAAGCAGAAACAGTACCAACAACCTGTAGAGATGGGATACTCTCTGATGTATGTTTAGAAACAAATCTCTTCATTGTAAGTACTATAATTAATCTAAACTGTCTCTAAGTTTAAAAAAATAATGCAAAAATAGATTGTTAGTCTTTGAGTACAAATAGGTGAAGGAAACTAAGTTGCATGCTTCAAATCCCATGGAAGAATTCATTGTAAACCTAGCGTACATGCAGGAAAACATTAATTTTAGACCTTTTCTTTTAAAAGGAGTATTTAATTTTTTTAAAGCCAAAGCTATTCTAGAAAGATGTTTTCTATGCTATATGTCAACATTTAATAAAACTAGCTGTTTCTGACATAAACCTTTGCCATGGTTCCAGTGATAATGCTACACATATATCTATATATCTATATATCTATATCTTTATCTATATAAAACTACCAAAGTAGCAATTTTGCAGTACTGGGACCGTAAAAAGGATTTGTTAATACAGAATTCTTAGGATGTAAATCTGAATTTGCTTTAAGTCCAGCTACACTGAAACAACGGTGAGAGTAAAATATATATAATAATGTTTCCCAATGAATATGAATGAAATTTGTTTTCTTCCCTGTCCCTCAAAATAGTGGCATCAAAACCAGAGTTCCTCAAACAAAAAATCAATACTTTTATAATGTCAGGGTTTTCTTGCAAGAATTTTCTTAAAGGAAATTTTTTAAAACGTGATTTTTTCCTTTGTCTTTGGGACATTTAAACAGTTGCTCTTGTTTTGAGAAGATGAAGTAATTCTCTGCCTTTTAAATGTTTTTTTTTTGCGAGCAGCCTGGAATACTTATTGACTTTTATTCATGATTCAAAAAATATTCGTCTTTTTCTTTAAAAACAACTGATTAGAAACAGATCAGAGAGCACAAAATCATCTTAACTTCAAAAATTTTTATCATGTAAATTTAGAAGTCATTCACTTCAGCAGTTATACAATAGGCATTTCTTTACTTGTAGTTTAAATCAGCAGGTGATGTGCTGCACAAAACCTAGCATCAGATGTCAAACTGTTTGAAAAGGCTTTATCTTTATTAAATACAGACTGCAAGTGCTAGTATGAGGCTAACAGGCATTATTTATGATTCGGAACAGCACAACTAAAACAGGACAACAATCATAGGGAATGTAAAGTAAAGAATCACAGAAAATGAACTAGACTGGAAAAGGGCTTTTATGTGGTTGAGTCCAACCCATGGCT
Organism: Alethe diademata; assembly: GCA_025584955.1. Taxonomy (NCBI): domain Eukaryota; kingdom Metazoa; phylum Chordata; class Aves; order Passeriformes; family Muscicapidae; genus Alethe; species Alethe diademata. The sequence continues at coordinate 76,730,851 of JANRMJ010000001.1, forward strand.
GGACGCCACCTTGTCAATTAGATCATGGCACTGAGTGCCACATCCAGTCTTTTATTAAACACTCCCAGTGATGATGACTCCACCACTCCCAGAAGTGACATGACCAGGGTGGGCAAACAGGATATTGGGAGTTTTTCCTGTGCATTAGTATTAATGCATTATCTTACATAAAGCTTTTATCTGTATGATATTACACTGAAACTCAGCTGAAACTAGGGAAAATACTTGTGAAAAATGTATATGAACTTGCAAAAATTAATGAGACACTTTGATTTTAGAATTCCTTCAAGTCTTTCAAATTTTAGAAACAATATTTGAGCTACAGCAATCCAGAAAAAGCTTGTGTTTGACTTTGAGTTAAGACGTTTTAAAACCAGAGTCTTTCCAAAATGCCAAGCTTAAAATTGCCGCTGTAGAAGCTGATGGTGAGCCATCTTTTGTATTTGGAATGGTAGCTTAAAAAATACTGATATCTACTATCACAACTTTAGGAAATACTGATTTTAGTTTTTTTGGCCTTAGCTTCTTTGATTGTCATTATTTACTTTTTAACATAACATTTTATTTGCTAGTGTATGAAATATTGTCTGTCTCCGTAACAGAAAAAAAAAAAAGTTTGTATTAAATAATTTTATTTATGTTACAATAAATCACAGAATACTGTGATGCCAATTTTTAGCTTGATAAAATATATTAAGTAACCACAAGAACATTTAATACGCAATCAGAACAAATACCCAAATTTCAAAAAATCATTTGCCAGCTTGTAAAGTCCTACTGGCATTCCCTATGTAGACTTCAAAAGATATTATTTTAACATCATGTCTCACAAAGAAATTAAGTTCAACTAAAAATACACACACAACAGGGTGAAAACCAACTATATATTTGACAGGTTGTTAAAAACAAATTGTCACTGCTGCCATTTATGTAAGATAATCAATAAGGAAAAGAATTTGAACATAACATGGAGGTTTATCGGAATGATTATAGAATTATTAGTCTTATTTTGTAGACAAATAAACTTTTTAAAGAAACTTTTAAAAAAGTCAATAAAAAATAAGTGGCATAGCTATGTCTATAACTCAGCAATTCTGCATCCATTGTTCCATCCAGTCCTTCCTGCTCTTCAGTAATCCATGTCTTTTTACCTTATGTATTCAGAAGTGTGCTGGCAAAGGGTAAGAAACAGCAGGAATTGCACAATTAATACACTAGACATGTTGATATTTCTCTTTCAGAACAGACAGAGCTAAAGAGGACACTGTTCCTTTCTGTGTCCATCAAATCAATTGATGCTAAGGTGTTAAAATCAATGTAAGTCCTAAACATGCCAGTTTAATTTCCACGTCCTTGTCATAATGACCGTTCATGTATAGTTTACAGTATTATGTAAGTTTCGATCTATATCAAGTATCAGGTCAAAGTTTTTTAGGCTATCAGTACAAGCTGAATAAAAGTACCTCCCACTATAAACCAGATTTTAAATTTTCTCCTATTAATATGTCAAGGGTTTTTCTGCAAACATTTGCAAAAGAAATCATGATCTATATTAAAAAGAAACCCCTAAACAATGATGATTTTCAGATTTAAATATGATGTCAGAAGTTTCTATCCATTTCACCTTTATCTTTCCTTCACCTATCTTATGAGAAGCACTTAATTCGCATTGTAGCTAAAAAAAAGAGGTAGAATATCTATCAGAGATGTCTCAAATTATTTGACTAAAATTGACAATTCCTCTGAAGAAAAGATAAATTTACTGAGATGGTTAGATCTGATAAATAAACTTTACAGGCAAATCATTATCTGCTCTCTTTCCTGAAGGGAAAGTGCTTCCATCTGGGTTTCTTTGTGATTCATTATTGATATATGTGGATTTAAAGAGAGAGGAGGTCAATGTACAGCCTACTTAACAATGGTAAGTTGTTTTTCAGGGAGCCTTTATTTGAAAATATGATTACTGCCAATGGCAAAAGCAATTGAAAGTCCTTTCAATATTCACCAACCAAGAAGGTGCAGGGAAAAGCACTAATTTCTTCTTTCTCCCTACCCCCACAAACAGAAGAAAAGAAAGACCACTTATTGGCCAAGCAAATACAGTACATAGAATGGGTATAAATTAAATATCTGTAGGACAATATATTAAAAATTAAGAGAAGGGAAGGAATGAATGAGGAAAGGGAAAGAGAGAACAAGAATGGAGAAAAGGGAAGAACTAAAGAAGGAAGGAGAGGAGAAAGGGGAGAGAGAGAGGAAGGGAGGGGAAACGGTTAAAGTTACAAAAAGTGATGATACAACGCAGAACAAGATATAGATACTAGTAGTTAAAATATATCCCCTTTATCTGTGAGCTGTAGTCAGAGCCTTTGAAGTCACTGTAGAAACAAAAAAACATTGTTGACCCATGTCTTGATCTTTCTAATTAGGTATCCAGAACACAAATAAGATTGTCTGTAATTGTTTTGTTTTCAGTAATTAATTTTAGTTCTAGAGTGGATGCCTTCTGAGAAAAAGCTATTGATCTTTCTTCCTATTAGACACATAAATATTAATGGAAATTGAAGAACTCAATATTTTCAGATATTGCAGCAGCTCCATCTAACTTAAACAATGTCTATCACCTCAGGAGAAACTCTTTATCAGCTTGCATGACTACCCTCATTGTATGAAAGTTCAATCAAGCATTTATCCTATCCAGATCTAGCTAACAGAACATTTTAATTGTCTAATCTATTTTTGTGTAGCAAACATGCCCGTGCAATATCTCTGAAATAAGTTTTATGATCTTTCTAAAAACAAATAAAAAGAAAAAAGTCACAGATCCCCCTGACCACCCCTTGCACCTCTTATTTCAGTTAGATTTGAGTGGCTTTCACATTTTTTTTTTTTTGGATGGATAAGTGAGACTGAGAACAATGGAGATGATAAAGTTGAAGGTGATGGAAGGTGAAGGACTGGGTTATGAACAGCTCCAGGAGTTCCAGCAACAGAACAGAACATCAGAACATTGCCAGCTGCCAGAGGCATGAGGACAGTGCACCTAAAAGTGATTGTTGCTGCTGTTTCCACTGGGTCAAACATGCTTCAGACCTATAGCTCAGTCCTCTACTCTTTCCACTCCATCAAACTCTCAGCACAGTTCTCAGCTTGGGTGATAGAGTTCATATACAGTAAAGGCTGAGATTGTGGTTCAGGTCACAAGGAAACAGAAAAGCTTGGCAAGGGGGTCAAATGTATTTGCACAGTATTTAATAGAAGGGAGACATACCTTGGCTTGTGAAAAAGTAGAAAATCAGAAAATGGATGGTTAAGAAATCCATATGACATATTGTTCTATGTAGATCATAAATGATCTGCATATCTTAGTACAAAAGTAAATTTATGCAGGGAAATGTTCTACCAAGCTGTGCATAAATTTTGAATGAAAAAAGGTGTTAACAAGAAAAAAATTCGGTAACATGAATTGAAAATGAGAGAAATGGTGCCATATATATATAGAAAGAAGACATCAGCTATGCACATTTCTCTCTTACTCATGAAAAGCAAAGGTAGAAATACAAAGAATAATGACTCCTTGGAAAATGTCACATATTCACAGCTACAAGAAGTAGCAAATTGCAAGAAAATGTATCCTAGATTTTTGTTTCAACATACATGTTCTTTGGGGTTTTTTCTGCTTTCAGGGTCTGGTACTTCAAACTATGTTTACAAGACACTAGCCTCAGTATGTATTCTATTTTCAAAGTCCTCACGTCCAGCACCTCTTTTGTCTTTAAAGAACTAAAAATCACCTATTTTACAACGGAGACCTAAAATGTATCCATTTTCTATCTGTATCTAGCCTAATATTAAAACATTCAAAGCGAGTTAGCTTGAAGAAAAGTTACAAATAATTGAATTTTGGAATTTATTTATAGTACTGTGCTACCTTGAAAAGTTGAGGGTTCTCTATGCTTTGGACACAGAAGATATGCATGAACAGACATATTTAGCTCATCATCTGTTGGCTAAATAGGAGATGACAGCTCTCAAGCTGTTCTCTTGCCAGATAAGACACCAGTATTGTAAGAGAGGGAGAATCCATACCTTGGAAGCCTGAAGGTGGAATATTCTTATCCTGATGGAGTGTAAAACTCAGACATTTCTATTTAAGAGAAGTGAATGGCAGCTTTATAGTATAAACATATGTAAAGGAAACGAGTGGGTGGTGGGATGGCAGAAATAAGTATTACTGATTAACTTCTTTTTTGTTGTAATATGTTATGAAAGCACTTCACTATACAGTTGCTTGAGTTTATATTTTTTAATTTTTGATTTTCTAGAAAAAAACAGATCAAAACCTTAATTAATTGCAGCAGGATTTTCTGTACAACACCTGATACAATGCTGTAAACAAGAAGCCTCTTTTTAGCATTTTATTTATGATTAATCCAATATTCAATGGCAAAACTAGCAGAGACAGTTTCAGGTACTGCAAGCACCAACTTTTCTTTTTGCTGCTCTCATAGCAATTGCAATTTCTCACAGTCAACAGACAGGAACTCGTGTGCCAGCTCCAGGCAACCACATCCCCCTGGTGCAGCTGGTTCTGCTACATTGAGACAACAGTCTGGAAGCTGCAGAGGCCATGGCTCAAATCTCAGTTATGTCTGGGCGACTCTGGCAGAGAGCCCAGTCAAACAGCTAGCAACACTAATGTCTTAACCCACTGCATGCAGGCTTCCCAAATCACACTAGTAAATTATCTGCAAGGGTGACAAAATTTGTTCCTTTATAAAAGTAGCTGGTAATTATGAGACTGTTACATGAGTTTATTAAGTTCTATTAAGTTTATTAAGACTAATACTAGTAATGCAGATTTATAAAAAGAAAGACATCCAAAGAAAAGTATGTTTTCCTGGTATGCTTTTAAATCAAAAGGGAAATTTATGGGGGAAAGGCCATTGGTTGAGAATGGCCTTAGGACTGAGCTTCTCATTTTCAGACTATGACATTGCTTGAGTTGTACATCTAAGCAAGGCAGCAGTATAGATGCTTAGAAACAGAAAGTTTCAGCAGAACTAGAGACATAATTATTAATTTATCTTGAGTGCAGTTATATTGCTAAGAAGTACCTTACTCAAACACAGTTTAATGAGTAACGTCAAATAGCACATTTTAGTTGTGATGTCTGTGAAATCCTTTAAGCAATCCATCTGTCTTGTGCATTACACCCCAGTGTTGCTCTGTTGTGTTAGTGTTTGAACATAAGAGTATAATGCATTCTTTAATTCTATTTTGTCGCTCCTGTGGAGAACTAGTACAGATCATGTCAAAAAGAGTTTAATTTCTTTATCATGCTCTTTAGCAGGGCATGTACATATACAAGCTCAGGAGAAGCAGACCTCTGTGAGTGTATCCAAACCATGCATGGAAAGGAAGCCTGAGACTTTGAGAAATCCGAGATTAATAGCAGAGTATAATTTCCAAGATGCAATAAATCTATAATGAAACATTACTTACAAATAGCTAGTGTGAGATTCTACAGACAGATTGCACGTTTCTACAGTAGTTCAGCTGTGTCTTGATGCTTGAGAGAAGAAAATTTTCCCTGTAGATAAAATAGCCAAGTGTAATGTGTTCTACTGCTCTGTGGGTGTGTACATGGCTTACACGGACTGTCATTTCTGTCTCCTTCTAAAACAAAAATCAAATATGTAAAGAACCACAAAAGAGAAGGAAGACTGGGCTGGAAGTCTAATTTGTGTGTGGATTCACTGTCTTTGAGAAAGCATTTCTTTATTCTCTGAATTCCTGTATTCTTTACAGTTACATTACCAGAAAGGGTCTAGCTGAGGATCTTGAATTCCTGGTTTCATGGATCATGATTATAGCCATACAGTTTTTAAGTGGAACTGAGCCTACTGAAATGTTGGTGGGAAAACAGGTAAACAGTCCACAAGCATTTTCAGGATTCAGATGTTGAGCATAGTAAACCTAAAAGCTCCAGTAGGATGCTCCCTGACTTTTCATTGGAATTTTGTAAGGCTTTTACGGTTTCACAGATAACATGGATACAGCTGAGTACTGTCTTGGAGAGCACCAAAGGCAGAGAACTGAGCTTCCACTCCTCCTTTAGTGGGAAACGTGGCCAAAGAACTATCTTAAAATGCCTGCATCTGTAGAAATAAATCAAAACTGTCTTTTTGACTTTGAGTGAGAAGAACTGCTATCTAAAAGAATGAGATGTGGAGAAATAAACAGAAAGGTTAATTAATCTCTTAATAGGCCAGGATGAAAGTCTGATAGTGCTTTCGGAATAAATGGGAAGTGACTGGTGAAGAAGTCTGTTGAGTGAAAACCCCAAGGACCTATCTCTCCCCTACTTGTCCAAGTGATGGTCCTAACTAGAAGCAGTGCCCTCTTCAAAAACCAGAAAGAAACAAGGACAGGAGGAATCCAGGAAATGTTTGTTGAATACCAAAAACTGCTGTCACATGATAGTTGCCCAAGAAAAAGAATACATATCTGTTTCATAGTATCTATTCCTGCAGCTGTCATCATCATCAGAAGCAGCACCAGAGCCAATAGCCAGGCACAAAAAAATCGGTATAACTGGGCATGTTGATCTGCAGCCATGCATATTGATCTGTGCCCTGTATTATCAAATAACTTGGCTCCAGATAGGTTCCACTGGTAGACAAGAGAGTACTGGATGGGACCAGCTAATCTGTATCTGTTAAGCTATGAAAGCATTCAGTTTTTTCATACAAGAGGCAGACTAGAGATCCTGACAGGGTTTTGAAATATCCTATTCATGCAAATGCATTCAATTCAATTCTTTTTGAGTCCAGAGAGATGCATCATCCATGGAAAACCCGTCCTTTAAGACCTTAAGGATGACCTAAAAAACTCAGGCTAAAAGAACTGTGCTGTTTGCTGATCACATAGCCAAAGGCCCTTTAACTTGGCTGCAGGATCCTGATCCCTGTACCTAGCAGAACCAAAGAGAGGAAGAGGGTAACCAGACTGATCAACCACAGGACCTTTGACAAAAGGCAGGTGCTCTCTTGGCCTCTGCATGGTGGGGCTGATGTATGGTTACACATCATTATAGAAAGCTAGGAAACAAGATGCCCTCTAGCGCTGGACAAGGTTGTCACCAACTTAGCTACATGATCCAGCATAGAGAAAAAATCAGATATTCTTTGATAAAATAATGTCAAATCCTGGCCTAAGATAGTAGATTTATTTACTCCACCTCCTGTATGGCTGTAAGCTCTGCTGATGATGTCTAATAATGATACTGGTATAAGCTTTGCTGATTAAAGCGACTCAGGCAGGAGGAAAAGAAGTCTTTAAAATCTGACAGCCTGCTGACCCTTTACTTCAATTCTCAGTGCTTTGTCTTTTCTCAGCGATTTTGTCTTTTTTCTTTTGTCTTTTCCTTGTCTAAAATGTAAGAACTCCTCTAGGGCATCACATAACTGGGACTGAACTTTATAATGCATATTGTCTTTTATTTTATTGAAAACTTTTATT
>JANRMJ010000001.1:76738474-76775066 GCA_025584955.1 Alethe diademata
CTGGGACTGAACTTTATAATGCATATTGTCTTTTATTTTATTGAAAACTTTTATTTTTGAAAGCTTTTTAAAATTTGTGGATATTCATATCCCTTATTACACAGAGGAGTCTGAAAAATACTAACACAGATTTCTAAAAAAGCATCTGTAAAATGTGCTGTCTTAATACTTTTTTCTGGATATAGCAAGCATATTATTATTAATTATTAGTTACTAATTTTTAGATTCTAATATCCAGTAATTCCAATAATTATAAATTCAAAGTAAAACACTTGGCTTTACTAGTAACTTACTTTATAGATGAATAATTACAAACTCATTACTACTTATCACAGTTGTAGACTGAATTAGTATGGGTCAATCTGAATTTATGTTTATATACATGTTTTATACAAACTGGCAGAATATTTCCCTTAAAAGAGACTTTTGGAACAAACAGAATTTCCTACATAATCAGCTGCTGAAACAATCCTTACATTTCTGTAAAAAAACATTCAAAATTTGCCTTGCTGTCAATGCCTTTGGGCAGGATACAAGGAGCAGAAACAATATCAACATACTGTATAAATGTAAATTTTTAATGTAAAATAAATAGAAATGAAAATCAATTGAACAGTGACTAAAAATGAAAAATACAATAAGGTAAATTGGCAAACCAGTTAAAAACATAAAGCGCTAATTGAAACATTGCCTGCTATACAACATTTGCTCTAATTCACTTTCAATACACACCAGTAAGGAAGGCACTGATTTTCTCAGAAATACATACATTTCACAAACATTTTGTGATGTCAGTCTATTTAGCTAAATCGAGTAGGTTGAAAAATACAAATTGTGATTTTCGCAATAAAGCTGGTGTTAATTTTGTGTTAGATACTTCCTGATGAATTGCATGGTTTTTTAAGGTTAATTCAGTTAGTATTCAGTTCTGTCATTGTTTTCAGGACTAGAATTCCTTCTCATCAGCTGAGAAAATACTTACACTAGAAATTTTTTAATAATTGTCATGAGTAACATCACTAGGCAGCTAAACACAGCACAGTTGCTTGCTCATCCCCACCCCCCAGCAGGATGGACAGTGAATTGGAAGCGTAAAAGTGAAAAAACTTTTGGGTTGAGACAAGGACATTTTATTATGGAAAGCAAAAGCTGTGCACAAGTGCAAAGCAGAACAAGGAATTAATTCACACCTTCCCATGAGCAGGCAGGTGTTCAGCCATCCCCAGGATACCAAGGCTTCATTACACATAATGGTGACTTGGATGACAAACACCATCACCCTGAACATCCGCCTTTCCTTTTTCTTCCCCCGGATTTATATACTGAGCATGATGCCATATGGTATGGAATGTTCCTTTGTTCAGCAGGGGTCATGGGTTCTGGTAGTATCCCCTCCCAGCCCTTTGTGCACCCTTAGCCTCCTTGCTCATGGAGTGCTGTGAGAAGATGAAAAGGCCTTGATGTTGGTTAAGCACTGCTCATCAGTGACTTAAACAGCCCTGAGTTTTCAACACTGTTTCCAGCACCAATCCAAAATGTTGTCCATACTAGATTCTGTGGAGAAAATTGACTCTATCTGAGCCTAAAAGAGTACAATAGTATTCTTCTGTCAACATTCTGCCATGTCTCATGTACCACCCAGGTTTAACATTGGACAGAAAAGGAGATGTACAGACTGAATAATCTGCAAATTGGTGGATACCTTTTGGAGAGGGACAAAATTGATTCTGTCCTCAAATTGTTTGGTGCATGCAGAGCATACTTACTCCTTCCCTTTCGGTATACTGAGATATACAATGAGTACACAAAGACATGCTTCTGGGCAAGGGATTGAGTGCACGCTCAGTCATTTTGCAAACAGCACCAAGTTGAGCATGAGTGTGGATCTGCTGGAGGATAGGCAGGCTCTGTAGAATGATCTGGATAGGCTGGATGGATGGGCTGAGTCTAGTTGTAGGAAGTTCAACAAGACAATTGCCAGATCCTTCACTTCAGTCACACCAACCCCATGCAAGGCTACAGGTAGAAAGAAGAGTGGCTGGAAGGATGCACGGTGGAAAAGAACCTAGGAGTGCTGGTCAACAGCGGCTGAACATGAGCCAGAGTGTGCCCAGGTGGCCAAGAAGGCCAATGGCAACCTTAGCCTGTACCAGTGTTGCTGAACCAGGGCACTGGTGAAGCTGCACCTCAAATCTTGTCATGACATGGGGGCAGTGTCTTCTACTATGCTTGGAAGCAAGAGGACCAGAGGAAATGGCCCTAAGGTGAGACAGGTGAGATCCATAATAGATATCAGAAAAAAAAAAATCATTAATAAGGGGCTCAGGCATTGAAAGAGGCTGTCCAGGCCCACGGCAAGGTCACCATCCCTGAAGATATTATATAGACATCTGGATCTGGTGCTGGGTGATATGGTTTAATAATTTAGGGGTTGCAGTGGGAGTGCTGGGTGGATGGTTGGGCTGAATGATCTTGAAGGTCTCTTCCAACCTTGAGTATGCTGTGATTCAGTTTTGGGTCCCTCACTACAGGAGAGACATCAAGGCGCTGAAGCAAAAGCTGGTGAAGCGTCTGGAGCACGAATCTGATGAGGAACACCTGAAAGAAATGGGGTTGATTAGCCTGGATAAAAGGAGGCTTGAGGGGGACCTTTTTGGTCTCTACAACTACCTGGCTATCTAGCTACAAAGGAGGTTGCAGCTAGGTGGTGGGGGTTAGTATCTTCTGCTGGGTCTGAAATGATAAAAAAAGATTAATTTGCCTCAAGTCTAACTGGGAGAGATTTAGTTCAGATATTAGGAACAATTTCTTCACGGAAAGGTTGTAAAACATTGGAAAGGCTGACAAGTGGAGTTATGTAATCACCATCCCTGGAGGTATTTAAAAGACGTGTAGATGCAGCACTTGGGGACATGGTTAGTGGTGGACTTGGCAGTGCTGGGTTAAAGGTTGGACTTCAAGATCTTAAAGGTCTTTTCCAACATAAATGGTTCTATGATTCTATCAGAAGGACCAGATGAACCAGAAGAAAAATGTGTGGTCCATGTGAATAGATTATTGCATCCCTGAGTCTCATCACAATGGAACTAAAAGCCAGTGTAGTTGTTCGACATGGCAGTTTTCTGTTCAAGTGAGCAAGGTCAGTACAGTTGGTTGGGCTAGAGATATCTTTCTCAGCATTGAAAGTATAAAATGCAAAAGGTTTCTTCCAATGAACTTCTGTCTTGTGCTATTGGTATCAGACAAATAGAGGCAGACAATAAAAGAGGGAGAAAAGACAGCAATGAAGAGATGAACAGTCTGTCAGAAGTTATTGCTATTAGTGCTTGGTCCAAGTCATCAGCAATCTGTCCTGCCTCCTTTATCAGCTTCTTCAGGATAGAGAGTGCTGTATAAGCATGCCGTCACAAAGTGGTAAGTGCTAGTCTCTGTGTTAAAGACTTGAGAAAAATCAATGAACTTTGTCACTGTACACTTCTAGAGCACAGTGACTGACATAAATGACTGACATAAATTACTTTACTTGACATGAAACAGCTGCTTTCCTGCAAAATACAGGCCACTCCCCGGAATTCCCACCAGTTAATGAAATGGCTGGGGTGAAGAAAAAACAGTAACACCTCCCATCTGTGGCAGAGACATGCAACATCACTTTAAGGAAGGCTTGTAGAGGGCAACCAGAATTCCAAATGTGCACGTGTTAAAAGGAGTTCCCTGCATCTTCAGGTGGAGGATCTACCTGTACCACTGAATTCCTGAGTAGTAGAAATAACCCGGAGTTTAAATCCTGCATATTTGAAATTAACCCTTCTACTTGATTAGTAGGATGTGAGCCTTTTAACTGTGTTAATAAGGCACTGATTTCTTGTTGGAACACAATGACTAGAGCCCAGCACTCTCTGACACAAAGCAATTGATGCCTATTTGTACTCTCAAGGCCTTGATACAAATCAAGCATAGAGAAATAGAGCCCCAAACTGCAGGAACAATCCATCATCAATTCTGTAGCCTTGATCACTCTATTTAGGTAAAATGAATCTTCTTTAATGACTCAGGATATTCTTTGCTTTCTGCTAAAACACTATGAGTTTTCATTTTACAGCTTGATGTAGAGATTTTTGAATTCTCCTATTATCTTCTCACCTTCTGAGACAGTGATTTAAGTGCCAGCCTTACTACTACCCTGAAATATGTGCTCTACTCTCAATAGCTGTGCTGAAGATGGCATAACAAGTGACTGGGGAACAAAAATGAGGAAAAATTATAATGGCCACGAAGTCTGATAGTGAACGCACTGCTTTAGCAGCCAAGGAAACCTGTGTTCCTCTATACCACCAAATATTTTTATTTTACACAAATATCCCAATCACCAAACTACTCAATGAAAGCAGATAACGCAAAAAACAGCATTTATGGTTCTAGAAAGCAATCAGACCTCTCAGGTGAGTATAATTAATAGTCATAGTTGGGAATTTGTGTTTAAATATTGAGATACTTTAAACTCAGGCCAGGCATCAGATGAACAGAGTTTCTGTCAATACAGCTTTTAGGCTCAGACACCTAGACAGATAAATGTATACCTAGACCATTTGAAGGACCCAAAGGACGGGAAAGAAAGGTACTTAAAAGGTCTAGAGGTTTGTATGAAACAAAATGTGAGATACTGTATTAGTTTAAAGACCTGAAGAAGTCAAAGACCATCATCTGTGACAAAAAGAGGTAAAGAAAAGGACCAAATAGCAGCAATAAAATGCTTTAATTCATGCCATGTTGAAAAAGTACAGATTTTCACGATCCAAACTTCTGCTTCAATCAGTTCCTTGACTTGTCATTTATTGTTTCCTCCTTCCTTATCTACACCATATAATATGACATGAAGTGAGAATGACAGGGCATTCCTACTGTTTACTGTAAAGGATCACAGCAAGCTCTAACTCTTCCTCTGCATACAAGACACTTTTTGTAACCTTCCCTCCTGAAATCTCATTCAACTCATGTCACTGAATAGATTTCTCTTTAGAGAGAGAGAAAAAAAAAGATTTATGATATTGTGCCAAAATGTTGAAGAGTAAGATATTAAAGAGCCACTGTTCTTGCAGTTATTAGCTCTCAGATCATGTCTGATATTAAAAAAAAGTTACTGTATATCATCGAAATAAAATTTGAAGCAGAATTGTCATTCTATGTTGTTAATGGCTATACTAATGATTAAAGATGAGTGACAGGTCATTTGTCATCATGTAAAAATTCATTAAATTTCTTTTTCACTTTATACCCCTGAAAAAGAAATAAGGAAAAAATGCTCTCTGAGAAACTACCTAGAAATCCAAACACATATCTAACACAATTTTTCTGTAGTTTATTAACATGAGAAAAGTTATGGATTATTCTTAATAATAAACACAATCTGAAAAATAAAAAAATCATATTGAGCAATATTATCTACATTAACTTATCCTAGAATGACACTATAGAAGTCATTATACAATCAAGTAAGGTGCTTGTGTACAACTGCAATGAATTAACAAAGTAATTGAAGAACTTCACACTGAGAAAAAATAATTTTGTCCATTCCCCTATTTATTTCACACAATGTTCTGAATGAAGCACATGAATAACAAGTAGAATTGATTGGAGAGATGTATTAGATCATGTTGTGGTAGGGTACATCTGAAGTCTTTGACACAAAATAGGGTTTTTGGTCACAAAACCCACTCCCTATTCAGTGTAGGTATTCTTTGGCATTAATTTGTGTATCAGTTGCGGTGAAATGCAGATCAAGGCCAAATTTTATTTTCACTCACTTGGCAATCACTAGGATTAGCAAAATGGGAGATAGGCTTCAGTAATGTACTACAGCTGTTGGAGACTGTTGCCATAGGATTGATGAGGCTGGGAATAATTTGAATCTCTTGACAAAATGATATAGCAGCTGCTACAAAACTTGACATAATCTTTTTCTCCAGGTCTATTGCTCTGTACTGTCATCCCAGAAGGTTATTCCATAGCCCAATTTCCCAGATAAGCTCATATCTACTCTCAGGGAAATTCCCATTTATTATTTTAAAATTTTGATTGGTTACTTGATGTATGTATTTACTAAATGTTTTTATTTCCATGACTAGTTGAAGTATTCCTTCTAGTTTACTGAAAATGTTGAAAAAAATTCTGCTTTTGGTTTGCTTCAAATCAAAGCAAATCAAAGACAGAGTCCCTGACTTTCATGTGAATTACTAACTTTGGGTTTTGTCTGCTTCTGGTTGCTAGACACCTCAACTGCAGTGCTGAGAGAAGTGGGAAGCATCTGATTATAGAAATGAATTTCAGGCATCAATAAACCTTTAAAATCAAAATGAACTTGACATATTTGGGTGTTTTGTTCTGTGCAAATTCTATGAATTCTGAGAACGAGTGAAGCATAAAAAGTTTAGTTAAGGCCATAATTTCATATTAAGGTTTCATTGTCATTTCACAAGCTTTTTGTGGAGTCCTTCAGAATACCTTTAAGCTGGCAGAGCATGGGAGACCAGTTCACATAACATGGTTTTCATACCTTTACCACAACCCAGTTTATTAGCATTGTATGTTTTGGCATTCACACAGGCAGTCTTTTAAACAGAAAACTAATTATTTTAATTTATTTTTGAACTAAAAAAGTGCTGTCTTGAGAGTATTGTAGCAAGACACTTCATAGGTTTTTTTGTTAGGTGAAGAAAAATACTCATTTTTTAAAAAAAAATATATATATTTCTAGGTTAATTCTTGAGCTACTTCAGCAGATATTAAAGCTCCACAGGTTTTGTCTAAGTTCTGTTGTAAATCTGACATAGTTCAGAGTGGGATTTTTTTTTTTTTTTAATATTTCAGTATGAGATAGTGGTATATATCCAATAACAGCATGTTTCTTTATGACTCAGAGGACATAACCCTTTCTTTTAGAATTTCTACCAGGTAAGAAACAACAATAAGAGAAATAAGATTCTACAGTATACTTCATCATTTTACCTCAGTTAGGATATCTGTAATCTAACCCAGGCAGTTAAAGGCAGCATATTGGTAGAAGTGCATCTGGTCTATCGTTATCCACAAGTCTGCTTGATTCTGACTTATCATCACTTTTTTGAAATTAATTATCTAAAGAAGCATTTTCACACTTTGAAATTTTCAACTTACCAACCTATTCAGAGGATCTGAGGGGCATAATAATAAATGCTTAGGTCCTCTATAAAATTGATACCTCAAAAAAATCCTGCAATATTACTTCTGGCTTTGAGCAATAAGACACTGAAATCTATCTAGGACTTGGATATGATGAAAATCTGAGTTTGATCTTGTGCTTTGATCTCACTTGTAAAGCATTGCAGTGCAACTTGAGACAATATTGTAAAGCATTGCAGTGCAACTTGAGACAATACAAAGTTTCCTAAACTTCCACAAACTGCTGCTGTATAATATTTCACCAATTTTCTTGGCAGAAGAAAAGTCACTATCCTAGAGAAGAAAGAGAATGTTCTTTCTTCATTACAGCATTCTGTTTTGCAGCAACAACGTGGGGGTAGGCATCACTCAGGTCACTCCAGAAAAAAGACAGCAGAGAGGAAGGGAAAGGAGGCTGCCATGATAGATGGCTAAAACCTGGAAACTGGATGTGTACAAAAGCTTTTTCACAGGTTTTGGATTTTGAGGGGAGGGGGTGTGGGGGGGAAACCCCAACAAATAACCATGTGACTGTCCTTATCCAGAAATTCATACTTATGAAAAAAACAACATCAAGTGAAATGCTTTCTTTGAAACCTAATAGTAGAGGTCCAGGCTGACTAAAAGCAAAGTGGATCAGCCCTTTTTAGGCTCAAACTAGGTCTTCTCTGAGTTCCTTTGATCAAAAACCTTACCTTTTACTCTATTAAAAAAATATTATATTTCAATGGCACAATGATTAATTATAAAATACTGAGGGATTTACATAAAATGCAGGACATTATGTTATTATATGCCTAGATGCGTGTCAAATATTTTCATGATGACTAGGATAAAAACAGTATCAATTGAATCAGAGACATATGAAAAGGTTGTATCTTCTTCTTTCCCCCATAGTTTAGTCAATGAATAAGATCAAAAAGCCAAATATATCAACAATTTTTAGACAAATTAACTAGATTAATAATGGTTTTTTCAGCACATAAAGTTAAGAAATTATTCTCTTAGCTGGCCATAAGTAGTGAATCATATATTTTTTTTTGGTAGACATTATTACAGTGTTAATCAAGCTATTTTGTTAGTCACACAAATATAATGACTTAAGAGGAAAATTATTGTCTAGACAAAATTATTTAAACAGTGAAATACATTAATTAAACTGCATTGTTATATGGATTTCACTGAGTCCTAATAACAAAACCATTATGATGTAAATTTAGATCAGCATTCCTAGTTGTGGAGCAGAACAGTGACTGTCCTTCAGAACATTCTCAGCCTTAAGGAAACATAAAAAAGAAAGTACAAATCCTTACTGCTCCCATGTTTTTCTTCTCTGAAGACAATCTGTAGCTAACAACAGACTATAATTTGGTGGTTTTTTTCCCAGAAGAAGGAAAGCCTCTGAATGCCTGTAAGATTGATTCATGACAATCTAGTAAAGAGATTCTTCTTTCTATTAAAGGACATTGTTTTGCTAAGTTTTACAAGAACAGTTTCATACCTAAGAAGAAACATCCAATTCCAAAAGTGCAATCACTGAGGGAAGCAGAAGCCATAGGCTACTGTTAAATACTCAGCTGCCAGTGTATCAATAGATAGCAGAAGAAGGAAATCTTGTGTTTCCTCACTAAAAATGTTGCAAGGATTTGTTCTCTGCTGTTCAAAAACAGTGCTGTCTAACCATTAAAAAAAAAAAATTCTAAATTTCATGTGTCTCAATCCTTTCAATCGGTGTAAGAATAAAACACCAGGTAGTCTGGAACTAGAGGTAGTTTGGTTTCTTAGTATTAAAATATGTTGACAAGGTTCTGTTCAAACACACCTGATAGGAACAGCAATCTGAAATTCTAAAAACCAATAACAAAGTAATATTAGAAACAGGAAAGATATTGGTGAAAGCTGTGATTTGTTCCCTAAACAAAGTAGAGGTACCAGAGGCATTTTGACCTTCAGAAAATTTTGATTTCTCAGTCTCAAATAATGACTGGTAGCTTATGAATTAAAAGATAAGATAGATTGTAGGTATAAGGAGAAATGCTTTTTCATAATTATTATTCTTGCTATGTATGCAGTCCATACCTATTAATTAGATTAATATTATTAACTAGATTTATTTATTTATTTATTAACTAGATTTTTAATATTATTTAACTAGATTAATATTGCCATTGCTAACGTGGGAGTATAAATCTTGTATTAAGCAGCTCTCCAGGAAAAATAGGTGTAAGAGAAATCTATGTTTGTCATAGACATAGCACAGACTCCATTTACAAGAAAAATAACACGCAACAAAATTTTCAGAGTGATCACATTCCTCATTGGGACTAACCCAAATTCCTTATCATGCAATTATAGGCTCAGTTTCAGGAAAAGGCAGTGTGCCTACCACTCTCTGTTTCCATTAGATCCCACATCATCTGTCTCTGTGTTGAGACAGGGCTCATGCTCAAGCGCCAGGCTATTGCTGTCTGCGTCGTGTGCTTGCCGCACTCCTCGCTGGTGAGTGTCTGAAATGACTTGTAAGAATGGTGCTGTACTCTGCATCCTTGGAATTGACTCCAACAGGAAGAACGGTCCACATTGCTCCAGGTGTGGCAGACCCCACCTACCACACTCCTCCATCACTATCCTCACCAGGCTTCACACCTTAAAGCACCCCGCAACACGCTTGCATCATAAGTGAGGACGTATACAGACCACCCTGTGAAAACAAGACTTGGACAGGTTATGAAACAATGGCCATTAACTTTGAATAGAAAAAGAAAATTCATTAAAATTGCTGTGGTTTTAGGGTCACATGAGGACGAGAATGAAGTTGTGATGCATGTATTAACAGTGAGGGCGTGCCTCGTTCTCTATGCTCAGTTTGGTCTGTTTGTCACTAATGAAGCGACAGTGTCTGCCATTGGAAGAATCAATAACAAGAGATCTATATAGTAAAGGCCTTCTGAATCACACCAAATGCTTGTTTCTATCTTTCTCAAAATAGAACACTCATAAATGGAAATCTAGGAAAGACTGAAAAATTGAGAAATATCAGTGATATTTTTGCCTCATGCTTCCAAATATTTTTTGGTTCTCGAATCAGAAATTGCATATATGCATTAAATAGGTATCCTTAGACTCCTTTTCCATGAGTTTCCCCCATTTCTCCTTCAGTGCATGCTCTTTTTGGTATTTACAACACTTTTTTTCAGCAGTTCCACTAGCCTACAGCTACTGAGTGAAGAACTAATTCCCTAAAATTGTTTTGAAGCAGACTCCTACTAAATTGATCTACCCCTCTTTTTATTTTGGACAACTTTATATTCCCAATGGACTATCAGTCCAACCTCTCCCAGACACTTTTTTTAAAAGAGGTCTATTGTAATCTATTTTTTTTTCTTCAATTTTTTACCAAGTTTTACAGTCTTCTCTTAGCTCATTATTTTATACAAAGAAGTGGTGCAGTTTGATATATTTGTTAATCCTTGTTCTACTTTCCTGAATCTTCTCTAGTTTTCATCAATTCTATTTAAAAGGGAGGAGAAAGATGTGATTTCAGAGAATTCTACAATGAGATATGATGTGTCCATTTTTATTCTTCACTACTTTTTAAAATGATTCTTACCTTTGATTTACCTGTCTTACTGATATTGAGCGGACATTTTCATAGAGCCTTTTATTGTGACCCAAGATTTTGTTCCTGAGTGATAATGACCAATTCAGGGCCCACCGTGCTGTGTGTGTAGACCTGCTCATTCCCCTATACGTGGCTTGACATTTATCTATACTGAATTTCATGTGCCTTTTTATTGGCCACTCGTTCATCTTCCTCAGGTTCTCCTGCAATTCTTCATGGTCTGCCTTCATCTTTACTGCCTTGAATATCTTGTTACCAGCAGTAAACTTTACCACTTCACTAATGGCTTTCAGTTCCAGGTCATCTATTTATATATCTAACTGCACAAGTCCCAGCACAAACCTGTGTGGAATTCACCATGGATTACTTCAGAAAGTATTCATTCCTATGCTCTGTTTCATCATTTAACCAAATGATGAAATAAAATAATGGACTTTATTTCTTATGCTGTAACTGATTAAAGCTTTGGATGACAAATTAAACCAGAAACTTAGTGGAACTCCAGGTGGGATATATCAGGCAGAATAGACCTTACTCATATGCTGAACTTTCAAATATCTACTGTATGTTTACGATACAGGATTTCCCTTCAAGAATCTGCATTGTCTTTTCCCAAGTGTATGGCCAAATTTATGTTTGTGATTATTAATTTGTGCATTATTATAGGCTATACTAATTTGCCTGGTTGAGATATCATGTTTATGTACCCTGAATTTCTTGGAATCTTACCTGGGATCAATTTGAAAGGTACCTTCATATCTCCCAAGTACTCCAAGTACCACGAGAATTTTAAGTAAATCTCTCATTTACATATCATTTGATCCTGTCAAATAGTCAGTGTTCATTTGATAAGTTTTGATAATTTTATTCCACTGAATGATGTTCAGCAGATTGTTCTCTTTCCACCAAGTTTCTGGTATGTTTTCACTTTTGTTGTTCATGTTCTTTCATTTGGCAACTTATACTTAGTACTGTTACTCTTCAGGTTTGTTTCTCTTCCCAGCATCCAGTTTGAATCACACTCTGTGTTTGGCTTATTCCATTCTGTGTTCTAGCCTTAACAGAGACTAAAAATATTTCCATACCATCATCTGTAGTAGATATGTCATCTCCACCACTGTGCTGTTCTGGACTTGTCAGCTTACTCTTATTTTTTAATTTAAAAGTTCACTCTCAATTTCCTTGATATTAAATGGTAGCAGCTTGACTCACTTGTCATCCAGAGGAAGTGCATCTCTTCTGCATGACCACTCACTGCGCTAGAAGCTTTTGATGCCTCTTAATCCTTCCTACTGGCTTCTCAGCCCAGCATTAAAAGTTTGCCTCTCTTTCTCCATCTCCGGCACCACTGAAATTGTAGAGAACATTACAAAGAACACTACTGTAGGGACTTTGGTACTCTTAAAACATTCTTAGAACTCTGAAATCTATGCCATTCCTCTCATTCACTCTGCTATTTTTATTCCCATGCACACCAGCTACAGACCCCCCTGTTGTTTCCTAGGAGTTGGTAGAGACATAGACATTCATAAGGTCTGACACATTTGTGCACTTGGCAAGCAAGTCACCATGAAATTCTCTCTGCAGTCACACAAGCCCAGCTTGCTATTTTTCTGGTAGCAATTGCCCACCACTGCAATCTGCCGCTTGTTTCCAGCAGAGCCTCTGCTTAAAGAGGCATTTCCTTGGCAGAGGATGGCAGATGAGCAACTTTCAGCAAAGCAGACTGAGATCCTTTACCCTTCACCCACCTGATGCCTCCCATCCTCCCACCAGCCCCCAGCTGGGGCCTCTTCTTTGGTCTCAGTCCCTCTATTCCAATCCAAAGTGCAAATATGATCCTCTCTGTGCATCTGTGCTGTTTCTCAACAGTACTGGGTTTACTGCCTTAAAGAAGAGATGATTAAGTACTCACAAAAGCTCTTGAAGAATCTCTCCAGACTCTGAGGTAATTCACATCACTCGCTCTAGCCTCAAAAAGTTTTGGGGTTTTTTAATGTTTAGAGCTGCAACCTACCTACAGTATACACATCTGCTACTTGCCCTGAGAATATATACAGCCATATGATATTTGACACAGTGAAGTGATCCCTCCCATCCAACTTCATGCTGGACAACACCACCTCTATTTCTATCTGAAAGGGTGATATTAATTAATTAGAAATTAATTCCTAATGTATATATTCAAGTCTGATTTAACAATTACCTTAAAAAACCTCATCTAACTTTTAATTTTCCCCTATGTTTAGATGTTCTTGACAATTTCATCATAACTGTAACTATTTTTCAATATAAAATCTTCACATAATAGACTAAACCAAAAATAAGTTATTGACCTCTACACCACCACTGACATTGTAGAGTTCACCCAAGTATTTTCCCAGAAATCTTGATCATTTCTTTGCAATATGTAATAAAATCTTAAAATTTTCTTAATACAGCCATATTTTGGTCAAATCCAAATTAAAAAACAACCAAAGCAACTTCAATACAATGGAGAATTTAAATTTTAAATTGAATGTAGATAGAATAGTCAGTTTGCTATGTTTCAGGAAATGCACAGTGTCTAAACTGTGTCTTCTCTGCCTCACATACCCATACTTCTATTCAATGTTAAAGATATTGAGGTTTAAAACAAAAGCATATGCATCTACTGCCAGAAAATGAAACTGCAATTACATGAAGCCAGACAACACACTTTTCAGAGCTGATAAGAAAACAAGAGACCCTGTTATTTTCACACAATGCCAAATGCTGCTTGCAATATGTTCATATTTTATTTCTGCACTATTTTGTTTTCAGTAATGTTTATTATTTATTTTTATCTCAATTTATGTACTGTGCAATTTATTGCTTCAGCCACTGAATAAAGAAAATATTTGAAATAACATTTCTCTGCTGGCACCCCAGATGTATCACTTGCTTCCTGTAAATATTAATTTTTTTCAAATTTTGAATATTTTTACAAGCAAAGTGACAACAAGTCTTTTTAAAATTACTTTCTTTGAGATGGATTACTTTTCCTTCCTGTAGTTCTGTATGATTTGTTGGCTAAGAACTGTGGGAAACTCATATAAAGCTTACTATATAAATTAGAATTGTAGCTATTAAGATTTTAGTTTATTATAGATGTTTTTCCATTATTTTTGTAAATCATAAATAGTTTCAATGAATATTAATTAAAGAAAAGGTTCGCATTATTTATTGTAAGCAGTTACATCAAACAAAGAGAAAAAATTACATTGCATATCATCAGGATTTAAATGCTGATTAGAATGCTGAAAATTTCCAAGGAGAAAATATTTTTTTCTCAGATGCTGTGCACAGAGAATTACACATATTTATATATTCTCTCCATCATAAGATGATTTTCCCTAAAAGATTATTATATCACATATATCGTCTTTTTAATTGAGTATTTGACATGAAGAACTGCATTATAAAATAGTACTTTTCTCATTTTACAGATTGGGAATGAGGCATTAGGAAGAAAAACAATTTTTAGATCAATGAAAAGGAAGTGATTTGAAGGTAAATTTAAATATAGTGATATAATCACAGTTCTCTCCTATGGGAAGTACATCTACTTTCTATCAGTAGGTATAGTAAAAAAATAAAGATAATATTCAGTTTCTGACAAACTAAAGCAGCACAACTTTACATTTGAAGTACTGAAATCTTGTTCCTTTGTTTTGTTGTAAACTTATGTGGAAATGAGGGGTGATATCTAGATTTTTCCATAATTGTTATGAATATATTTTTTCACAATTCTCTTAATCCCCTTCCAATAGTTCAAGGACCAGTATACTTATTACATGAGAACATAACAAAAGCTGGAATAGTTTTTATGCCCTTCTCATTACTATTCTTGCTTGGTAAAAGAACATCAGCATTACAATGAAAACAAGCGAAAAGTAGTCTGTAGAAGAAAAATAGACACAATAATTATCAGCCAGTAAAAGGAAAAAATGCTATAGACAGCTACAGTGATAAGCTTTTAAGCTTGGGCAGTTTCCATTCTTGCCCAATAATACACAGTTTATTTGTCTGTACAATATTGAGGCAGCATGCCTTTGTCACCAGCCAGCTGTAAACAAATCCCACCTTTGCCATTTGATAACACATAGCCTTTATTACTGTTAAGGATCTCAGGTGTGCTTGCTCATCCAGAAGTCTTTACTCAGAACAAAAGGTACAGATGGTTCTGATGTCTTGCTGTGGTCACCTCTTCTTCACTTTTCGTCGTCTGACATGCAGACATCACTCTGTTGTTTTTGTTCTTCCTTTGTTTTCTGAAATAGACATTAAGCAGTACATTCATGAGCGTTCCAGCTGCAAAATGAAAGTTTTTCTTCTATATGATCATCTATTCCAAGACAGGAGATCTAAAGTCTGTCTCAAGTATTAGGAATTATCTGAGGTTTGTATTTTGTGTCTTTTTAAAGTGTGAGCACACCTTGTGATCTCCCCCTTTTTGTTGGCATCTTGGCATAGCTGATGGCAGACGCCATTTCAAGATGAGAGCCCAGCATGTCTACAGGGAAATGTAACGAGAAGGGCTGCCTAACGAAGCACCATCTATGCTAGCATGATTGCTCTTGAAAAGCAGAGAAAGATCGTGATTGATTATGAAAATACAAATGAATATGGTATAAAACCAGTCCTCTCAGCAGGGACAAAGGAAAAAATGAGGCCAGTGGCAACCTGAGAAAATCATCAATTTCCTCATGCACTACTAGGAATCCTTGCTCAGCAGACATAAGCCTAGGCAGTTTTGCATTGCAAGAGTTTACATGCTTCTGTTATTCCAGTCTGCCATTTTTTTCCCTAATAAATCTTACATTAAGTTGAAATAGTGGATTGTTTACAATATATTCTCCTACAAGTCATCAAAAATCATATCAACATCTTGATAATGTTTATGTACCTGCTTTTCAGAGAAGAGTGAGAAGGTAGCTACTTGCTACCCCCACATCTCTCATCCTCAAGATAGCCTTTGGTGTAACTGAGCTAAAAGATGTTCAAGTTGTATCTGACCCATCCCATGCATGACTGCATTATGCATGACATATACAGATTTTTGACAAATACATGATCATTTCTGGAGTCAGCTAATTATGAAGCTTTTCTGAAACATAACATACAAATCCACATTGGAATACAAATAGGTAGAAATTTCTGTTTCATTAAATCATCTGTCAAGTCAGAGATTCTTTTAGGAGAAATGCAGAAATAGCAATCAAGAATGAGGAAATATCCAGTGCTGATTTCCTAAAAAAAAATTATGCTTCCTTTTTCTTCTGCATATCTTACCCCTTTTTCTGAAGATTTTTCTTAGAGTAGCCTTTTCTTCCACTCAATAACACCCCAATCTGCTTCCAAGTATTCTCTGGTGTCATGTATTTAAATACATGTGTTTCCAATAAATTCAGATGGAATTTCTTAGACAACATTGGAGGTAAGAGATTCTAATCCTTTCCTCCCTTTTTTTTTCCATTTTTTTTGTTTGTTTGTTTTTTGTTTTTTTTTTTTTTTTTTTTAATTTTTTTTCTTTTAAGGTAGTGTGATATTCAGGTATGAACAGTATCACTTATTTTCTCGTATAACTGGAATGATTCACACTTTTATGCAACGTGTGGAGCTGGAATATTTTTTGAATTAATTTCACATGCAATGCAAGAGATTTTATGTTCTGTCAAAACCTACAGATGGATCCTTTTCAGCAGGAAGTCTTCAAAGAATTTGGACCCTATGTATATGTTCTTCAAAATTTTATGAATTCAAAAAAGATCAGCTTCACTGTAAGAGCTTGTAAATCGGGAGGACACAAGGTTGGGCCAGTTCACATGAAAGTTCTTTATTTTTATTAATAATCGAGGATAAAAATATTTGAGGTTATGTGCCAATAGCTCATTCTCTTTGTTTTAGTGTTTTGGTAGTGGCTATAATCAGCTTCTACAACACAATAACAATTACTGACATATCTACTTCTAGCACTTCATGATTCTTATAATGCAGTGATACTAAACTTAGTGATTTTAAAATTTAACTTTCACTCTTGATAATTTTGATGTTATAAAACATACAAAACACTCAATATGGCTCAAATTATATTAGTTCTCAGCGTACAAACTGCCTGTCTCAAAAGCCCTGAGCAGCCTTGCATGGGAGCCTTCATTCATAACTTTTGCCCATGAGCCCAGGAGCTCCATTTAAACTTGGGTCTGGGCTCTCACTTTTGGCCTGACTTTCGCTGTGGTTGTGCCATCTCCAGTGCTGTTTCTGGCCCTGCCTCCCTGGTGAATCCTGGTGAACTTGCTGTTCTCTGACATGTATCCATTATGAGCTGGTCGGTGTTTGAATATAACACTTTTGGATTTGAGCGAGAGATTGGCAATAGGGCAGTTCTCTGGTCAGGTCATGTAACAACCTTACATGAATATCTTTTGCACAGGGCTGTGGATCACATACTGTCAAATGGAACTATTTTCCAAAGAAAAAAAATGCCTTCTTAATAATTATTAATAATGTGTTTTTATTTTTTAATCAAACAAGGAAACGATAGTTGGCACTTTGTCAATTGGATACCACCATTTGACTTCCATTAGGTCTTTGCAATATCTGAAACGACCTTAGGTAACTATTCATTCTGATTTCTGTCTCAAGCATTTGTTTACAGGTGAATGCACTTCAGTCATAACAGCAACAAAATTTTTCACATCCTTTTTGACAAAATTCAATAGAATGATTGACAGCAAAGGAGGCCATCAGTCAATAAAGGTGGAAGGCAGCATAAATGATGCATTACACTACTTTCCAACCTGTGAGCAAAGTCACACAGGGCACTAGGAAATGGAAACGGTGCTGAATGAAAAATAAGATATTGTGCATATGTGCAGTGCAATTTCAGCTCATGAATTTGTAAAGGTGTCAAGTTGTTATATAAATAAGAGAGGAGAATAGTTCTGGTATTCTCTCATTAACTCTTCAGGAACAGTAAACCACAGTCACGAAGATTTTAAGCAAGATCCAAATTAGCTTCCAGTAGCAATTGAAACTCTTTAATTGGGTGGAGTCTCATAGTAGGATCTTAAACACATTCCATTTTAAAAACTCCAAATACCAAAACCAGACAAATATATTTTCTCATGAACAGATGCATGGACAGGAACTATCCCTGCAAACTGACACACAGAACCCAAGAAGTGCATTAGCTAGGACTGATAGTGAAATGCTCACCAAGGCAGATTCAGAGTTTTGAACAGGCATTAACGAGCTTTTGAACGTGGAGACTTCTTTAACTCCCGTATTATTCTTTATATACCTCAATTTGATGTACACACCAAATTGTTTAGTGCAGTCAACATGCTGAAGGGAAGGGAAAGCTCTCCAGCAAGATCATGACAGGCTTGAGACAGGGGTCTGGGTGATCCTCATAAGGTTCAACAAGGCCAAATGCAAGGTTCGGCACCATTCCAGGTCAAGCAGGAATACAGACTGGGCAGAGAATGGATTGAGAGCAGCCCTGAGGAGAAGGACTTTGGGGTTCTGGTGGACAGAAAGCTGGGCACCACTTGGCAATGTGCCCTGGCAGCCATCTCTGTCCTGCACTGCATCAGAACCAGCCTGGTCAGCAGGGTAATGAAGAGCATTCTTTCTTTCCACTCTGTTCTTGTGAGTGCTGCATCCACCTCTGGGATTCCCTAGCACAAGAAAGATGTGGATGTGTTGGAGTGAGTCCAGAGAAGGGCCACAAAAATGGTCAGGGATCTGAAGTACCTCTCCTGTAAGGAAAGGCTGTTCAGTCTGGAGAAGAAAAAGTTTAGGGAGATCTCATAGCAGCCTTCCAGTACCTAAAGGGGGTCTACAAGAGAGCTGAAGAGGGATTTTTCATCAGAGCATGTAGTGATAGATTTAATGTCTTTAACCTGAATGAAGGTAGGTTTAGGTTAGATATTAGAAAGAAATTCTTCACTGTGGTGGTGGTGAGGTACTGGAAGAGGATGCCTGGAGAAGCTGCTGACACTTAATCTCTGGAAGTGCTCAAGGCCAGGTTGGATGGTGCTTTGAGCAATCTGGTCTAGTGAAGGGTATCACTAGGGGCAGATGGAACCAGGTGAGCCTTAAAATACCTCCCAGCCCATACTATTCTATGAGTTTGTGGAACAAGATTCTTATTTTGACTTATTGGACACATACTTAGGAAGAGATATTATGGAGAAGCTAAATGAGATATTGAATTTTTTAAAACACTGTCGAGGCCTGAAACAGAAATGTAATCACCACATTTCTACATATTTCTTGTGTAACACTGGCATTTGTTAACTGTAGACTTGAGTAATCAGATTTATTATACTATACTGGTAGGATGAGTGATCTCAGACATATAATTAAAATTCTTTCCTAATGTGTCTGCTTTTAGAAAATGTTCCCTTTGAGAGCATGTGGAATTCCTTGCCAGATGAGAACAGACTTAAAAGCTATGATTAGGTGAATTTAAGTATAATACCATTTCATTGTGGTAAACATGAAAACAAATTAAAATGAGGCTTATTGAAGAATACTGTTTAAAAATTGCACTCATGTTTTCAACATTTTTATGGATTTTTTTTTTCCAAATATAAGAATAGAGAAAAGTTGTTTATTTACAAATTACTCTATGCCTGCATTTTTCTCAGAATGTCAAAATCAGTCTTGTTTGAAGGCAGTTGGTGATGTGGGACTAATATTTTTTATCCAGAAAACAAAATGTTTCCTCAAAAACTCTCAGATGGATTTTGCAATATATTCTTAAGCTGTAAGTTAAGGTACAAACCTGAAGAGCAATTGTAAGTATTATTCTATATTACTAAAGACTTAACACTACTGAGTAGATGTAAAGATCCATAAAAGAATTCAGGTTTAAATGAAAAATTTTCCTTGTTAGACAACATTTTTAAAGCTATTAATTACTATTTCAGGTATCCCAAATACAACCTAATATAAATAATAGATAAAAAAATGCATTTTTACTTAAGAGATGTATTATTTCCTGTTTATATTTATTTTTTTAAATGTAATTTTAGTGACAATTAAATCCCAAGAGTACTATGAATCATAAAAGAGATTTTTAGCATGTGTCTTTTATTTTATAATTTACAGATAAATGCAAGTGTAAGTTGCATGAAGGTTTGGATTGCTTTAGTGATCCACCTCAAAACTGTCCCTGGTTTCTTTCTTTTCTGGTAGAGTTGCTCCTTAGACCAACAAGCCTGTAAGATTCACTATTGCAGTAATGGCACCAGAACTGCTGCAATACAGGGGCTGTGTCTTACGAGACCATCAAGGTTTTAGAACAGTTTCAACTAGTCATGAAACTCTATATTTGAAAAAAGGATAATCATTGCCATAATGCAAAGATCGGTAATTGTAAACTACCAAAAGTCATTACCAAAACCACTGGTAGACAGGGCTGAAGAGTTATTATTAGAAAGGAATGGGACTCAGCTGGCAGAGATGAGGAAGAAGCAGCAGTTTTCAACAACTGCTAAAAGGTCCCCCAAAGAACAGCCCTCTTGACACCCAAGCCAGCTCAGGCCTCCCTGAGAACAAGCCATCTAGCAATTTGACCTCCTTTTTCTCTTTTATTTTAAGTCCCGGTCCAAAAAAACAATATGTTCCTATTTAAATACCCTTAAGGAGAAAAAATCTAAGCTCTGAGAAAAAAGTAGATATATCATTTCAGAAGAGAAGCAACTAGAAAAATGTGTTAGATTATGTGTGTAATATTTCTGAGGAGAATGGAGAAAAAGCTTATGCAAAAATAGGGCTTTGTGATATTGTTTAGACTGCATACTTTTCTTTTTTGCTTTTGCTTTCCTCAGTTAAATGATTATATTTGTCTTAAGTATACTTTTTCCAAAAAACTCAACAGGTTAAGTCATACAAAACATAACAAATCTGCATCTCTGTTAAAGTAAAATTGCAGAGTTTTTCTAAAATCTTTGTTATTTCACTGCTCTCTGTAATGTTCAAGCACCTTCAAACACTGCATTGAAGAGATACTGCTTATTATGAGATGCAATGTGAACTGCTCATAAAGTGTGAATTTGTTTTACTGCTTCATTTTGCTACTTTCATTTTTTCTTTTTTTAAAATATGATTTTGTATTTATGAAGGTAAGAAATGGACTGAAAGCTAGTAACTTCTGTGATAATTGTTAATTGATAATTTTCTTCTGAAAATTTGTTTCCGTATAGAGAAAAATACTTTTGCAGAGAGGGGTTTTTGTAGTAATGAGTTAACAAATGAGCAATGACTAAAGCTCTGAATGAATCAGTTGTACTGTGTGTGCTAATGACCTGGCACTGCCTTACCAGGAGCTCCATAAAGGTTTAACAATAGATTTATACACACACACACATATGTGTATATACTTTATGTATATATATATATATATACACACACATATGCGTATATATTTAATATATGTAATTCTCTAAACCAAGGGAAAAGTTGAAAGTTTCACTCAGATTCTTCCCTCCTACCACAAATTAAGAATTTGGAAACTAAAATTACCTGCTTATAAACATTTTAACTTTCTTATGCCTAATCAATGGCTTCATAGCAACCAGTTTGTGAATCATTGCTGAAGAGAAATTTATGCCACAGTATACCAAAAGTTGCTTGTGCAATTTAAGTTAATTCTTACTATCTGAAAAGAAGGATACTAACATTAACTATTAAAAAAAGAGTTTACGGCAGTTGAAAGCAAAACCTTGTTGTTGGAGTTTGATGCATCTAATTTAATTCCCTTTCTCTGGTCTTTTTAAGAGTGTAGAATTATACTGAGATAAGTTTGAAAACCTGGAGAAAACAAGTGCCTAATCACCATATTAAAGCATGAAATTATTTTTCTTTTTTTTGACTTAAAATCCAAATACTCATGAAAGTTGCAGCAGCTTTACCAGAAAAAAAAAAAAAATCATGCACTTCCTTCAAGACAATCCCCAGGAGTCTAAACAGCGTATACTGAAGTTTGCTCAGACAGGGAAATAAAAATAGAGCTTGTGTTTCCGGTAGTTCTTCAGTAGCAGCCTTAGCTACCAGAGTGCTTGTTAAAATAGCAATGAAATCAGTTGAGAAGAGTGAATGAAACCAAAATTCAGATCTTATCTCGCCCTTTCAGAGACAGTGGAATAAATATTTCATGGAAAGCTTTGCATCACTCAAAATAATAATTGTCATCCTAGAACAAAGAAAATGATTTCCAAGCTTTCATGGTGATGAAGTAAAATATGAGTTTATGTTAGGTATATAGTAGTCAACTTCATTAATTTTTAAAGTGTAGATAAGTGCATTCAACATTATCACTGCAGATGTTAATGCTAAAATACACCATTACAAAAATACGAGAAGCTAATGGTAATTCACATTCCCAGTAGACAACCTTTTTTCAATCTAATAAATATAAATGTTTATGTGCTTATTCTTGTCCATTGCAAGCTTTCCCTATGGTAAGTGGGCAAAACAGATCACTTAAGTTAACTACAGTAAAACAGAACTCTGGTGGCCTCAGTAGCCACTCTCTCTTAGTTTGATGACCAAGTTTCTTCTATCTCTGCTCTCCTGCATATGTAATCAACAAAGATATGTACAAAATGAGCATTCTTCCCAAGAATTATGCCAAAAAAGCCAAAGCTGCTGCTTGATGAACTGGGGCTGCTGGAGAGCTGCAAGGCTCTGATTTTGCAGACCATCATCGAAAATTTACCAAAGTATAGTAGCAACAGAAAGGATTTCAGGCTGAACTTGAACAGCTAAGAAGGCTTAAAGACAGCTGTGGGGTGACAGGAAGTCTTATTATTACTGGTGATATCTGGAGAAGGCAAGAGGAAGATTCTTTTCCAAGGACCTTGGAGCTGATGTTCCCAAGGATGTTAGAGTTCTTTGGAGGAGTCAAACTGGGTAAAAGGCTTCCATGGATCTCCAGAAGCTGAGTTTTCATTCGAGAGGATTTGAGGCAGAAGAAGCTGTTAAACTTTGCAGGCATGTGACCCTCTCTAAGCAACTATGAACCACAGGAACATGAATGGGAAAATGAAAAGTGACCTTGGTGGTGACATAAGATTGAAGTGAGTGTTCAGAGAAGGCACTGAAATCCAAAGGCACAGAACAAAAATCTCTATGCAGCAAGAATAATCAGCAGTGTGCTCTGACTCAGCAGGCTGCCTGGGCAGTACTGAAATGGAAATGGGTGTGCTGCTTCTTTATAGTACAAACACTGAGCAGCAGAAGGCAGGGATTATAGCATAAAGGGAAAACTTACTGCCTCATACAGAAGAACCCAAGCTTGTAGGCTATTCACTTCCAAAAATATTTTATTATTATATCTAATGAAATATTGGATCTTGCAAACTGCTGGAACCACAGAGGACAGGTCCCATGCCAAAATATAACCTGCCAAGGACTTTTACTACACATCTACAAGATTAGAAATAAAGACAAGGCACTTAGGTAAATGTTGGCAAAACCCTATTAGGTGAATTCAGTCTCTACTGAGACAAAGCAGTTTCAATGATAATCTAAGATCTTCATTACCTTTGAAAATAAGTATCTGTCTTCCAACTAACTCCCCAAACACAGTCGATCAGATTTTTTGGAAACCTTCCTAGTAACATACACAGAAGATGCACAATACTTGTGAAAGAACTAATTCATATAACACTAAATAATAATCATGTAGGAAGTCTGGTTCCTTGCCTGTGGGTATTCAACATCTGAATTGATGTAAACAGACAAGGAAAAAGAAATGGTGCTCCAGAGAAGCAAACTGGAGCAATTACATTCAAGGTGCATGCACTACAAAGAATTCACCTAGAAATATGACATAAAGCATAAACATCATACTGATAAAATTCCAGAAATACAAACAAAACGTGCCCAAAGCAGTGTGTCCATCTCATTTGTATATCCTGATGAAATCATATAGTGATTAGAGGATTTGAACCTATGCGTTTAAATCTTTTTTAGTATTTCAGAAATGAGAACTTTATGCATCCAACTGTATCTTACTGTACTAGACAATGAGTATATAGTCTCAAAAGGCTTTTTACAGACAAAAGTGAACAGCTAGATTTGCAATGTGTGTGCAAGCATGAAATTCACCCTTAGGCAATAAGCCACACCAGAAAGTTAAAAAAAAAATTAAATTTTGTTTAAGACTTTGAATTTTTATGCAGTTTATAGGAGTTTTTTTCACTGGACAATTGCCTGGACAAGTTAAAATTAACTCTAACATATGCTCAGGGGTGAAATTTCTTTGATTTTGCCCATGTATTTCCTGTACACTTTTCCTCCTCTTTTTCTTACAAAATTGTCCTGTATTTAAGTAATGATTAGGATGGCTTTAGAGCACTGTTCAGAACAGGGCATAATGTCCATTGCTACATATCAAAATGGTGGCATCTCAATTCCCTGACAGCACAATGAATAGAATTTAACCATCCCTTTTTGAGTGGTACGAAGGTTTCTTCTTTAGAGTTCTAAAGTGTCCTGACATTCCATGATCAGAACACCATATAAAAGAGTTGAACACAGTCCCAAATATATAATAACAAATAGAGTAAACAAAGCCCCTTCAGTTAAGTAACTTGACTTGGGTAGGAGAAATACACTTTTATATAATATATTAGATAGGATAAAAATTAAAATCAAATATTCCTAGATGGCAGAAAAAACCCCAAAGCTATTTTAAAAGGAATTAAGGATGGGATATGATTTAAAAAGGAATATCTTTTCAAGTGTAAGGACTGACTGCACAATAAAGTCTTTTGAAGGAGAAAAAAAACACAGAAAAAAAAGTCAGCAAAGAAGAAAATCCAAACCAGGAAGTACTTACACTTAATGCCTTATGAAAAATGTAACCAGTGAAGAACACTGGGTATTTCTAGAAGTTAAAGTAATAGAACAGGTCCAAAAAAGGCCATCTAGACCTATCTAATCATTGGAGATGTTTATTTTCCAACATGACTTTTTAGTTGCAAATGACAAGACAGGCTTTTATGATATTTTTAGCATCAGACTCTTCCTACAAGCCAGTGTTTGGCATTCCCAGCATTGTCACTGAATAGCAAGTCACTTAATGAAAAAAAAATTAGCAAGAAGATGTAGAAATCAATATTTTACTATGCAATATTCACTGATCCTCAACGTGGGGGATCACAGTCATGGAAAATTTAAATTAAGTATACAGTAGTGCACATTTATCTGTAAAATTTGAAGTGGTTGTCTTTGTGTATTAGAAATAAAAAGATGGAGACCATTTCTAATTTTAAAACATCTTGCTTTGTGTACAAGGAAAGGAAAGTATTTTAATGTCATCAAGGGCTTTTACAACTATTGTGCTTTTAATTAATGCCCATCACCCTCAAAGTTCAGGCTTGCTCCAGCAGGGCAGTAGAACATCACAGGAATGGTAAAAGCAATAGGCTGTAATTTTTTTACTCAAAAAGCTGAGAAAGGCAAAGTTTCTGCTCATGTATACTCTTGAAAACAACTTGATAGTTGTTAGAGTTAGAGTGCCCTACGGATGCTTCAAGAATTACTTAAGCATTAAACTAAACCGTTCCACTACAGAAAAAATGCACCTCTGCCCACAGATCTGTTGTGCCACACAAGGGAAGAACTAAGAAACAATTTTTTTATTAAAGCACTAAATTCTACCTAAAACCAAGAACTCAAAAAGTTATGTATTTAAGAAGAACTTGCAAAGCAGGACTCTTATTAAAAGTATGATTGTAAGTCAAAAAAGTGGAAAATTATTTATATTGTTTCTTAAATAACTGTGAATTACTTACTCTGGAGCATGTTGCCATTTCAGTGGTATGCTTGCTAAAAACAAGTTTCATTTAGTCATGTCACTTACTGCATTGCCTTTAAAGGATTTAATCAATTTGTGTTAGATCTGAGTGGGGAAATGGGCAAATTTATTTGCCATTGTTTATGGGTATATAAGTCAGTAATGTTTCACTGACATCACACAGATTCATCAGCTAATCCAAAGCAGCTAAATCTATCAACAACTGTTTTTGTTGTAATGGGGGTTTGGGGTATTTCTGTTCTTTTAAAGTTATTTCCTATGCCTTTTAAAAAAATCTCTAGAAGTTGAGCACTGATTACACTTTTGATAAGTTTCATTTTCTTTTCCTAGGCCTGGTTAGAGCTAGAGAACTCCTTCCTACTTTTCACATCTGGTCCTATTAGCTTGTTGCAGTTTAACCCAGCCAACAAATAAATAAATAAAAAAAAATAAAACACACTGCCCCCACCAATGTTAATGTAACAACAACCATAGTGAGTGCTATACAATAATAATGATTTTAATGAAAGTGAGAGATAGAAATAAAACCTGAGACAAACAAGCAATGCACAATACCATTGCTCACCATATGCTGAATGATGCCCGTCCTGTCTCCAGGCAGCATACAACAACTCAAGCCAACAGCTCAGTTTATAGGGAGTGGCATGACATTCTCTGGTATGGGATATCCCTTTGGCCAGTTTGGGTCAGCTGTCCTGGCCATGCTCCCTCCTAGTTTCTTGTGAACCTTCTCACTGGCAGAGCATATCAAAACAGAAGACTCCTTGATTCAAGGTTAACACTGCTCAGGAACCTCCCAAATATGAGTGTGTTATGAACATTGTTTTCATAGTAAATCCAAAATGCAGCACTGTATTAGGTACTAAGAAGAAATTTTACATTTTCTGAGATGAAATCAATACACAGAGCTTTGATATGAGATATAATTGTTTTGCTATCCTGACTCACTGCAGACTACGCAAAAACCAGCACAAAACCCCTAAACCCCATGCATACATTCAAACAGTTAGAGAAACCTTACCAATGACATCAGCTTCCAGCAACAATGATTCAGATGGAAGCGGGAATGTGATGATATCTTACTGAGCTTAAGCACTTCTTTGAAGTCTAAATTCACCTGGAAATTCCATATTCTATTTGCTTCACTTATTAGTTCATAAGAAAAAGCCTCAGGTTTGAAATTTCATCTTCCTGCAATTATTGTTACTTTTTTGTTTGACCTAAAAACTTCTGTACCTTTGCTGTGAACTGTAATTCCTGACAGCCAGAATTATAAATTTAGTTCTTTTAAAGAAGACATAATGATTCACCATCAAACTTTCTCTTGAAAACATAACTACTTAATTTCTTTGAATATATATCCTGTACATATATTTTTAAATGACATAATTTATATTGTAATTGGAAAACATTTTCTCACAGTAAACCAGCAATAACTATAAGGAAGAAGAACTTAACTCCTGAAGATGCACTAAACCTATTTATCTACCAGGACAAGCTGAAGGTTCCAACTGAGGCAGTTCAATAATAATTAATTCACTTCTCTCACATAATCCAGATACAGTGAGAAAAGGAATTGGAAGACATGTATGTGTCACAAGCAATAATTCTTAACAGTCTAGAGGTGACTGATCTGAAAAACCTCTATTTTTCTTTTGTTGTTAATAAAGCAAAAGGCTGTGTTTTGAAGAAATGCTACAATTATTTTATACTTGCATATCCCTTCTGCTACAAAACTCAAGCTGGTAATCACAAAGAAGCTAAAAAAGAAGTTTGAAAATTAATTCTTCCAAATATACTTTCTACTTAACCATACTTAACAGAGTCACAGAACTCTAAAAGTGTTGGAAGGGACCTTGGAGGTCATCTAATCCAACGTCCCTGCCAAGGCAGAGTCCCTTAGAGGGGGTTACACAGGACCATGTTGGGTTTTAAATGTCTCCAGAGAGGGAGAGTCCATGACTTCCCTGGCCAGACTGTTCCAGTGCTCTGCCACCCTCAATGTAAAGAAAGTTTTCCTCATATTGATTTCTTGTGTTTTAGTGTATGGCCATTGCTCCCTATCATGTCACTGGGCATCACCCTCCAGAACACTGCTTTTGAGATATTGAAATAATATGTATTGAAATAATCCCCTCTCAGTCTTCTCTTCTCTGGACTAAACAGGCTCAGCTCCCAGAGCCTCTCCTCACATGAGAGAGACTCCAGATCCCAAACCATCTTTGTGGCATCCACGGGTTCCTCTCCAGTAGCTCCTTGTGTTTCTTGAAATGCGGAGACCAGAACAGAACACAGTACTCCAGACAGGACACCTAAGTGTCAGGATCACCTCTGTCCACCTGCTGGCCACACTTTTCCTGATGCACCCCAGGATACTGTCGGCCCTCCTGGCTACAAGGGCACTGCAGGCTCATGCTCATCCACCCAGACTCCCAGCTCCTTCTCCACAGATCTGGTCTCCAGCAGGTCAGCCCCAGCTTGTATTTGTGCTTGGGGTTGCTCCTCCCCAGGTGCAGGACCTTATTAGGTTTCTCTCTGCCCAACTCTCCAGACTATCAAGGTCCTAATGAATGTCAGCACAGGCTTCAGGTGTTATCAGCCACCCTCCTGAGTTTTGTTATCATCAGCAAACTTGATCAAGGCGCATTCTATTCCATTGGCCAGGTTGTTGGTAAACAAGTTGAATAAGAATGGACCAAATAAGTGTTGACCCCCCCGGGGAATGCCACTGACTTCAGGCCTCCTATTGGATTCTTCTCCACTGATCATGACCCTCTGAGTTCTGCCACTGAGCCAGTTCTTTACCCACCTCACTGTTCATTCATCTAACACATTTCTCCTGAGTTTACCTTTGAGGATGTTATGAGACACAATGTCAAAAGCCTTGCTGAAGTCAAGGTAGACTTCTGTGATTTCTGTACTTCTTAGACTGTCCATCCCATCTGAGAAGTTTATCAAATGATCTGACACAATTGCACACAAAATAGTGTATTCCCATGTGCCCACATAGCACTTTGGCTGAACGATATGCAAGATATCAGTCCCAATTCTAAAAAATGTTTAGCAAGTCTTCAGAACTGAAAGGTTAATCTATAAGTGACCTGTTATTCTTCAGTAATGTCAGAAGTAAACTACATCTGTTTACAAAATAAATTTATCTGTGAAACAGCAGACAAATTTAAATGTATATTTGTTGATTAATGTTTGTTCCATTTTAGACCTTCATTTTGCAGTATGTGGTCCCAAAGCTTTTACCACTGCTAGGGAGAAAAGAAATGCCCATGACTTCTTTTGATGCATTTCTCCCAAAACCAATACCAGCAATTCATCATTAACAGATTATTCCC
The DNA here is from genome assembly GCA_025584955.1 of Alethe diademata. Taxonomy (NCBI): domain Eukaryota; kingdom Metazoa; phylum Chordata; class Aves; order Passeriformes; family Muscicapidae; genus Alethe; species Alethe diademata. The sequence continues at coordinate 76,767,501 of JANRMJ010000001.1, forward strand.
ATTAAATATTGCTATGCATCTTATACAAAGGTTGAGTTTTTGCAAAGAATATTTCTTGATTGGTGAAAGCTTGATAAAAGCTCTTTTATTTATGTCTTTTTCCTCCTCTGAGTCTTCCCGTACTGACAGAAAAAGAAGCAAATAGATATAGGAAGGTATGTAGATATAAAAGATATATCTTCTTTTCAATCAGATTCACAGTGAAAATATACTATGTGCATATTGAAATCTCCCCCTGTGGAATAAATCAAAGAGGCTCTGTTTACATCTGTGCTATCCTTTTGTTAAATCATTTGGGAAAAGCACTTGTATATATGAATAGAAGAAGGATTAAATACTATATTATACTTTTAACTTCAATGGCATAAAAAGATCTTCAAAAAGCCAGTGTTGTCCAAAATAACACTCGAAATAATTAAGTTCTCCTGGGGAAAACTTATTTTCCTAACAAGGCCAGCAAACTAAGCTGATTTGTAATAAAATCTTAATCAAGCACTGATTGCTTTCTTCTACCACACTGGGAGAGTTATTTTCCGGACAGTATGGTCTCCTGCAACAATGAGGAAATTATTCCATGCATATTATAAAAACCTAATTTGGGAGTCAGGAAGCCCTCTCCAATGTGGTCAGATAATCAGCAACAGAGATGGAGAAATGCTAAAAATAAAAGGGGGTGGGGGAAGGAGGCTTCTTATTTATATTTGCTTTTTATCTATTAAAAAGGACAAAAAAGTTTTAATGTGCCTTTCCAACAGTGGATAAAAACTTATACCTAAAACCATAGCTCCAAATAATCAAAGGTCTGTTTTCTACCTGCAACATGAAGCTTTTTAAGAAGGAAAATTATACCAACTCCTCCCATCATAACGGTTATGAATCCAATCCCAAACTTCCTCTCTTTCTTTACCAGGAAAGCGAGTTATAATAGGGCTGACATTTCAGATGACACCAGGCTCTTCCACTTTTCTACATGTTCTTTAGAAGAACAAACATCATTTGTATCTGTTACTATTACTGTGCTAATCATCCAAGAAAGAAGGCAAATTCTATGTGCTTTTCTTTATTTTAAAAAAACAGTCAGCATCAATATTCTTCAGGCAATGACAGAAGAATTTATTTTCCTTCATGGCTGAAGCCTTATTTCCCCCATATTGAGTAACCTGTTTCTTTGGGGTTTTTTTATCCCAAGAATGGATCAGCCTACAAGTTAATCAGTTCAGATTCTGTAACATCCTTGGAAAGCAAAACGCTGGAAAATAATCCTGCAACATACACTCTGCCTATATATTCTTTAGCAAATAGGATTTACAATTCAAATAAATGTTTTCTGGCAACTGTTGCAGTTATTTTTGAACACCAGGCTTATGACGGTTGAAATCTATACAATATGTTACTTGCTCTGAAGAAGGCATTTCTTCAAAATAGGTGCTACAGCTGGATTTATAGTCAAAAACTCCAACAAAATACTACAGGCTTTTCCACATCCATGACATTAACTTCCACAATATATACAGTAAAATCATTATTCTGTGCCAGACAATGTGTGTACAGTGCTATATATATATTTCAGTTTTTCCCATAAATATGAAAGAGTCAAACATCAGTTTTATTATTAATTATGTATCTGTAATAAATAAAAACATTTCCTCAGTGTTGTCTATGAATGTTCCATATCCATTAGTGCCTAACCAAAATGTTTCCCTATGCTGTTTCTATGTTTTATCTTATCAAAAATACATTCCATTGTATAACTTGAATGTGTTTTTACTCCAAACCACATGCTGGCCTGATTTATGCCCCTGAAAAAAGCCATAAGAGTGACTTTTCCATCAATTTTCACCTTTTTTTTTTTTTTTTTTGGTTAGTGGGTTTCTTGACATATATTTAATTTGTGTGTCTTTTCCTGAACATTGTTTGCTGCAGTACTTTTTATATTTCTATGGGTTGAACAGGCAATAACCAGCAGTACCGTTGATGGTACTGTCAAGCCAAAAAACCCACATAAACTTCTATAGTAGCATTCCAATATCCAAATGAAACCACAGCTTAAAAGCACTCTCTGCTTTCAGAAAGCATGCCAAGAAATAGCCATTGAAGAAATCACTAGAGCACTAAGGCATAGATATAAAATTGTCTCTTGAGCTACAGAATATCAGGAAAGATAAAAGGGAAAGAGCACCAGCAATCTCTAAGGCCCAAAAAAATATCAGTGCATGATACAAAGAGCAACTCTTCTTGTTCCATAGATTATACACAATGGTGAGTTGAGTTTCTACTAGCAGTTAGTCAAACTAAAATGTATGTTACTCAATTATTCTACTGTCTCAGTTAACAAAAGATATTTAAGGCATAAAAAGGAATTAGTTTGGTTTTTTTAATCCCTCTTTCTGATGACCAGCTTGAATAGTCTAACAAATTAAATTTAACTGCTTATTTATAGATTTTTTCTTCCCTATTCCCCAGACCACAATCAGAGCACCTGACATGCATAAGAAAATATGTCTACTGATATGAAACAGACGAAATAATTCTCATTTTGGGAGAGAAAGTATAAACTGATATGGCAAGAGCCCATTATTTATACAAATGCCTGAGAGCAACACATAAAGCATTATTACTTGTCCCACAGACATATTTATTTTAATTTGGAGGTCAAAAGTTTTTTGCTTTTTTTACAAGTTTTTTTACTTCCCCAAAATCCTCTCCACTGTTACTGGAATAGTCCCTAATAACAGTCTACCTATAAAAGCTGCAGAAAGTTTGGAAAGTGTTTATGATGTAGATGTTTGTCTGAGAAAATTATTTTACATTTTGTATGATCCATCATAAACAAGCAGAAATACTATAAATGCTGTGGTACGATACAAATGCAGGATAATCTTTCTACAGAATAGACACCAAAGATGGTAGATCAGTTACATTCTCCATAGCTGTGAAATTAAATAGACAGAAATAGTATCACTAAAATTTTCTTTCAAACAGAATTTTGGCATCTCAAGAGATTGCTTCCATACCTGTGATTTTCTTTTGTTTGCTTTTTAAGTACAGGGTTTTTTTTAAGTTTGACCTGTAACTCCACATAGACAATTTTTTTCTTTCAGTTTTTTTTGTTCCTTCCCTTATCGCTTAGTGGGAAGCAGGCCATAAGATTTATGTATGATTTTCTGCACATTAGACTCTGAGCTGACATTAGTATGAGCTCACTATAATGGCCTATTGTAGTATACTAAAATAAATAATATGTTTTAAAAAGAAACTTAATTTTAATTTTCTTTCTTTCTTTCTTGGATAATAGACAGCCATATCTATCTATTATCCAATAGAAACCTTGATATTATCATAGCAAAACATAGGTATAAGTGAGTCTAACAGAGTTGAGACAAAATTAAGCAAAGATATCTGCTATGTAAAGCTAAATTACAGTTTGAACACAGCCAAATTTAACTATTGAAATCTACTCAGTTCTTCAAAATTAGAGGGCAGTAAGGGAAATCATACAGAGCAATCTTGCATTGTATTCTTGAAATTTGGTCATAGGTGATTTGGATTATTTTTAATCAATTTCTTTCAAACAGCTAACCCCCCCCCATTTATATTTCAGAGGAAGGATTACAACACATAGAAGTTCCTTATGATAGCTACAGAAGATCAACAGCATAGAATAGTATAAGGAATACCAGAAATTATCCCACATATTACATTTAAGAACATATGAATGCACCAAAGAATTTTCATTTTTACAGATGCTAACTAGTTGTGTTATATAATGTTTTGATAGTGTGATATATTAAAATAACAATTAGTATCTAATTTGAAAGAAAGTGTCACTCTTATGTCCCTTAAACAGATTAATTAAGTTTAGGAGAACTGAAAATAACAAATGAACTTTAATCTGAGACAAATTGATTTTAATGGCACTTAAATAGAACAGAAAGTTGAGGCTGACAAAGAAGATCTAACAACAGAACAGTGGAAAACTTCTGTGAAATAATGCTTAATTGAAAGGGAAACTCCTGTATTCATTATTTTCCTATTTTATATTTTATTTCATTTTAGTTAATACAAAAATTTTTAAGAAGTCTTTTGAGAGATTCCAAGAACTCTCATCCTGTCACTAAAGAGAAACTGTACAGAAAACATTTTTTTTCCAGTTTAGAAACACTGGGGAGAGAAAATAATGTAATCCAAACAATTACTTGTCTTGTCTTGATTAATCCTTATTTTCTTATCAAAGGAGGAGAAAACCTTTTTTTGATATGACCTGAAAAACAGGAAGTTTGAAACTGCTTTGAAATACATGAATTCCTGAATTTTAGAGCTTCCAGAAAATGCCCATCTGGGATGGGAATCTAGCTTCTGTTTGAAAGTGCAATTTCTGGGAATATGTGTAGCTGTGTAATACAGGGCAAAAAGTGCAGAGAATGGATGTGAAAAATGTTGGGATTCAAGATAAAAGCTGTAAAATGACCATGCCACGCAGTATCACTTTCTTCTGGAAGTGCACAATGTCTCCCAAAACTGAAAAAAAAAATTTTAAAAAATGAACTATTCCTCTTACTGGGCAGAAATTCATATTACCCTATCTTTTATTTTGCCTTTAATCTGAATTTGTAAACAATCAAGGCCTTGATCTGGTGATTTAATTTTCTTATGATAACTTGATTGTATCAAAGTCTTTTATTTATCAAAGCAATTAAGCATATTCAAGTGTGTTGTTCATCCAGCTCTTAAGATAGTGAAAGCTGCATTTATAAGAAAAATCTTTGAAAAACAAAAAATATTTACTTTTACTACTTATATTTGTTACCTAATAATCAGAAACATGAGGAAACTTCAACTTAATTAATTTTTACAAAATGGGACAGCTTTAGAGATGTTTCTTTAATGAGTAGTCCATCCCCCTGTAATTACAGGATTTTTATGTGCTTTGCAGTTCATCTGTAAGAAATGTGGAACAGGTATGGAAAAAAGCAAACGGTATTCAGCCCCTCCTGTTTCATCTATGTCAGATTTTCATTCCAAATTATACCTAAGTGTTTTATGCATAAAAGAACCAAATTGTGTTTGCTTTACTGAGGCAAATAATTCAATTTACTTCAACAGGACTATTTAAATACAATGTAGTGCCCATTTCTCATTCTATACATAACTGCTGAGTTTCCTATTTGGCATCTACCCATTCTTTATTTTTGGCGGTTTTTTTTTTTGTTTTTTTGGTTTTTTTGGGTCTTTTTTTTGGTTTTTTCTTTGTTTGTTTGGTTTTTTTTTGTTTTCATCTTTTTTTTGTTTCTTTCTCTTTAAATGTTTTATTGTCTACATGCTCTGCTGTTAATATTTCTATATTCGAGAATACACTATCACAAATAAAACATCAAAATCTTTTAAATTACAGGTTTAAAAAGCAATATATGAGTGTCAGTTATAAAAATAAATCTTGGAAGTGAAGCATCTGAAAAATATTATTAAAAACACATTAAAATATAGAAAAGCAACAGAAGGATTGAAACAAAGCTGTTAGATATTATCAGTTTTCTACTATTTTTTAAGGAATATTTCAAAGGAAAGAAGTATGGAAGATATGATACACTTGAGACACTAGTATACTAGTTTTTTTTTTTTTGGTAGTAGCTTGATTCTGTGTTTCTAGAAGAACGTGAAAACTCTGAAAGTCCACTTTATTAAAAGCTTACATAGCTTAAAAAACTTTATAAATGGTGAAACATGCAATCTTGATTTCTGGTGGAGTTATAACTCTCAGACTTTAGTTCATAAATGATTTGCAGATGCAGAAGATTTACATTACTGCAAAGTATGTCCATTAATTGTGAGACAAAAGAAAACCACAATCCCAAAACAAAACCATCGCACGGAATTAAACGTCTCCCCACTCCAATTTGGTATCACTTCAAATGACCGTGAAGCAAGATTCAAATTTGCCTGTGACAGCAAGAGTTCATATTATTTGTACACAACATCTATGTTTCATTTCTTTCTTGAAATAATTGGATCATGCCATTCTAAGGTCAAAATCTTTAGTAGAATTTCTTCAGTAAATTTTGTCCCAGGACTGTACATTTTTCCTGAATAATGTCTCAGTAAAAAATCCAATTCTGTTATCTACATTGCTATCTAAATGATGTCAGATTTTAAGCTTGAAATTATGAACTAGAATCCAAACTGAGGATATCTTTGATTACCAAATTTTCTTTTAGGAATACTTGAACTGCGTAAAACTTAACCAACAGGGCTGTCATTAGCAATATTCAGCCTGCACATGTTCAGTGCTTTTTATCAACAATTTGATTTAAAAAAAAAAAGAAAAAAAAAAAGAACAAAATTTAGAAGCTAAACACTGTAAAGCCATTTAGAAAATATATTATACCAAATTATTTAGTCCCCTGAATAAAGTAGATTTTTTTTTCACTGGTTTCAGCAAAAGCACCCACAGATACCATTTCTAGTCTGCAACTCCTGATTTATTCAGCGTTAAGAAAACATTCCGTATGTACTCGAGCAAATAGGAAAAATCTATAAAGATGTATACAGAAGCAGCCTATGAAGACTTCAATCTTCATGTAATTAGGAAACAGAAAACATATTTTAAGTCCTGAACAAGGCATTTGATGGGTATATTGTTATGAGGATTTTGTCCTTTTTGAAAAAAACCCAAAAAATCCCCACCTTAAAATCATCTTAGTCTTTCTTGGGAACTCACTAAAGGCAGAGATACAACTTCATCGACCTCAAAGTTCTGGCAGAATCAACATTTTCCAGAACTTAAGAGGGGAAAAACACACTGAATGCTCAGGTGAGGCATGTGGGCACATTATGCAGTCAGACATATAGTTGTTCTACATTCTTCTGAGCTGTCGGGAGGAAGGCTGGTGCCAGTTCAGAAACCACGGAAAAGAAAAATCTCCATACATCCTCACAGGAGATGTCTTTCCCAAATTTCAACACTATAATTTAGCTCGCCAATTTTATGAGAGATTGTAGTACCATTGAACTTCCTACAAGACTCTAGACACTCAAACCATGACTCTTGCTGGTCTGTCCTTCATTTACTTGACACCCCTTGCCATCATGCTGCAGATGGCTTCATGCCAAGTTACATTGCTACACCTGGGACCTCAAATTTCACTGTGGACACGCCAGGTGACTTTGCCTGTGAAGTGAATGCTGGATGATAGCCACCAACCCATGGACCTTGCTGCAGGGCAGCTCAGAGGGTGGCAGTGACCTGGGGCTGGGTGCTGGCCCAACAGGGGCTCCTTTGAGCGTATCCAAGCAGGGTATGGCATCCAGGGACTGCTCCGCTGCCCCAGCCAGGAGCAGGGCAGCCAGGAGGGTGGGGGCAGCCCCAGCCCTGGACAGGCAGAGACTGGGCTCAGATCTGGGCCTGTGGCAGGGCATGGCAGGGCTGTGGAGAGCTGGGGACCAGCCCTGCTGCTGCGGGGTCACTGGGGCAGCGGCTGCTGGCCCTAGGGCTCTGACATGGGGTCCTGGGCTGTGGCAGGGTGGGGAAGCCCAGCAGCTGGACATGGCTGGCCAGAGCTGGCAATACCC
>JANRMJ010000001.1:76775677-76786101 GCA_025584955.1 Alethe diademata
CCTGTGGCAGGGCATGGCAGGGCTGTGGAGAGCTGGGGACCAGCCCTGCTGCTGCAGGGTCACTGGGGCAGGGGCTGCTGGCCCCAGAGCTGGGGACCAGCCCTGCTGCTGCGGGGTCACTGGGGCAGGGGCTGCTGGCCCCAGGGCTCTGACATGGGGTCCTGGGCTGCGGCAGGGTGGGGAAGCCCAGCAGCTGGACATGGCTGGCCAGAGCTGGCAATACCCTTGGGGCCCTGAAAATTTTTCAGACACATAAATGCATTGCTGAATCAGGGCATTAACAAGAACACTATGCTGGAAATAGTAAAAGAAACCATGCAGTACCTTTCACTTTGCTGAACTGTTTTGTGAATGATTTAATTCCTGTTTGCATTTTTGGTTCCTTCTACGTTAGCTAATTCTGTTTATAGAATAATTAGGCAATTACTTAATTGAAACAGAAACAAAATTTAGTGTATTTCTAAACGTGCAAATTATAATTAGTCTGCTTATTAAATTGCATTTGCACAAATTATACCTCTTTATATATAAAAGGAAACATGGCTGAATGATTTAGTGTTTTAAAACAGCTGTGAGTACGTATGTCAGAGGCTGTGTGTGCCAGGTACATAATTATCATTCAGGGAGAAAAGAACAAATTCAAAAAAGTAGTCTTTCAAGAGGACTAAAAATAAGTAGATAGTTAGAGATTTTCAACTTTGAAAATGAACAGATTTCCCATGACCCATGCTCTGAAGGCAGACAGACTTTACTGTGTTTAAACCATTTTAATAAAATAAAACTCAAAACTGAGGTGTTTTGGATAAAACTTCACAGTATATCCAGTCATTATTATTCTTGTGTCATGTAGGACAAATTCAAATAATACAGTTGCAAAAGAAAAGCAGTTAACAATGATCCTTTGCAGGTCAGATTTTATGATTCAGTACTGGTCATTTTAATTTTAACCATGAATTCAAGTGAACTAAGGATCACACTCAGTGATCCCTGGAAATTCTCATGATACCGTGAAACATTAGATTTTCCATACAGTTTTGACTGAAAGAACCCTACAGTGTGCAAAAACTTAAAGCTTTGCTTTGATTACACGTATAAAGAGACCTGCATACATTGTATTACCAAATACATTTTGTCATTGAGTATGCTCACAGTATTCTTGCTTCCAAAGAGAATATCTGAATAAGTAAAATAGGATTTAAAGACTTGCCCTTTTGGAATATCTATAACCTATTGATAAAATATTAGACAAACTCAATAGCCGCACAAAGTTAAGGTGCAAAAATGAGACTTGGGAATTAAGAATTTAAAACCCTCCAAAAAGCTAGAGATTTCATGTAACATATCCCTCATACTAGCATAGCAATATTTAGTCAAAAATATAAAGTTTTAGAAACATTTCTCATCTGTTTCAGCGGATTCAATATGTGTAAAGTTCTTATGGTAACTTACCCTCACAATTACAAGGCTGCTACCTATCACTTATCTGTGGTAGTAATTATGGGATAAGATCAAAGTGTTAATGCAGAACAGAAAGGAGTAAGTAGTTCTCATCTTGCAGATCACTGCATAGCTCATTACTTTAAAATATGCTCAACTAAATCAGCTAAGTCATGTTAGAACAGTTAATTTCCCCCTACCCTTAAGTCCTGTGCCAAAACAAATGTCTGAAGGGGCAACCACCCAACCGAAGGTTACACAGGAACAGCATTTTCAAAAATTACATTATTGACAGATGCACACAACACATGTGAACTAATATTACATTTTGATATCAGTGTGATAATTAAATTGTTTTGGGAACTGCCTATAAGACTAATCTTAATTTAATAATAATGAACAATTTTCTATTATGAAACCTCATGACAACTACAATGCCTTCACTCATAAGTCAGACGGTGTATTAGACAGAGACCTCAGGAGTTTATGATACTCACCTTTGAGTATCATAAAAGCAAAATAAAACAAATTATTTTATAAAACAATAGTTGACCAAACCCCTAGTTGTTTCATGACTTGCTTCTAAGTTAATGCTCTACATGCAAATTGCCAAACTGGACATCAAATAAGTCAGAATTAGCAGGATTTTACAATCTCCCTGTACAAGAACAAGAAAGTGACAAAGGGATGGGGTAATGGTGAAAGTTTAATTCTGCATACTTGTTCTTTTAATAAAATGTCACAAGAATCATATCTCCAGAGTTTTTTATAAATGCAATTTATTTCATTAACACTGATACAACACCAACACTTGTGAAGGATTGTCACTTATGCAAAAACTGTGCTGACTTTTACATGTAAAATGTCTTAAGATGAAATGTTACATTTTTTTTGCTACCAGTTTGAATTCCAAGTCACAAAATGACCTTAAAAATACAACCAGTCATAGCTGTTCTCAGTAATTGCTAAAAAAAAGTTTTTTTAAAAAAAGGTTTAAAAAATCCATTCACCTAGGTAAAATAATAATTAAAACGTTTAATTGAATAAAATGTTTTGCAGTAATTAATATATTATCTATTATATTGCCATATAAAGTTTTCAAAGTAATAGATTAATTAGGTTTTGTCCTCCAGATTTTTTAGTAAAAAGAGCTCAGATCAAGCTGATGTCACTTAATCTTTTTACATATTGAAGACAGAAAGAATTCTCTCTTCATCTAAATTTAGTTCTAGAGGTTGTGACATTACAGCAAATCTAGATTAATCGTACTGGTAGTTTTACATGTAAATTAATGCATGTACTCATACAGAATTATAGTGTTAGAGAATTATTAACAAAACCAATGATGGGCATTCCCCCCAGAATATAGGATCCCTAATGAGCTATAATTTGGATTTTAAATGAGAATAAATTACCATGCCGACAGTTCTTTGAACACAGGTTGTTTTTTGAATATATCTTCACTAGGCAGAATATAACTGGAAGTAAATTAATCATTTCAGTCCAGAAAAAAATCAAATGCATTGAAATAAAACTTGCATGACTGATTATTTAAATGTTAATTAATTAGGATGCTTTTTTTGGACAGAAATATTAGAATGACAATTGATTTTAAAACTTTTTATACATTTACTTGACAAAGAAGATAAGTTTTACTTGCCCACCAACAAATCAGATATCAATTTACTTGGGAACTTCAGCATACATCATGAGGATAGCTACATTCAAAAGTATACATCATGGACACATGAAAGTGGCACAAAACAGCCACTTGATAGCAATGAGATACCATAAAGCAAAAGTGGTAAAAAAGCAGCATGGAACCTAATCTTCCAATTTGGTAATATAGGAGATTCAAGGAATGTGGCTATATTTTTTTGTGCTTTGTTCATTTATTTTCTTACTGTATTCTATTATTATAGTAAATGTAATGATACAAAATCTGGTTGTTTTTGAAGCTGATTGAATAAAGTACATGGAGTAGTTCAACAACGAAAGCACAATGAAAGTGAAAAATCACTGTTCATGAAATAGTCAAGAGAACCTCCAGTAGAGCCCAGATTCTTGTTAAGAAAAAAGTTAATAGTTTCCCATAGTAAAGAAAGAAAAAGAAAAAACAAGAAACAGCGACCTATAAGACTCTATCAAGTCTTGGAAGAAATGCAGTATTGCAGCTTGCAAAGAAAAATATTGAAGAAACAATAGCCATAAAGAATAGGATTCAGCGGTAATTAACCATGTTCTCTGAAAACCTTTTATTTGTCTTCATGATGTGAAGGTAATAATTTATGCAAAATTTTTGAAACATTTCTGTTCTCCTGGGATGAATGTTTGGAACTTGGGTATAACTACAGACACTAAGGCAAAGTGTTTCTAGTCTTGGCCATCTGTGGCTTTCATTATCCATTTAAAAGAAGTGAAGACAAACACTTTGTGAAGGCAGACACTATTTATTTACAGTTCTGCACCAAACATCTAGCTCCTCATGTTTCTGTGCATTTATTGCACAAAAATTAATTGGGATACTTCATATGTTCATGGCAGATCTGCCTTTTAATGCTTCCCTTGCCCCCTTCTCTTCCCAGTTCCATTTTGTTTGGTTGACTTAGTCAAACTCTAAAGCTGAAACAGAGTACATGTACATCAGTGCTGTAAATTTGCATCAGAAATGTGCTTTCGGAGTAAAACTCCTAAATATTCCTGCTTCTTGTGCCTTGATTTATATCACAGAGTAGTTGCAGATTACACAAACAGGATTAAATCCAGATGAAAACAAATTGAAAGGTGTGCCCTAGGAGCCCACCTAATGTTCTTCAATCATGTATGAACATTCAGTCCTGGGTGTTAAGTCCACACCTTTCTCCCTTTCTTTCCAAACATCACAGTGCAAACACTGAGTCCTCTATTAATTGTTTTACTACACAGGTCTGCTTTTGCTATGCTGTTCTATTTTCTAAAGTACCATAGTCACATTAACCCATATTCCTCAGTGAGAAGTGATCCTGGATCTAATAAATCAGTCTTGATTTTTCCTTTTATTTCAGAAGTAAATATATGATACATCAGGAATTTTAGAACTTCACAGCAGCCACTGGAAAAAAAAGAGATACCTTACTTTATCAGCAGATAACCATGCTTTAGTAACCTGGTCAAGTCAGTGAAAATACTACATAGACACAAGTATTTAAACAAATATACTAAATATGAAAGTAGGTAAAATGAAGAACACACACTGAAAAACCCTAACACCAATTCCTGTGATGACAGTGAATTTCTAGCTAAAGCTTTCCTTGCAGAGTTTTCTTCTTGATTTAGTTCTTAATAATTGTAGCAAGATATTTTGGCTATTGACTTTGAAACAGTCACTTGAAAATGTCCAAAAAACCTGTCTCAATAAAAATTTTGCCAAATATTTTGGATCTGATTTGGGAGTTGAGATATATCACAACAGGAAATATTTTAGTGAAAGGAAATTAGCATCCCAAATTTGTGGAGAGAACATATGGAAACTTTTACAACAATAAAAAGGATAAATCTGTGGGTAATAGCTTTTCAATACTATTATTTGAAATTACCTCATATCTACAAAGCTTGCCATACCTGTGACTAGACTTCTACATCTTCATTATTTTTAATTCATGACCTAGGCATTTGCTGCCTACCATATGATGTATGGTTCTATTATTTTATGTCTCCAGTGCACAGCTTAGAAGTTGTATTTACTTCTTTGCTGGCTTGCACAAGCCTTTGTTATGGTTTACCTGTTGTTAACAGGTGGAAAGTGTCAGTATACGATTCTTACTAGCACTCTTTCTGCTTGAGTTAGTATTTGTAAGTAATTTACAACCGAGTGAGATCCAGTCTTAAAATCCAAAGCTGACAGAATGATTAAGATTATTGTTTCCAGCAATAAAGGTGACAGACTTTTGTACTTCTTACTGTCTTGAATACAATATGAAATAAATCTATACTTCTTTCCCTTGAAATTAATTATCTAATAAATTTTAAAGCTTTTTTTTTAAGCTTGCACAGGTACTCAGAAGTATCAATCTGATTTGATTCAGAACTGCATTAAATCCTGATGTCTATATGTATATAACTTTCATTTTTAATTCCATTTACTCTGAGCATCTGAAAGATTGGTTTCGTTGAAAAAAGCAACTTATACATAAACTAATAAAATAACATCTGGATATTCAGATAGTGACTTGAAATACCACGAAAAAGTGATTGGAGATTTCCATCTATGTTTACACAAGTTTCTCATGTTAATATGTGTGGCAGTCTACTCATGATCATTGAGCATTCCAGTTAGCATCAAATCCCAAGAGAAGACCCAGTGTAATTCTAATATGTTCTTTACAGATCTGTTATCCACAACATTAGTCAAAAATATTCAGCAATATGGCCTAGAAGAAGTGGCATGTGTAATCACAATTGTACAGCTGCATTGTCCTAGGGGGAACAAGAAGCCTGGCTGAGATGAAATGCACCATCATCACTGGCTGGTAACAGTGCTGTCTCTCTACAGGGGTTGTCTCCACATGACAGACTGTCATCATGCCAGGGGTTACACTGATGGTCTGAAAGAGTGCAGCAGTGGAAAGCAGTAATGCCTCCCCAAAAACACTGAGTGTTGTAATGAGATCAAATAGGTGTCCTTATATGCAGAAAAAGTGCAGAACTTGATGTGTCATTGAACCCATAGGATAAAACAAAACAGGATTAAAAAAAATACTTTTACCAAAATATATATATTAATATATATCTAAATAAAAGTACATTTATGAGATGTGCTATACATTTTTATGCCATTACAAGAGATACTTTAATCTTAGTTCATTTTCTGTATACTTCTGAAAGAAAATTCACCAGGCATAATTCTTTCAGAAGTAAATTAAGAAGAAAGTTGGATAAGGAAAGTATGAGGGAAAGATAAAAGATATTGTCTTGAAATGACCCCAGAATAAAAGACACAGATGTGAACATCTGAAAATATACCTTGTGGGACAGCCTGTAAGAGAATTTATATATGTTGATTCTGAAATAGACATATATGATCTTTATGCAGATACTGGTAGGGTGACCAAACAAGCTCGTAATGAAATTGTTGCTGATTTCTGAATGTTCTTAATTTCTAACCCACCTGGAAATCTTTATACAAACATGTCAATGATTAATTTATTATCCACCAATTTTTCCATTCATGATTTTGTAATTTTTCAAGCTGTTATTTCTAGTTCTAAAAATCTATTCTCTTTGATTTCTGAAGACTGTCTTTTTGGAACAATACCAGATAAATCATATATAAGTTTTTCAAATCAAGACATTATCTTGCCTTGAAATTATTTCTAACTTCCCAAAAATATTTAAGCCTCTTTATGGGGACAATGTTTGAGCTATAAAGCACTTTTCTTCAGTTTCTTAATGCTGAATTTGGCTGAAGATAACCTTCCAGATTCTTCTTTTCACTTTGAGTCCTTTGTAATTGTGTCTATCAGAGATTAGATTTGTGGCCATACAACATATCGTCCTACTTAAATCTGTTATTTCATGTTCACAGTGCACTTGATTTCTTTGATTTTCAAGAAAGAGATGGTTGAAATGTTTCTGGGTTTTATAAATCTCAGAAAGTTTTATTTTCCCTTGAAGTAAACCCTTATACAGAAGTCCTGAAAACTTATGAAGAGATGTATTTTCTTAAAAAGAAACTAAAAGCTTCATAGTACTATCTCTGTAAAAATTCTGCTCTAATGTAAGAATCTCTAAGTGTGCTAACCACATCAGAACTTTTAGCCGAAGTAAAATTACCTCCATTTTTCTTTATTACAGTTTTTACATTTATAATTTTTTTGTCAGATAAAACTACCCATTGATATGCATTAATCTATGTTACTTGTTTACATTTTTTTTCCTGGTAATTCATTCTTTTGACCAATCATCTTCCTTGTAAGGTATTTGTCTCTTCCTTAATTTTACAGAATTTTCTCTGACTTACGAAGCCCTTATTTGAGGCTTCATTTTCACATATTTTTGCTCTCTTAAGCCTCCCCAATTGCACTAATTATTTATTGTTTCCAGTATCAAGAATACCTTATCAGATCCCTAAAAACTGAGTGCAAATATGGCCCAACAGCATTAAAACTTCTTCCATCGTTATATTTGCTGCTCAAATAATAAAAATATAGCCATGCAGCTTTACAAAACTTCCACGTCTCCGAAGAAAAGCAAGAAATGAGTAATTATGTCAAGGGAACTGTTCTTTGTTTTTGGCTTAAAAAGACATTAAAACTTTTGAGAAAGGCTCTTATTTCATAATTGTTTGGCCTGCTAATCATGCCTTATTTACCTGTTAGTCAGAAATGTCCGTAATTAAAAAAATATATGTTCACTAACATAAATACAAAGGGAAAAACAATATCACCGCTCTGAATATCACTAAATAAAATATCTCACCTATGGTTATATTATTAAAAGATGCATAGGCGTGAATGATTACAAAACAGCCATTCTTGCTGCAGGGATGAAAAATAATTTCATCACTATTATGCAAAAATAGATTATAGAAAAAAGGAAGCACTGCAATTGTCTCAAGAAATACATACTGGAAAGAAGTTGAAAATAATAAACCATAAATTCTCCACAATAGGCAAGTGCACTAAGTGAAAGTCCAATGTATAGGAAAGAACCTGCACAGTGCCATTGAGTACTTTTCTTTCCTTTCTTTCTTTGTAAATGACTACATCTTCAACAGAAGAAACTTTGAAATGGACTTCTATATCTGATATTATCTTCTTGAGTGGCAGAATGACTAATGTTTATTCAAAAGAACAAAGCTTATGTAATTTCTTTAACTCCACTTCAGTTTCTCTCCTCTAGGATTAGCAACTCAACACTCACTATTGCTCCTGCTATCTGATTACATCATATTATTTACTGCTTCCACTATTTAAACTAAGGCCAAAAATGGGTCATATAAAAAAAGCTGAATTATGAGCTCAGAAATTCATCCTTCATCAACAAATCCAAGTCTATCAATATTTTTGTATACTATACTTTTCTATTAGTACAAAAAGCTTGCTAAAAGCTGAGTTGATTTTTAGAGTACTCTGTATGTAGATACTGTGGTGGTGCACAGAATTCAACAGTATTTGTTATTGAGAATTTCTCTTAATTTCAATTAGTAGGGTGTTTTCAAGTAAAAGCAAGCCACATTTTCACCGCCTGGTGAAGTGAATTGTTGGACTTTGCTGCAAATTAAGTGGTATAAAACCTTACTAGTTTCTGTCTGTGTGTTTTTAGTGCTTCTCTTGATTGCAGCAATACCATACTTAATTAAAATTTTCACATTACCAATAGTAATGAAACAAGCAAATTGTTATCAACCATTTTTTGTGAAAGAATAACTTCTAAAAATGGAGGCTTGCAGTAAGCACAGACGTTCATTTTAAAGTTATTTTACACATTAAAAAAATTCCAGCTTGAGTAGTTCATAAGGCAACATTAAAAAAAAAAATCACACAAATAAAATTACATAGAAAAGCCTGAGTCACCAGACTTTGTGTTCTACTTTTAGAGGCCTAACTGCTCAGAATAGTTAAGCAAAGCATTTATTTGTTTCTTTATTGTCTTTTAGCTAAGAAAAATGAACTTGAGTGAACATACTGCCATATCTACTCCCTTTCATTTATTTGGGCTCTTCATTGTCTCTGTCCTTTTTGCTTCCACTCAGGTGTGTCTCCACAAAATAGCTATTCTCTGTTGATGCTGCATTCATTTTTTTATCTGCTGAGAGAGGTTTTCCTTTGTTCTGTTAATTTGCTAATTCCAGAAAGTGTAATATATTAAATTAAAAACAAATCCAACAAAAAAACCCCCAAACATAATTTTATGGCTACCTGGCTATTATAAGAAGTTTTTTGTTCTGATTTGATGAATGTTTTCCCCATTAATGAAAGTTTACTTGATTACTTGTATATTTTCATAAGCTTTACAAATAATATTGAGGTTGCTCTACAGAAGAATATACAGTAACTGGTAAATTATGTGCTGCCAGATACAGATTCTGAATATTTTACTCCAGAGATTTTATATAGGTTCTTTCTTATAGTAGAGCTATTCACTAGGAGATAAATAAAGACTACCTAAAACATGGACAGATTAGTTTGTATCCCAAACTAGGTGTTTAACAAGTAGTTAATCTAATTGAGGTGTGCTAAAAGCAAGCAAGCCACCAACCAAAAACCAAAAAAACAAAACCCCCAAGTGTTTTTGAAGATGTGATCTCAGTCCCCTTTCCAATGCAGACATTTCTTAAGCTTCCAAGTAAGTTGCCACAGTATTTAGCATTGCACAGATTGACAGACAATCTGATCAGGTTTCTAAACTTTTATTTTTTTATAGTTAAACCTTACTTCATTAAATGTTCTATTCTTATTGGAATGACTTTACATGTGAACATAAATGCTGATACTTCCGGAGTAAGGAGGTTTTTGAAAGATCTTTTTGCTTAGCTGCTTTAATTCTGAAAAAAAAGAAATGCGGGAAAGACACACCGTAAGTGCTACAGGAAAATCATCAGCAAAAAAGACAAAAAAATCCAGGCAGAAGTTAATCAGGGAAAATTCTGCACTTACAGAAAGCATGACTTTTTGATCTTAATATTTTTGACAATCAAGGAGAAAAAAGAGTGAAATGTGGTTACATAAGAGATAAAATGCTCCAAATCAGGATCAGATCCACTATAGCTAGAATATGGTTTCCTAAAAAATTAGGAAAGCAGCTAATAATGTGGGAGTTTTTTGGCCATTCAAATTAAAACATTGTTGAAGACAGAGGGAACAGAAAGACAGATTACTCTAGAGACTTGAAACCTTTCTGTCACTGTGTAGAAAGTTCTTAAGTCAGCCGGCCTTATGATATTCATTTCTTCATTATGCTAGCACAAAATAATTTGGAGTTTGAACTAACATAAAGTTTTTAGTAGA
>JANRMJ010000001.1:76801809-76828900 GCA_025584955.1 Alethe diademata
TCTAAATACCAATTTTTTAATGTGTTCTCATTGCACTCTCTCATTTTTGATGTATGCATATGTTAGACACTAAAAAGCCAGATATTCTCAGAGCCTGCATGAGCATATTATAAAACTAGTCATCTAACTTCCTCACGTACACTACTATTACTGATGATTTGCAGACTTAGATACTAAAATGTCTATATCCCAAGTTAATTTTGCTTGTGGAAATATTGCCATTTCTGTCTTGTCCCATCCTGCGACATGTAATCATGGTGTCTCTTCAGTTATGATGTGCTGCTTAAACGAGTATTATCTTAGGTATTTATAAATTCTCTGTGGTCAGTTAGATACACTTGGTACCTTGGCTTGCACTGCATTGGATCAGGGGTATCTCAAGTCAGTCAAAATTAGAAGATACATCTGTCAATAGGAAATACAGCAGTGTTGTGTAAGCTAAACTAAATGCCAGGCTACTTTTACATGGGGAAGAAATAGAGACATTATCTCCTATTTTCATACAAGAGTGGCCTAGGCTCTTGGGTGGAAACAGCTACCAGTAGTCCTTGAGGTGCATATAACAAACTTTCCTCTTTTTCAACAACTCAAAGACTTGACTTTGAACATTCCCTCTGCATCAGATGGGCCAACAGATTTTGAACTCAGGTCTAAATCTTGCTTCAGGCTCCCAAAAGACTGCTTTTACGTCCCTGCCTGTCTCAGTCTACAGTGAAGCTGCTCTAGTACTTGCATGCTTGGTGGCTCATAAAGAAATATTACCTTCCCCTTCAGATTCCTCATCTCAAGTAGAATAAAACAGTAGAAATATTTTTTATTTTGGAGATGCTGTAAATAAAGTATAAATAACTAATATTTATGAATTTAAAATTCTTTGCATAACAAGTTTGTTTAAGATGAAAGAGAACCATTCTTATGTCAGCACAGTTATAATTGAGAATCATCATTTAGAATCTCTGCTTTAGGAAGTGAAGGGCGAAGGTGGTTTTGTGAATCTGTAACCCTCCGCACAGGTATTTTTTATGTATGCAATATGTTTGAAAATAAGCTAAAAAAGTGAAATTGTATCTGGAGATTTTTCTTGGGAGTAGTTAGCTAATGGAAAAAAGGTACAGTTCAAGCTTTTGCTCTGGAAATTTTTTAATATTTACAGAATTGCCATGTGGACAATTACTTCAGTTTATCTTCCATTTCAGTTGTTATCTGAAGTCACATTTTGACATGTTGGAGCTTCAAGAAGAGTGAACTATCACCTGATGTCCTCCTTTGTGGTTTAGAAATAGCATTAGACAAAAAAATTTAAGAATATTAGTTACCAAAGAATCAATTCTGTTACAGAATGAAAGACACGATTAATTTTTAATGGAACGGGAAATGAAAACTTGATGCTGTTAAAACCAATAAGTTAATTTGATTATTTTACAGAAAATATTTATTAAAAGCTTAGTTTTGTTGTATTTTAGGAAATACTTTATGTTAAATCATTATACAGATCTACTTGGAAAATATGAGAAGTGTCTTTCTCAATTTTTGACTGTTTATTTAATGCAGTGGTAGTTCTGGGTGAATACAGAAGCTTTATGAAACTCATATAATAGCTACTAAACATATCAAAGAAGACATAATCAAATTTCTTACTCTTCAGTGTTCTTTCTGAAAAATTGGGGTAAAAATGTACATTAAATTTTTGACATTTTATTGTACATTTAGAAGCTACCCAAGGAATACTGTGAATTGTGCCTTGCATAGAAAATTCATAAAGAAGTCTGTAATGGCAATTTATAAATGGATTTCAATTATGCATTAATAAATTGAGGAACTACAGTTTCACTAGAAGCTACAAATGAGGAGTTTTCTGAAAGTGGATGAGAACTCCTAATTTTTCTTTCATTTAAACACCTTGATATTCACAAAAGAATCATAGAAATTAAAAAAAAAACCCACACAAAACGAATTGGATTAAAGAATGTAAATTACTTGAGGCATGAGGTGTAAAAATAATCAGTCTGCAGGGCGTTCTCATTGTTTTTCTGTGACATTATAACAAGAAAAACTAGAGTAAATTAAGACTTGCTAGGAGATACAGTGATTGAAAATACTGGCCCATGGCAGGGTTTTCCTAGAAGTTTGTTTTGTTTTCATGAGTGCAGATCTGCCTAAATTAAGTCTTGTGCCTCAGAGAAGTTCAAGTCTCTTGTGCTTTTGCTTATCTTTCTTCCTTTAAGAAAATCCTGTATTTTTCTTCTTTGTCCCATTCTACCCTTTCACCAAAACCTTTAAGTTCTTCTTACATCTACAGTGAAGTTATAAATGTCAATATTCTGTGCAAGCGAGCCACCAGGAGCTCCTGGTTAAACCCATCATTAAAAAAAATAATAAAAAAAATTAAAAGAGTGAGATCTTACAGTGTTTGGTATTTGTATTGAAGTTTTATAGAAAACAAGGTAGTGGATCTTTTTACATTGCAGTCTAAACCACATTAACTGAAATGTGTCTTCCATACCCATTTTTATGGAAATCCATGTTGTCTTTGAGAACCCATGAACAGTGAGTCCTTTCTGATCTTCCTAGAGTGCTAGCTTTAAATGAGGTGGTTTTGCTGTTGCTATCAATTTAGCTATATGTGCTTCCACAAAAGAATAAATCCAGGCATGTCGAAGTCTGGATCAAGAGGGACCAGAAACCGGAGCAAGCATAAGCTGGGACTGGACTGGAAACTTGCATTTTGATAAGGTATCCCAGGCAGGGACTCAAGATGGAATGCTGAACTGAAAAGACTTCTCAGCCCATAGATATGACACCCCAGTGGTGTGGTCTCCAGAGGGTGAAGACCCCAGGTGAGTTAGATCAGGGCCATTAAGGCCCATTCAAGCACTCAAGACCCTCACAGTTCTAATGGAGATTTGCTTTATTAAATAGTGCAGAATATTCCACAAGTATTTTATCGTGTACCCAATTTTAAATTTAAATTTGGCTCCATACTTTCCTGCAAAATTTACATTTTGCAAAGCATTAGTGGTGCTTATTAATTTTTTGTGCCACTGAATATTCTGTTGATGTGTTCCCAGAGAGAGAACAAAACCTTTCAGACTATTCTGTCTGTGTGACACTTTTCAATGTGACCTTTCATTTGCTCCAGACACTGGAGTGTTTAGTCTGTTCACCTGCCACCTAAAGACCCTGAGTTTTACCTTGTTAGTTTCTACCAGGACTCCAAACTATAATTGTTGTAGTTTCCAGGAAATCAAAGTCCTGTTATTTTGGCAGGAAACCAGGGCTATGAGTTTTCCCAGAGAGAGAGAGAGACATATGTTTGCAAGCTGGAATTTTAAATGCTAACTACAGGGTGTGTGTTCTCATTTTCCTTAGATATCACAGTAGTCCACAGAAGACCAAAATACACTCAAGCATGCCTAAAAATAATATAGTAAGCAGAGAACAGTCTAATTTGACCAGTTAGAAAAATCTAATAAAATGTGATTAAGTACCTCCTCAGAATCCACCTATATGAAGCAACAGCCTGGAAGGGATTCAGGTCAAGCCCACTAGAAGATATTTTGTCCCTTCTTCCATATGCTAGTAGTAAAGTAATTAGAAAAACAAGCTATCACATAGAGGGCCTAGGTTCAAATTCTCCCTGTCCCAAAGGTAATTTGAGATCCTGGGTTGTTACTTCCCAGAAGAATCAGCAAAACATTGAGTTTTAGGATACTTTTAGTAGGTGTTTCCTATCTCTCACATTGAAATTGCTTTTATTGGAGCAATTTAAATTTTTTATGTAGGTAAATGTAGACTCACCTTTGAGGTTAAGGCAGATTTACAAGGGGAGAGTCAAGCTATATATAGTGAACATATAAATCTCATAACAGAAGCACACCAGTGTTTTAAAAAAATCATCTTTCAAAGGACATGGAATATGAGCTAGTAAGAACTGAATATTTACCACAGCTACTAACAGGAGCTGAGTTCTGTGCTTAGAACATGATTATATGTAATTATTTATACTTTCTTGGCATAAAATTATAGGCAGTATGGAATGGCACAACAGAGTGCATGAGGTAATAGTGTAGAGGATAAAGGGCAGAATTATATTTTGAATTCCTCGATTGATGTTTCTAGACTGTTGACTTCACTGTGTAATTGAATGATGAGTGTTAAACAAGCCATGTTTCCTACTGCTTTACAACACAAAAACAAGCACCAAAGCTTGAAGATCAAACTGAGCATCAAGCCAACTTTCATGCTGGCAAAAACATAAGTGGGTTTAGTTCTTCGAAAACACAGGAACAAACAGTGGAAGCTGCTGAATCCTGTTTGCCAATAGTGAACAAGGAGTCTATGGAGATTCAAAAGCACATGAATCATCAAAACCAGAAACTAGCAGGAACAGAGATTAAGAGCAATCAAAATACATAAAAATACTTTACTTTAGGGCTGTAGTGGTCTAAACTCCACACTTTAGGAAATGATCATGCTTTTGATGGGTGCTTTTCCCATATTTTTATTTAGAGAACATATAATTCTCCTACTCTCTCTTCAGACTTGTTTTACAGCTTCTGTGTCACTGGAATATGCTTACTTTTTAGCCTTGACAATTTTGAGTATTCTTTAAAAGCAAAAAGAAATATCAGAGCGACAACTTCTTGATAGTTTTGACAATGCCATTCACAGAAATAAGATCAGCTTTATACCTGTCTTTCCAAAGAACCAAGGAAATATTTTTCTCTCTCCTTTTTTTTTTTTCATAATTATATTCACAGTTCATGATGAGGGAGTACCTCTGAGATCCTCACCATTATTTTTTATATTTTAACATGAATGCCAGAAGACTGCTTGTATTCTTGGTTCACATTGTACTACACTATACATGACTGTTGGAAATATGTTGTCTTACTATCTCTTAATTAGAGGAAATTCTGCAAGAATATTTTATTTTACTCGTAAATTATTGTCTCACCAATCATCAGCAATCAATTCACACCAGCAATTAATTGATATAATTAGATGACTGACAATGATTTCTACTCTTTTGAATGTTTCTGTCAAGAAAAAAAAAGGAGACCTCTCTCTGCCTCCCCCTATCTTTTTAATTTCTCTACCTCACATTTATTGTTAAATAAAATCCATATTATTGACTGCAGCATATGAACTCATCTGAACCTTGATTTGGGCAGAAGCATCCCTAAATTATAAGGCCTTAACAACTTCATAAACAATTTCTTGTTTTATGCTTAAAAGGAAAGCTCCTACTCTTTGTCTACTTTCTACTTCTCCACATTAACCAAAGACATTTGCAAATTCTTGTCCATCACAAAGCTGAATCTGTCTTCTAGCTACTTTAGAATTGCGTGTTAGCAATATCCATATCCCTTACACAGAATATGTCATTAGGGCACAGACTCTAGAGGGGAAAATAGCCTGTTTAGATCCAGGGCAAGGCATTCCAGGCTATTACTTGGTTAGGGTGACCCTTTCTCCTATTTTAGCATTAATTTCAAATTTTATTTTTCCTCAGAAATGTAGATGAAAATTCACTTGTTTAGTTAAACATCTTTGTTCAACAAGTAGCAGCAAGAAATTGGTTTCTCTTTGAAAAATCTAATATCCCTATTACCTATTCTCTGTATATTCATTTAGACATGGTAAAGAACAAGAGAAATTAAGAGAAATCTGTTGACTTCAAAGAACTTTGACCTATAAACTCCAAAATATTGGCTAGGTTGATCTGAGGATTGATGTCAGAAAATCAGTTACATTAAGTCTCATTTTCTGTAAGAACCAACTTAGTCTAACTGATATACAGATAATGCTTTCATTTTCTAAATATTGGAACTACAGCAAACTTTTGGAATATCTTCATTTTTCAAGAGTTATAGGAGACATAGAATCATAGAACATTCTGAGCTGGAAGACACCCACAAGTATCATCAAAGTCTAACTCCTTGTTCTGCACAAGTCAGTCTGAAGAAATCCAACCTGTGCCTAAGAGCATTGCCCAACTGCTTCTCTAAATGCTCCTTGAACTCCAGTGCTGTGATTCCTCATTCCTGCATAGCATCTGTAATTTTCTGAACTATCTTCAGCTATGGTCTATCTGTGGAAGAGCAATATCCCTACAGTCCTTGTGTTTGCTTAATCCAGAATTTACTATCTGTCTCAAATGGGTTTTGCCTGGATATTACTTCCTGGAATAACAGAGGTACGGTCCAACTGACAGCAGTCAGCCAGAAGGACACAGAGAGACAACCTTCACCCTAGCAACACCATGAAAAGTGTTTGTTTTCATGTCACAGCCTAACAAACTGAAGGTAACAGTGCAAAACATACAAGTTTTTCTCCAGAGAAAGTCTTATCTTCTAATTGTATATACACAGATAATAAACATTTAAACACAATAAGGAAAAACTATGCAGTTCCCAGTATCCTCTCCTCCAGACTTAAATTTAAAAATCCCAAACAAATGACATTTTTCTTCTTCTGGTATCTCCTGGTCCATCCCTGGGTGATCTGATTGAGACTGTTAATGTCTTTTTTTTGCTAGAGTCAGGATAAAGCAAAGCTCTACTGTTAGTTTTCCCCAATGTTTTATAGCACAGGATGTTTTAACTGGTTTTGAGTTGCTGCCCAAGAAAAATTACTCTTCCCACTAAAACCTAATGAACAACAAAAGAGAAGAAAGATCTAGTTGACCAAATGTCTTATCAGCTTGTTCCTGACAATGCTGCTGTACTTCAGTAGACAGTGTCCATGCCCAGGCTGAGGTGGATCCAGCAGAGCCACCAGAGGTCCAGAGAAGCTGCAGGCCCCAGTCTCGGGAACAGAAGCCTCATACCTTTAGCAAAGAGTTCAGCAACCCATATCATTGCCTCCCTATAAATTTCAACTGGAAAATGTAGGATAAAGTGTTCCTTCATCCTGTTTTGTTAAGATTTTACAAAGCAACTGAAATTGTTTTTTTGGATGAAGAATGTTTTATGCAGGTGTTTTGATGGGTATTGTTAGTGGGACATGAAGGTTTGGGTCTTGGTGTTTGATTTCTGGGTTTTTTTTCCCCAGGGCACTGTCTGCAGAACAAAGTATTCCTATTAATTATGGAAGGTGGAGGAGTAAGTTTTTGCTGTCACCCTGGAGGACACAACCAAGGAAAATTTAAATTCTTGTGCTGAAATGCTCTAACAGAGCACTTCTGAAAACTTCACTGCCTTTTCCTCTGGAGGGCACTCAGAGTCAGGCCTGAATAGGTAAGAGCTCCTGTCATGGGTATTTGCCTTCCTCATGTTTCCTCATACTTACCTCCTTTAATAACACACTATAATGAGCTGTGGCTGAGAGAACAATAGACACAACCCCTGGGTGTAATAAACCAGGTCCAACAGTGCAAGAAAAGAAAGAACAGACCATGGTGAGCCTAGACACTGGCCACAGATCAACAAGTGGCTGGAGAATGATGCCTTAGCATTTTGGAATCCTGTACTGGGGTATCATCATGGGCTGATTTGATTGGTAACTTGTGTTGATATTTGCCTAAAAGCCCTCAGTAGTAAAAATGGGTAGAATATCATTGCTTGGCCATCCAGCACCATGTAGAAGCAAATTGCCTGAGGTCAAGTAACTTCACACTGGTGCCAAGCCACTGTCTAGAGCCTGACACTGTGACTGACTGCAGCAAGTGTTGCAGTTTTCCTAGACTGAACAATGCCATGCCGTTGGAGAGACCTATAGAGCAGGTCTCAGTTCTCAGTTAAAGATTTTTCCTGATACAGGTTATCACTTGGATCACTTACATAAGTTCAGCTTAATAGTGACGTTTGCCTGATGTTCATGTTTCTCTTTAGTTAGTTTTACCATATTTGCTTGGAAAAAATATTTTTTAAAACCTTTACATGTTCCTTTAGAAAGAAGTTCATGTGATAGAGGTGGTGTCTTGTAAGATCCAAGTTGGGGACAAAATTACTATTGTTCTTCATGATTTGCTTGTTTGCTGTTTCAAGGCTTCTTTTTAAAGTTAGGCTACATTTCAATATACTGATATTTTATCTCATCATCCTTCCCACTCTCTTCAACAAGTCATAAATACTTATGATTTGTGACTCCTGAGGAAGATAAAGACAAAATCCCTAGCATCTAAAAATGGATTTCAATGGAAGCTACACACTCAGGATTCTTTCTATTTAGTCTGTTGGGTTGTTATTAAGACATGAAAACATATATCAACAAATGGCTAAATCATGGGTTTTTTTTAATTAATTCAGGTATCAACAAAATTTGGGGGAAGAAAAATTTGCTTTCTAGACCTTCTGCTGGTAATTTTCCCAACTTTAAGAAATATTTCCAATTAAATTATCTCTTCTTTAGAACCTTCCCTTGGCTGTAACAAAATAAAGAGTAAAATTCTCTTTGGAAAATCAGAGCTGCATCATAAATCCTGAATGAGTTGGAAGGAACAAAACTCCTTTTTTACTCTAGACATGCTCTACGTCAGCACACTGCAAAAGATATTTTTACATAATAAAATCTGTTCCTGAAAGGCCTTGTCTCAAAAATTTATGGAGAAGTGTTTTTCAAGTGATAGACAGTTTCATCTTTTCTGAGACTTCTAAATGTGTTTCCCTGGATTTGCGAATTCCTTTACCTCAGAGGAACTTATGTGAGGAAAAGGAAATAGTATTTGAGATTAAATTAGGTAAATTACTGAGGGTAAGGACAGTTCATTGTTTGTCTCAAATGGAAAATAATAGCTTTATATGATCTTGATCATCTCCCAGACAGTAAAAAAATGTGCCAGAAGGTTAGCAACAGAATCGTGAAAATAGTAGGTACAATTTGACAGCGCTTTCTTGGAAGAATAGCCCAGTTTTGCAATAGTTTTTTAACTCTCAGGTCTAGTTATCTCACACGCTTCACAGAAAGAAAGCCTGCTCAATCATTTCTGACCATCTTAGTAAGGCACATGGTCTGTGCTTCTTGGCATTGTCCTGTGCAAGTCTAGGAGCTGGAGTCAACAGTCCTTTTAGGTCTCTTCCAACATAAGATATTCTATGATTCTGTGTTTGTAAGTGTCACAGTGAGTTCATAAACCTGTTCAATAATCTTAATTTTTGTTTTAAATTTTTGGCTTAAAGCCTTTTTAGTTATTTTCCCCAGACATTCCATACATCTGATGACATTTACCACCCCTCTGCCATTTGCTATTTTACCTGTAGCTGGTTCCTTAATGAGGAAGAGAAAAAATTAATAAATCAAATGATTTCATGGGAAATATTACATATAAAATATATCACATGCATATCACTTAGCACTATTTCTTATTTGAAATATGAGTTTATATTCCTAAGTTTAACATCGGACTCCAGAGTGCACAGGTATCAAAACTACTTTTAAAGCAGAGTATCAAGCCCCTTCCTCAAAGATACTTTTTATATAATATGAACATCAAATTACTTTTTTTTCTGTCACTTCTTAACTCTTATATTGCTAATACATGTAAGAATATTGAATTGTGTTGGCTCTAAACTAAGATTTGCAGTAGTACAAAAAATATTAGCTCTTATTTTATTTGTCCTAATTAAATATTTTTTATTATTTGTCAATATTTAATTGCTGTGTCTATTATTTTGATTGACATTTTCTTGTAGCTTACTAGACCAAAATAAAACTAGCAACTATAAGTACTCTATCTTTTTTTCTTTTTTTCTGGCAGTAGTTTACTGTAGCTTCCTAGATAAAAGTGGAAGCTTTATACTTAATGTAATTTGGTTACCTTACATAAGATTCTCAGATTTTTTTTTTCCAGATTTTTTTTTCATATCTGAAGGTCTAAAATATAGTGGAGACCATCTTCTTAAACAACACACACCCTAATAACTGGTAGTTGGACTCGGGAAAGCACCTAAATGCAAGGTTACTGGAAAGAGAGATCTGTACTAATGAGATAGTTCAGGATCTACTGTTCTGGAAAGGATGGCCTTTGGAAACATGTCCAGATTTTCATATTTTGGAACAATTCTTTCGTATTTTGGAACCCATTCTATCCAAGGGTATTAGGTTAGGCTGGTACATGCTGGATTAAGAGATATTATTAAGAGATATTATTAAATGTGGCCAGTATTGGACTTTGAAAGTTTTTCAGATGTACAGATGTACACTGTTTAGTAAGCTAATAAAACACAGATAACAAGAGATAGCCTGAAGCTTCTATACCAGTGAAAACAGTAGATTTGCTCATATCGTGTTAATGGTGTTGATGGTAAGATAGAGGAATTAAACCATGAAACCACGAAAGATTCATGGATTCAGTGATTGCCAGCAAAGGGGAAAAGATCCCCCCTGTCTCCATTCATAACTAGTCAAATAAACAGTGTTTGTTTCTTTCACTTTTGAAGAAGTGTTAAGTATTGATCCCAGCTAGAAGTAGGGCATCAGAAAAGATGTGATGAATGGCATCAGACCATGTAGGCTTTGTAATTCATGGTAGTAGTAAGTTTTACCTCTTAGGTTTCAGAATTAGACCAAGACTTTGAAGTAATTTCCCTGACATCAGGGAGGCCAGCATGGATTATGTGGACTCACCTCATGATTTAACTCCTGCTATTTCAGGAGTTCAAGGTGCTGGCAGCTTTTTGCCCTGCACACATTAGGTTTGGGTTTTGTTTCCTTCCTCTTTTTTTTTTTTTTTTTTTTAATCATTCCTCCTGCATCACCTGAAAACTCCTAATTTTAATATCTGCTGCCCTTACCAAACTTGATTTATTGCTCTATTGTACTTAGGTCTGTTGAGTATTTGAGATAATTTTACAGGTAGGATTCAAGTGTCAATCTTTCCTTGAAAAATGTTTTATTAAAGAGCAATGACAAAAGCTTTTCCAACAAGAGGAGAAATGACAAATGGTAATAAAAGATGAGGCTTTTAATTACACCAAAACTGAATGGAAAATGAAGAACATAAAAAACCACTTTGCACTATCACATAAGGGGAATTTGTTGTGAATACGAAAAGACAAAGCGGGTCGTGAACTGGGAAGCAATGCAATACAGCTGGATTCCAAAGGAATGGAGTTTTTACTGGTAGATTCACCAGAAAAGTCAGGAGAATTGATGGATATAAACAGGCAACAGTTATTTCAGGCCTCCTGTTTTATGGCAAAACAAAGAGATTTAATGGCAGCAGTTAAAACATTTGGGTATTAAATTTCAAGCAAAGTCTAAGAGTTCGTTGCAATGAAGGCATTCAACAAGGGATATCAGAGTTATAGAAGGGCCTGAGAGATGCAACATTTAAAAATTAGTTCAGTAAAATTACTGTCCACAATACAGTGAGGATTTCTTGGACTTCTGAGTATGACATCAGTCATTTAAAGAAGAAACAAGTTTGGAATGGCACTTCATTTATAATAAGTCCCACACGACTTAGAAAGCTCCATAGACGTAGGAGTGGGAAGGAATCATGAGACAATATTATCTGTCCCACTGTGTACGAAGAAGAGAGGACAGCATCTATCAAAAGAAAAGGATGTGTTATTGCTATGCTTTGGTGGTTGAAATAGACTGTTTCCCATGAGTTTTAGGACTCAGTAAGATCTGTTACGTATTCTCCTTCAGGGATTCCTTAAGTACAAATTGGCATTTTAGAGATTAAGAGATTTAACTTCTGCTTGGAAGCTTGATTTTCTGTTTCAGCAATCTTACTCAGATACTTTCTAGGTACTTCTCCTGAAGGGAGGTTGATTAGACTATGCTCACTGATCATGTGGTTCATGCCTTTCAGAATTATATGTGCTGTTCTTTTGACAAATATAAGAATCTATGATATACAATCTAAAGTCAGAAACCCTAAAGCCCTTCCTATTTCCTATACTGTAGAACACAAAAGAATTATTGAAAAATGAAAGTGCTGTTGCACTAAACAAAAAAAGAGGCAAAATAATGACCTCTCAAATTTAGAAATAAAATTAATACATGAAGAAAAATACCTTTGTCCTCTAGATTTGCATTAGACAGTGTGAGGCTTAAAAGAAATGTATACCTAAGGAAAAATGAAGATCAGAAGTTGTGGTCTAAAGGTTTTTCTAACCTTCATAAGCAGATCTGCCCTGAGTTCAATTACATATTTGCTAAGACAGACCTGAAGCCAGCCTTTCCACACCTACAGTGCCGTTACAATAACATCATGCTACTATTCGTGGAAACCCTCTAAATATTTGCTGGTTTAGACTGCATTGAAACTGTTTTCCAATGAACTTAATCCCTTTCCCCTTCACAAGACTGTTTTCTCTCAAAACACATTAAATTCTGCAGAGGTTTCTTAAATCTATCTAAAGCATTTCAACTTCTGTCATTTAAGTAAAGAGTGGAAACTACACCTAACCTGAGGTTAGACACCTGAGTCTAACTTTTTAAATGATAATTTATAATAAAAATATATTTTAGCATCATTATGTTAATTTATAAGTTTAATATGCTCCAAATTATAGTCTTCTACAAGCAATTATGAGCACAAAGATTTTTTTTTGTTTTCAAAACACAGCATTTTATTCCAAAGTATCAGGCAGGCTCAACAATTCCTTGGGGAATTATTCTCTGAAGGGAAGGTAGCAGAAGTGATGTAAA
Source organism: Alethe diademata (assembly GCA_025584955.1). Classification (NCBI taxonomy): domain Eukaryota; kingdom Metazoa; phylum Chordata; class Aves; order Passeriformes; family Muscicapidae; genus Alethe; species Alethe diademata. Next base: position 76,814,416 of record JANRMJ010000001.1, read on the forward strand.
GAATGCAAAAAATTGGGGAAAAGCAAAAGAATGCAAATAGGAAGTGTAAGAGAGATGTAAGCTGTTCCATAAATAACTACATGGAAAAAAATACATAATGAAAAACTGCTTTTTTTTAAACCTAGCAAAAGTAAAAGATCTTAAAAAATAGTGTAAGACACTAAAATGGGAAATGAGGCTGACAAAGAATTGTTCATGAGAAAAGATTCAAGCAGAATCTTGGCAATTAAGGTTAAGACATTTCAAAAAATGTGCTGTAAAAGCACAAGCTAAATGCTGAAGGTATAAAAATCCCTACTGTGACTGTAGACTAATGGAATTTGGACTTATTTTGCTAAGAAAATAAATGTTGTATGCCATATTTGTTACTTAGTCCCACTTAATTAACTGTGAATTTAATCATTAAGCAGCTTCCAGACTGTATGTCCATTATAGAATACATGTGCACACATGCAGATATGTTTTGATTTAGGATTAACAGCTTTCCATTTAATTCTTATCCATTTCCCTCAAAATAGGTGCTAGAATAATGCACTACTGCATGAAAAAAAAGGTAGCAAGAACCAGTGACTCAATGTTCATGTGTAGCCCCCAAGTACATATATATTACATTTTTAACACAACTAATTATTCTAACAGCTTAAAGCCAACTTGGAACTTTTTTGAATTCAGAATAAGTTATTAAGCTATTAAACACCTGATTTCAAACAACTTTTTTTTTGTTTTTCTTTCATGACAATTTCAGCATAACCTGAAATGGAAAAAATAATCTATTTAAACAGAAAGAATAATCAGAATGTGTTTGCCTTAATCAGTGGCAATTCAAATCACTGTACTATAAGAAAATATTAATTTTCATCCACATGCTGTTTTAGATGCAATTTAAGAAGAATGACAAAGAAATAATTTTATACTACCTATATCACACATGAAACAAGATGATCTTAGAGTCAAAGAACAAAATGCGAGTTAAAAAATGGCTATACTATAATGACAAAAATGAAAGGTGACTACCATGATAACGCTTTTAATGTCTGATCACACTTCCTTTCTCAAATGAAGTTTTAAAATCACTTTTTTACTTATGAAAATATGGCAGACTACCTTTAATACTTAATTTTATGTTTTATGTTTTCACACACTAGAATATTCTAAGGCAAAACATCTTTTTAACTTAAAAGGAAAAGAGGTAAGAGGCCTAGATCTCTATCTTTCATCCCATTCCTGCTGTCAGCCCTGATTGTGTGGTGAAATTTTTGTTTGTTTCCAGAACACATCCAATGTTTGTTGGAAAGAAAGTTGTTTGACAGTGTTATACCTGGATTCCTACTCTACAACTAAAAAGTACAAAGAATTGTGAGCATCTGTTCTCCACCTCTACAGTTAGGAAAGTGAACATATGTAGTTTGATATGAAATAGAATTCACAGGTCTTCTTCCTCTTAGTGACACCAGTTCTTATTTCTACCAATTTCCTTTTGAAGAAGTAAATACTTACATGTTGTATAAACAGGTCATAGACTACGAAAATGAGAACCCATTCAGAACAGAATAAAAATTGATGAAATGAAAACACTAGAACACTTCAAATATTCTTTTGTTTAATTTTTTTCTCCCATTCAAAAATGTGTCATTTGAACAGAGATGTTGCTTTGAAAAATGTGTCATCTATATCTCTTCCTTTCATTTTCGTTTTCTACTACTTTTGGAAAAAAATAAATTATAATCTCTTTTTGATCATCCCCTTTGACTCTTTAAGCACCTATAAATGCCATTTAATGGCAAGTCAAAGATTACCACTCTGTGTGTGGGATTGATTTTCCTTATTCATCTTGTCGTTTTGTTTGCTTTGAACTTTTTCTTTCCCTTTGCTTATAAGAGGAAATCTAGGGAATTTTTATTTCCCCTTGTTATTACTAAGAAAAGGTTAAGGAAGTATTCTTCTATATATTTGTGTAGATGAGTCTTGGTTGAAGTTTATCTCCAATGTAACCGATTTGAATTAAATTAGATTTTTTTTCTTTCTGCACCAAAGACCTGACATTTTATCTATGTGCACAGTGGGTTTAAAGCACATTCTTTTTTTTTAATAACCACTGAGTTCCTCTCAGATCCTCTGTGTTTTCCCAATATATAAACTGTCCTTTTGTTTCTTTTTCAGTCTCAGTTATAGGGAAATAAAACTTTACTATCAGTCACACTCTTACAGAAAAACTACAAGACAAAACTCTACCAACACAGCAGAAATTCCCACAGAAGAAAGCCCCTCTCAACTCTTACATAAGCACCTGTAATATCATTGGTACACTAAAAAGCTTGGGGCTCTTACTGATAACCTGGCATCCACACTTTTGTGTCCTATGCAGAGCTTCCAGCCCTTGAGAAGTAACTGAGAACTTTTTAGTGTGTCAAAGAACAGTATAATGCTATAAGGAAATACTACTACTACTACTACTACTACTTCTACTAGCAATATAAAGTTCTATTATATAAAATTGACATTATGGTAAGTAGCTCTGTCTTAATGGAAAGAATGATAATGGAAGTGCACCTTATCTTTTGCTCATTGTCCAATTAACTTAATCTGGTATATTGGTACTAGAGAGAACGATTTGTTTTTACATTTTTTGAAGCTTTGCTCAACCTTTCCATTTGGAGTGAAAAGGGAGGTGTCTCTCATTATTGTTTTGACTAGCCTGACACTTTGGGCAACTTACTCATGACTAATTTGCAAGAGAAATGGCGAATAGAATGATCTGCAATCGTCACCCTGAAGAAAAATCTTGATATGAAGCTGGCCACTCATGTTAATGTCCTGCTACTAAAAACCTGAAAAAAGGGAATGAAGTTGCCATAGTAATAAACAAACCTGAGCTTTTGCATAGAGGGATCGTGTATGTGAGCTGGATATTTGATTTTAGGCATAACAGATTAGTGTAGTCCAAGAGGGGTGGACCTAGAAGAGAAATTCTGAAGACTGATTTAAATCAGTGAAGAACGGATTATGATAATATTTGTTGACATTTGCCTTATTTTTTTCTATATTCATTGGCTGTAGCAAATATTTGAGAGGATTCCTCTAGAAACTCGTAATTGCTCTTTTTCCTAGGTTTGGCTGAGAAAGCTTAAGAGAAGAAAGTTCAGAGACATGTCAGGAGGGGTCAAATAGGAAAAAAAAAGGGGTCAGAAAGTAAAAAAACAAACAACTGGGAGCCAGTGCAGAGTAGTTACCCCTGCACTTTGGGTAGTTTTAATAGACTTTGTTGCAACTCAGTGAGCCACTGAGACCTCTGACAGTCTGAATGCAAGGGCACACTTGAATAAGTGTTTATAAACTTTGTCTTACTGGTATTTGTCTGGCATAGTTTATTCGAGATTTCTCTGTTTAGAATCTTAAAGTATCCAGTTTGGATTCCAAGTCATGTTACTTTACTTGGAAAATTTTCTGCCTTGTTTTGAGATGCTTAGTGTGAGGAAAGTAGTCAGATAAACCTCAAATCTGGGCTAATAGTAATAGTATTAGGTGTTCAAAAAACACCAGCAGAGGCAACAATCTGCTGCCTAGGTGGTGATAAACCCTTAAAACACATTAGTAAAAATTTTTCTATATGTAAACTACAAATGATCGATTTTTCTAGTTTGTATAACTGTTCTTTTTTTGGTTTGTGGGATCATCCTAGGAAACCAAAATCTCTAAGGAATTTATGCATAAATAAGCTACAGATAAAATATTTAGAAGCCACTGGTGACAATCAAAGAATATCGCTGCAAAAGACACAGAGTACCAAAATTTGTCTTTATGACTGATTCAAGCTGTGTTCACTGAAAATAAACCCAATGTCACTATAGTCCTTCAAGATTATTTAAAAAAAAAATGATGTTACTAACCAATTGAATTTAGTAACTGTTTAGTAAAACTTAAAAGAATGCATGGCTGACCTTTGAGTGCTACATTTCTTAACTGAGTATGCTCTGTGGTATTTCACATAGAGGTTTGGTCAGTCTAACATATACGTTACTATAGCTCATAATCTTTATCCAAGCTACTATTTTTTTATTAAGTCCATGTAACATTTATTTCAATGTTAATTTATTTTTAAATGAAGTAAACCTAGTATCATGTTTATAAACTAAATTAAAAATCACCTTTCACTAATTTCACATTATGCTTGGTAAAAATTGGAAAATCTTCTGGAAGTATTTTTAAAAAACCAAGCAACTTCTATATTTGGCTTAATTTTTCATGGCTTATTTCAATATAAAATCAGTTTTAGTGTCTGCTAAGTCAGAATAATTGAACCTCTTTTCCTTAAATATTATGCTGAGAGTTAATTGTGAAAAATTCCAATTTTTAAACTTTTCCCCCCGTTTCTTGAACTGTGGTTTGGATTCAATCAAAATGCGTGTAGGGAAATTTAAATAAAGCTATTTTCATTACTTTTGCTATATAGTGCAAATCCAGAAAAAGCATATTCTTGTGTAGGAATTTTGTTAATGGAAAAAAGGAGGAAATTGTTTTATATGAAGGTTCATTGGTGACCAAAAATCAATTAGATTTGATTCTTGTGTGTCTAATTTTACTGCTTTCACTGAACCAGACTGTGTTTGCTTTGAAGTGAAAGGGACTATTTGAGAACTCTAATGTGAAGGAGAATTGTTGCATGAAAGTAAAGAAAACCAAATTCACTTGTACAAGAATATTGATTTTACAGGCAACATGAATGCACGTAGTAAATACTTAAATATGTGCATAATATTTCTTCAACACCTCATAGTTAATTTAATTGTGGTCTATAAAGTGATTTCTCTCCAGCTAAAAAAAATAAAAAAGGAGAAAAAAGTATAGGGGAGGGGGGGCGTTTAAAAAAACTTGCTTTAAGACATTTTAAAAATAACATGACAAATCTCAGAGGGAACATTTAGCTTAAGTGTTAAAAGAGAATTATTCTTTTTGGTCGCATTAATGCAAAAGAAACCTGAGTGGTTTACATAGGACTCTTCTTCTTACAGTTCTCTATCAAGTTCAAAGAAGTGTAGTGATTTCTAATAATTGATGAGATATGCAGCAGCTCCCTGGTGCAAACAAACAGACACAATGCTGAGGAACTAACATTCTTTCTCACTTTTTCCTGGAAAATTATTTCCACCACAGACAAACAACTGAATTTTTAACCTTTTTTAAGATCTGGGAAAAACTTGTTAGTCACCACAGAGTCAGCAAGGATATCTCCATATTACTTTTATAAGTTTTGAATTTTAGGAGTCTGAAGCCTCTCTTAGTCAATAAGTATTTTAAATTTGCATAAACATAAGTGATTTTATTAAAAAAAATTACTATAAGTCAAGCTGTAAGCTACAAAAGTAAAAAAAAACAGAAGATTTTTAATTGTGTAGTTTAAACTAGTATATTTACCTTTGGAAATAAAAAGTATAAAATATATAGTAAATGTCCTGTAAGTTATCACCAGCATTTCAAAGTAGATAGCCACTTTTAAATGCTTAATATCCATTCCCAGAGGCAGTTTTCTCAAAAGAAACACAGATGAAAGACTGATTTTTACACCCCAGAATTTTAGTAACATTCAAAAGTTCAAAAGTGGATTTTTCTTCATGTGAATTCAAAGTCTGTCAATTTACATAGACAACTTCTTGTTCATTATTGTTTACTTAATTGTCTAAATTGGAAATTCTTGCTTGTTTCTGTGTAGACAACACTAATGTAGCAGCTTCTATTTCTCAAAGGTCTTGCACTGATCAGTATCAGGTTCACAATTCTGAGGAGGAATAATTTGTGATTCCAAAACAGCTGGAGTGTCAATAAGGTTTAGCTTATCTGAAATCTCAGGATATCTTTCATATCGACTTTAAATAAAGAATTCCTCAGACCAATTCAAACAACATTTTTTCTCCAAGCCCCACACTTCCTTTTTGCTGTTTTTAGTGATCATTGCAGTTGATGCTGCTGCAATGACATCCAATACACAAGTTTCCTATCAATGCTTTCTTGAATTATCTGCATATTATCTGGCCAAAATCAGTTTTCTAGGCAGGGTTTCCAACTTGTTCAGTGTCTTGCCAGAACTTGTCATTAGTGGGCAATATCCAGCACTATAGTGGTTACTGCAAATGCAACACACTCCAAGAAATGAAGTGTGGTCAGAAACTGTTTTTGAGACTGTTGGGTTTGGCACTATTTCAGTTATAAGAATTCAAGCAGTAGCTGAATAGAGGCAGTAAACTCATATCTCAAAACGTGGCATAAGACGATATTGAAAGTTCTCAAATAAAGATGGAGATAACCTATCAGTTCTCAGGCTCTTTGTTAAGCTACAGGGATGCTGTGAAGCATTCAAGTATCAGAGCTCTTGTTCTGTATTGCATAAAGTGATTCAGCATTCAAGACAGTGATTGAGATTAGAGAGTTTTCCAGTAGTGAAGATTAAAGGCTGTTTTCTGTAGATTTAAATACTTTAGTAGTACTCCATTTAAGATCTGTCACAGTTTTTAACTGAGTTTATAAGAAACTACAATTTGATTTTCACTGCTATCTGAAAATGGTGTGGGAGAAAATTGAAAGCAAATATGGGTATTCACATAACAGCTACAAATTATATAAAGAAGTAGCAAGAGCCCATTTAATCTTAGTCTTCAATTTTTGGGATGGGGGAAATATTCACTTTTCACTTTGAAAATTTCCTTGCCTCTCTATTGCTCTTATTTTTGAGATGTTTAACAAAATAATCTTGAACCTCTCTATCCTCTCATTGAATTTCTTGATTTAAATAGCTCATCAATATTATTTTCATCAATCCAAAGTGGATGGCACTATTTTACTGTTGGTAGTTTCCTCTTCATCATTTCTGAATATACTATGTTTCTCTGAGACAAATGTTATATATAATTTTTAAACTGCCAAATAAATTTTAGACAACCCTTTGATATATTTGTCAAAAGTCAGTATTTTATTAGATTTTATTTTAAATAAATCAGGTTCTGAAAACAGTTTTCTACCTTCATGAATATTGGACTTGAATATTTCACTAGCTGCAACTATGAAAGATTTCCTGTAATTTCAAGTATTTTACTGTATCAACAAGAAATTAAAATGACCATTTTTAAGCTCAAAAAAATTCCTAAAATTCTCACTTAGTCTTAAAAATGTGTGTACTTTAGAAAAAGTACACTATTAGTACATTCAGTTTAATGGAATTTTATGAAAGGCTGACTGTCTACAATACTGGATCTTGTTAATCTTTATTATTGTTATGACTATTTCTGAAAAAGAAAAATGAAATTCAAGTGTAATTCTATTCTCATCACTACTGGAAAAAAGGAAGAATAAATCCATTATGGTTACTTATAACATCTAGAGTGGGAGCACATTAATTCAGTTGAAAAAAATATATTGGAAAGAATTCTGAAAAGAGTAGTCTAAAACTGGTGTTGATAGATTGATAGTTAAAACCACTGTTTACTTCAGCCCAGAGATAATATATGTTGAGGCAGCTAAATTAAAGGAGTGGAAATATTAGGGTAAAGACCTTCTTATTGAAGGCATGCAGTTGGAACTAGATGATATTCGAGGTCCTCTTCCAACCCAAACAATTTTATAATTCTATTATTCATTCTATTATTTTATGACCAGAGATTAAATAAGTGGGGTGCAGTTAGACCTCTCTATTCTTATTTTATTAGTTTATATTAGAATCTAGCTTCTCTGAAGCTTAAAAATGGATGTCCCTGCAAGAGAGCAGAAGCCTCGGTGTCCAGCTGTCAGCAGCGTGGCTAGGCCCCTGCCTTTTTGCCTTATCAGACATGCAGACGAAGGAGATTTGAAGCAAAACCTTCTCCTCTCTGGTCTCTGCACGATTTTTGTTGGCTTTTTTGTGTGCAGAATTTGCTGGACATTTAAGACTAATGGTTCTAAATTTTAGAATGACTGCATTTGCAAAATCTCATTATACAGAATGAACATCATGCCCTGATGCAAAAGAAAGTGACAGATCAAGACAGCTAGGTTTGCATCCAGAAGAAGGGCTATACGGGATTATGAAATCCTTGGAAAAGGAGTATGCTTCAAGGAGTTAGAAAAACATTTCCTGTGTGTGAGCTTCTTATCTGAAGATATTATTTTTAAAAATATTCCTTTTAGTAATCTGTTTTAAAACATTCACTGGCTTCTCCAGAAATGTAAGCAAATACTACTGAAGCTGATTTTAATTTGAAGGAAAAAACATCAATTAATTGTCGTTTCTAGTTTACTGTTCTCATTTTTGAAAACTATTCTCTACCCTTACCCAGCTAAGGTAAAAACTCTTTTTTTTTTTTGCTTTAGTAGCTGCTTTATAAGATAAATTTCATATTTTTAATAAGCTCAGTAAACATAGTACCCTGTTTTAGCTAATGGCATTGGTCTAAAATTCTTCATGGAAATGCAAACTTGTTATTTTCATTCTGAAATAATGTAATTCGGCTAAATCTCACTCAGGTTTAGGCCTAAAGAAAGAAGGAATTTATATGAAGTCTGATGTTGAAAATCTATAACAGATATTAGAAAGGTAAAAACTAAATCTCTTCTGCATATTTTATTTTCTGATAGACAAATATTTAGCATAATTTTTAATCTTAAATTTCAATTTCAGTCGTCATATTCTCATCAGCAGATAGCTACCATTAATGAAATGATAAGGTACTCATAATAAAGGAGATTAAATTAAATGGTATTTATAACTTTAGTCATTGTTCCAGAACACAGAAACCAAATGATCTTCTGTAGCCCCAGTGTGCTTTACATCAGAATTTTAGATTCTAGAATGTGAGAGGAAACTGTATTAGCTTGTTTTTATGATATTAACCCTAATGGTTGTTTATGATTCACAAGGAGCCTTGAATACACAGAAACTGAAGGTTTGGTAGGTTTTTGGGAGGTTCCATTCTCTTAGCAGTCCATGCCAGTGTCTCTTTAATCACTGAAGAGGTTAAAACAACAAAATCTGACAGACTGTTAGCTGAACTCAACCCAGACAGATGGCACCATTCTATTCAGCCAGTTTTGTGAAAGTTCTGCTGCACCATATGCTAGAATCAGTTCAACAACTAATTAGTGCTTTTTACAAGACAATCATTCTCCCAAGGAAATTTCTTATGGACAGGTCACAAATACAGAGTGAGAAACCCTGAATTGCATATTGTCTCACTGGCTTGTCTGCTCCAGTCATAAATAAAGGTTAGCATAGCAAGGCGTCTTGAATAACCTTTCAGTTCAATCCCAGTAGTACTGACATTCCTAGGCTGTCTTTGGAAAATAAATATTGAATGCTGTAGTGACTTAGAGCTTTTTCCTTCCTTTTTCTTAACAGCTGCGTGGTAAAAAATGGAATAAAGTTGATTACGCAACTGAGTTGCCATCTATTAAAATAATCTAATTAAAAGAAAAGAAATTGCAACTGAAAGTCATAAAAGTTTGGAACTACGAGCTGAAGAAGAAAAGCAATTATTATAATAATCAAGCATAGCTTACTTAGACATTATCTTTAGCTTACAAAAAAAAAAAAATCCAACAACAAACCAGAAACAGAATGCCAATATTTTCCTAGGGCACAAACAAGAGGAAGGTGAAGAAAGATGAGATGACATGGTAATATTATGCTATCTGCTACCCCCTTTCTTCATATGATTTAATATGATTCTCTGAAGTCAGATTTTTTAAGACTTATCTATTCAGTTAGACTGTTGAGGTTCAAGCTTTACAATTTCACTCTCTGAGGCATGCCTTCTGCATAACTAAACTGATACGCAAAATGCTTCAGTAGTCTTGATGTTCAGAGAAATTGCTAGAGTGAGAACTCTGTAATTATACAGTCTGGGAAGAAAAAGAATTTTATGTGAAACAAATGTAGAAGAGACCTATTAGAATGATAGGAAGAAAGAGTTAGTTATTACAGGAACAAGTATCTGTGTGTGGTATTTCATAGGCATTTATGAGCAAGCTCTCTTTGCAGATTTTGTGTGATTGGAAACTATGCTGTGATGCTATGTAAATAAAACTGTTTATACCCCAGATTGTTCATGCCAAGAAGAGGCAGAGAAAATACTTGTCACCCTACAAAACTTTAAAAAAAAAAAGAATTCTAGGGAATCTTGGCCCTTTTTTCAAACATTTTCTCACAGAAAAAAAACCAAAACTTTTCATTAAATACAACAAAGAGGGAAATTCCAAAACAGCTGAACAGCTGTCTGATGGAACATCTGAGCCAAAAAACTACAAATTTTTGAGAGAAATTTCATTATCTTTTCAAAAGAATTCCATGGGAAGGTAAGCAATTTGATTTAATATTTTGTGTGTTTTTTTGGATTTTATTCAGAATATGGTTTCCTCAAACATCCTAATATGGCTTTCTGGAACAAGTCATAGGGTTTTCTAGTTGATTGTTCTAGACATATTAAGGTGACTTTTAAGTACAGTCCATTATGAGCTGGAAAATTTTTTTAGATGCTCAACTGTGACCAGATCAAGCAGAGCTCAAATGACAGAGTCTGCTACTGCTTAAGCTGCCTCTGTTCAACTGATAAAAACACTTAATTTCCCTGAGCAGATGAGAAAACCTCCTACTCTCTAAAACAACTGTTTCTGGCAACATATTTGAATGCATTGCACCTCTGCAGTAAGTCTCATGGTTCAGAAAACCAAATGAATGTTTACAAGCATGCATCTTGAAGAATAAGCACCATGTGATCTCTGCATGTACATTCATGTTCAAATTCTTCTTGGAATATTAGTCACACTTGGGATACAGGTGTTTTTCCAACAAGCTAACTCCTGCTGGGAAAATACCAGTTAGGAGCTACCTACCACTGGAACAAACAGTATAGCTGTTTTCCATCTTTTTGAACCATTTCCTTATCTTGTGTTTGATGAATTGCTTTGTTGACAAGGAATTTTGTTTTGAGTTGTTGCCATTCCCAAACCTGCCCCTTATTTAAATAACTTGAAATGTGTCAGTAAAATGTGGAAGACAAGAGATGATTTTGCTGCTATAGGAATGATTCAGTGGTTTATTTTATACTTGTAAACACCCTGAGACCAGATGTCTCGGGTTAATCTATGCATATGCCACCAGAAGAATATGCAACTAGATTTTTAATAAACTTGAATTAGCATTGTTGACCTTGGCTAAGGTTTGAATTCCCATCCAGACACTCTCTCATTCCCCCTCCCCAACAGGACAGAAGGAGAAAGTAGGATGAAAAACCTTCTGGGTTGAGATAAAGACAAAATCACTTATCAATTACTGTCTTTGGCAAAACAGGCTTACTAGATTTGGGTAAAAATAATTTAACTTGTTGCAAATAAAAATAGATTTGGGAAGTAAATTCTAGTTCTTGAAGTGCTGGTTTGAAAGTGGGACTTCTGTGAAACCAGAGAGAAGTAGGAGCACAGAAGCTATGGAGGGTGACTATATAACTCTTTTTTGAGTGATTATAGAGAGCAAGTATTCTCTTCAGTGCTTCTCCTCACTTCACAATCATCACTAGAATCCTCAGCTGGTCTCTCCATCGAAGAAAAATCCAGCTCTTACAAGGTGACTTACAAGGTTTTTTTTTACTTCTTTTTTAAAGAAGAAAGAAGAAAGAGATGGAAGGAATATTTCCCCAGAAAGTATGTTGCATGAGTTTAGATATCTGTAGCTGTGGAGGCAACAGGCATTGCAGTGAAAAGTAATCCCTTCACCAAATATGCTCTTATGCCTGTTTTGATAGCACAGCCTGGCAATGGGGCTGAAATACTTTTGCATGGCAATTGTTGTCAGCAAATAGCAGCAAAGAAGAGAGTTGCAGGTTACACGAAGAATGTTTATGACAACTAAGTATGTTTCTGCATGTATATTTGCTTTTCTACATGAAAAAAGGGACATGAACTCCTTTCCAAACTGATGCCATACGTAGCCTTGGCAGGAGATTGCTGTGGGTGTGCAACTTTTGCTAGTTGTCCCAGGGCATTGTCACGCACACCAACATAAGGAACACCTGGCAGCACTTTGGAAGTCATGCTATTTTCTCAGTCCTCCAGGGATATGGCCCTCAAAAGAATGAGTTGCCATCCCACCTGCTCTGCAAGCTGTCATCTTGTGATGCCTGTGAAAAAGATGTGTGTGGGAGAAGTGCATTGCATTACGTGTTCACCAGACACTGCACTGCATAGACCGCCTTGATTCTTTTCCTTTTGCAGCATATCTAAAGGGGGCAGCCTGAGATGCTGCCATCAGCCTTGGGATCATGGTGTGAAGAAATCATAACATTACAAAATAATCCCAGGAGTGCTACCCAGAGTTCAAGGAACTTAAACTTCATTACCAGGGGACAGAATCTGTCCTAACTTGCAAGCAGGTGAACTTGCGCAGCAGTAGCAGAACAGTCAGTTTATCCATGCCATGTGCATCACATATAAAGGAGCCTATACTAATACTACAGTCTACCTAAGAACTCTTGAATATCACTGCACAAACTTGGGTAAAGCATGCAAGATGAAGATCGTTAGCTTATGAAATTTTTGAGTAGCTTTAGGATTTCTGTTGCGGTGAAAGCGGGAGTTGAACTAAAAATACAAATAAATATCCATACTTACACTTATTACCAATAATTATACTCAAAATAACAAATGAAATTATCTTTTTGAGCCATTTATGACCCAACTGTCATCTCTGGTTCAAAAATCTAGCTATCTTATTCCTGAACATTCATGCTCTTATTTTGCCTTGTCTTTGAGAACTACAGTACATACTGCAGATCTGATTGCAATTATTTAAATGAATATAAAATTAAGCTTCTAGACTTCCACTTCCAAAAACTGTTTTGTCCTATCAGTGCTAAAATATGATGATATTGTCATTCAGCAAGTGAATCAAAGCAAGCATGATGAGCAGTTTCTAATAATCACTGATTTTTACAAGGTTGTTTTGTTAGTTTCAACATTGACACATTCTGATAATTTTGAAACAATTAAACCTGATTGCACATACCCCTTTCTAAAGTTTGTCAATTCATCAACTGAAATACAAATCTCTACTCACAGAAAAAGGACACATTACTTCATATATTCTCTGCTTATGGTTTAAGATATTTGCAATTGTTATGCAGTTAATGTTGTGCAGTATAAAAAAATGTCACTCCATTGATAAGTATATATATATTTGTTTCAAATTTCAGCATAATAGCATAACGTGTTTTTACCTCTAGGAAATTTGTATATGTGTCCCTGGAATTCACATTTAAATAGCTTATTGCATTTCACATGTCAGACTTGATGAAATTACCTTTTTTTAATAACGCCTACCATCTTAAGATGAAAATTGTAATGATGTTTTACTGCAAAGATATGTGGGTTTATAAAACTATAACACACTGTTCTGACCTTGAAAATGGAATTCACTGGAGTTTCAGGTGTCCATAACATTTATGTGACTGATTATCCTCAAAATGCTTTTACTGAATTTTGCCCTGTCCTTATATCTGCTCCACTAGTGGAGTGATCTGAGAACATCTTTTCCATTACAGCTTTTTTCTCTTCTTAGTTCTAATGTCTCACAAGAGCAGCCATTCAAAGCAGGCTGATATCTCCTTGCTCTCAAAACCATAGAAATCCTTTTCATAACAGAAAGAAATACACCAGCTCTGGATGGTCCAAGTGAGAAATCAGATCTTCCCTTGGTTTGATCCTAAGCAAATTTAGGACTTGCATGGTTTTTTATTACAGGGCCACACAAAGATACAGGAAGGGAAATCACCAGTCACATAGTTATACTGTCTGAAAACTAATCCAAGCAAATCTTCTGCCCATTTTGCATCAATTCTCATTTAGAGTAGACAAATTATCTGTTTAAATTGGTGGAAGAGTAGATGAATCTCATATGTCATGTCCTACATGCCTTTCTCTCCATAGGTCTGAAATGATGTTTTAATGCATGCATTAGTTTGTGTGTGCATGGGGTGGTATTTTTATGCTAAGTCTTGTAAGATGTTGAGATTGTGTGAGAACCCTCATGACACATGACTGAACCTAAAGCTAAAATATGTTTTACAATGGAATACTTGATCTAGTGCATTGTATTATTTCATCCTGTACAATCTGATTGCTGTATATAAGTGCAAATCTTTTTAAGGGTGATGATGTCTCCAGGCAGTGGATGTCAAGATGTTTAATGGCTGCAGAAAGCCCTATGCAAACTAATTGCGTAGGAGTTATAATAATAGAGCTATAACTGCAAACATCAGCAAGGCAAAAATATATGAAAATTCTGAGTTGCAGATTTGATTGGGGATTTGTGGAAAGCAACAGAAATAAAGCCTGCTAGATAACTAGGTGAACGACCTTCTTTTCCTTAAGCATTTCCCATAAAGAAAAGTGTTACCACCTGTTGTCACGGTGTGACTAGGGTTTGCCAAATTTAATACATTCAATTTCTTTTGGGGATAGGATTTAGGAGTAG
>JANRMJ010000001.1:76841214-76859721 GCA_025584955.1 Alethe diademata
TCAAACAGTCTATTAACAGGTCAAATCTTCCATACCATCCAGCAGAAAGTAGATAAAACTCCCACTATGAAGCCTTCCTGAGCTTTTTCTACCCTGTTATTTTGGCAGTGGATTTCAGAGAAATCTGTTCCATTGTCTTAGTCCTGAAATTTTTACTAATTTTTTTTAACCTGAAAGACAAAATTCTTTTTACTCCAGTGATATTCATTTAAAGTAATTAAAGTATAATTGGAAATTTAACTTTTATACTAATATTAATTCAGATAAATACTCTGCATTTTTTTTTTAAATCCCTGAAATAGCTTAAGCTAGAGTGTTCTTAATCATTACTAATTTTATTAGCTAGAAACAGAATACATTTAGTGAAAGGATGAAGGGGAAATAATGCTTGGAGAATTTTTCATTACATTCTAGATGCAATGCCATCAGCTTCATAAGTTCCCCATTTTCTTGCCTGCTAAAAAGTGTTCTTTTTTTTCTGAGCTTAGGATTCATAAAGGATACATTTTTAAGTACAGACAACTGTTTTTCCCAGAAGAGAGTTTTCAAAAAAAGTCTCTTCAAGGTCAGAATGTTTTAATAATCTTACTTCACTAAATTCTTTTCCCCCTCTTCTTTATTATCATATTAAGAACTAAACATTATCCAAATGTAAAGAAGAAAATTTTGATTTTGATCATGTGAAAAAGAGTTTTTTAAAATTTATGGCAATTTGCAGTCAAAAGCTGAGTAAGAATTCACAGGAATTTATTTAACAAAACTGTTCGTAATAACTAAACACTATTTTAAACTAAGTACTCTGATAAAAGACCTGAAGACTCTGGAATTTATTGTTCAGAGAATGGCCCCATCAAATTAATAGAATTACCTGAAATTATGTTGGCTTTTGAATCATAGTGAATTTTTGTCTAAAGGTTTCGCATTACATTTGCAGTTCTTTTCCAGTTCAGACACATTTAACACACTCCAGTGACTTTACCTGAAATTTCTGACCTTTAATATTACTCATGAAGTGTAGCACCATGAAAACATAAGAAAAAAAAATATCTGCTTCCAAATCCTAATTGATGTTGTGATGCAATTTGTATGAATCAACACATTCAACCCCTTTTACAGGCACAGAGATTCCAATAATATTGCAACTACTTTTAATAGGAAGAGATTGCAGATGTGATGCCCCCTCTGAACTGCTGTTAACATACTCTCTAACATTACTCAGGTATTTTCCACAGTGACTGATTTTATACTGGAATGTAAAACATCCTTTGCCTTTGACTTATTTCTGCTTTAGAGTTTAATATTTAGGAGCATTGAGAAAAATGTGAAGAGCACTGAAGTGGTAGCACAGGTATACCCTTATTGCCACTGAGGATAACATTATTTAAGTTTCTTTTTTAGATACCCCCAATATCAAATATTATCTAAACTGAGTTACCTTCAAAAAATTGAACTTTGCAGTTACCTGTAGTTTTGCTCCATAGGGATGATCTTTTTGCATGACAGGGATGGTCAAGTATTACTTTTTTCTGGCCAAGCTATAGTGTTGTACCAATGTCTGTTTGTTCCTGAAACATCACTGAAAACTATTTTTGTTTTGTCTCATTACCCACACAGTACAGATGTGCAGTTTTGTGCTTAGCTCTCCACCTTCGTCCTCAGGTGTCTTTTGGATAGGTCTTCTTGCATCGTTGCACTTGCATGGTTCTTCCTTCCCCTCTTAAATTTATATATGTGACAAATTCAAGGCACATCCTTTCAGATGTTCTTTTTAATAAGTCTCAAAACACATCTCTGCACATTATTGGCTTTGCTATCAACACCTTACTTTCTGACATTTTTGATATCCTATAAGCCAGTCTTTGAATGATTTAGTAAGTGTTTGATCTTCTGTGGTTCTAGATATGAAACTGTGGTATCAGAGGGAGGACTAACGGGGTACAAGGGACTCTTCTGCTCAAAATGCTTCCTGTACTCTGGCTCAGCCGAGAAAAGGCTGTCTGTTTTCTGCTCAGCTAGTTCATAATTCCTCAAGTTGAACTAATGGCTGTATAATGTATAATACTGTGACTAAATCAGAATTCCTCAAATATGTTTGATGAGAAGTTTGATGTGTTCTATTCCCTTCTGCAATTAAGCAAAAGTTAATAGCATCTATATTCTCTGTTCTAAAGCTCTCCAAGTAGGAAAGATAAGACCTTTTCAGGATCACTTACATTTGTAAAGTACACATTTTTTTTCTTTAAATATACAATGTCCTTTGAAACAGTGGGCTGTTCCTAACCTCAAAGCATTTTGATGTATAGAAAGCCACTGTCATGACAAGTTAGATATTTATGGTTCCATGCTCTATTTCAAAAGGAGTTTCAGAAAATAAACTCTCAAATTAACTCATAATCCACCAACCCCAAATTCATAATCTTATGGATATAATTTTTTTGGAGGTACTTCTGATCCATTATGACTGGCATTGTAGCACTCATGACAGAGATATTTCTATGCTAGCAATGCTTTGTCCATCATTAAAATAATTTCGTTTCAGTAGAGAATTTTCTCTTATGATATAAGTACAATGAACTCAGAAGAGAGAGTCTTTTTATAAGGACATGTAGTAACAGCACAAAAAGGAATGGTTTTAAACTGAAATAGAGTACATTTGGCTGGGATATTAGGAAAAAATTCCTTACTCTGAGGCTGATGAGGCAATGAAGTAGATTACCCTGAGAAGTTGTGCACGTCCCTCCTTGGAAGTGTTCAAGGCCATGCTGGATGGGGCTTGGAACAACCTGGTCTAGTGGAAGGTGTCCCTGTGCATGCAGAGGGTTTGGAACCAGGTGATCTGTAAAGCCCCTTTCAACCCAGACCTTTCTATGATTCTATGATTAAACTTTTTGTCAAAAAGTCACCAAAGGGCACACCATTCCTGATATTGAATGTAGTGATTAACAAAGTGATGTTGTTACCAAAACCAGCAAGGAAGTAGATTCTCTGATGCTATAGTTTTAATATTTGTGAATAGGCATTCTTATTATTGCACTGGATATATGGGGGATAGCTCCCCCTTTTGAACCTGTTAAGTACAGATAAATCTCCTGTTTACATGCTGTATTTTACACATATATTCATGGTTTCCCCAGAAGAAACATATATATGATAATCATTTCCCCCAAGTCTTTTACATATATTCCCTCTCATTGGTGCATGCATTCTTCTGTCGTAGGGGTCTCCTTGGTGGTCTCTGGTGATTGGCAACCCCAGCTATGGAGTGACTGCCCAAGGATCTGGTGCTACTTTCCAAAGGAGGAGAAAAGTTGGCATAATTGCCGTGGTTCATTAATTTGTGAGTTCTTAGAGCAATGAAGAGTTGTTTCTTATTCCTTTCCTTCGATACTGTTTATAGCCTAAAGGTTTTGCAAAATGATAATCGTATTAACCCTCTGGTACAAACAATTCTTCATCTGGCAACCACGTCAACAGAGCTCTATGACCTGGAGTGGCTACTCATGTTGTTTAGTGGTTGGAACAGAGCACTAGTGTTGTCTTACTGGTACAGAGGTGCAGGGCTACCTGAGGCTATCTGGTTGCATGTCTAAATACTGTTAGGATATTTTTAAGGAGAAACATGGGAACAGATCATAAAGGTGAGAGAGCTGATGATAATGTGTTACTTAATCATTTCTTTGTAGAATCCCATCTTTGCAGTTAGTGCCAGATCAGAAGCAATTTCTGCCTTTAGATTTTCATTGCATAGTCTCCTCTATGTGGGTTAATGTTCATAATTTTGCCCAAGTTGCCTCTAAGTGCAACTTTGAAAGAAAATTTCTTGATTCTCCAAAGTGTTATGATGTTTTCTTTCTCTCTTTTGAGTGAAAAACTCTTATGGTAGCATCTGGTGAGCAAGAATTATTATCTTTGCTACACCCTTGACAATATATCTGTATGTTGCAAGAAATACTTATATCCTGGAAAGTAAAATAAATATGTAGGTAGGCTGCTTCATTTATAATACCCAGTTCAACATTCTTTAAAGTCAACGAAAGATTTTATGCTGAGCTCCATTGCTCCAGGATAGAGTAAGAATGATAACTAAGTACAGGAGTAGATCTAAAGGAGGACTGAAAATTACCATTGTATTCCTTTAACATGTCTTAAAATATTAATTAAATCGAACAGAGGTAGTAGTATTACCAATTTAAATGTGTAAAAGCTTAAAATCATGTTTTGTTATTAAATATGTAAAATGTAACAGAGTAAATTTTCATAATTTAATATTTTTTTGTCAGTCAGGAATAGAGGTACAAAAATGGTGAAACCCAAAGTCAATTACTCTTTACCTGTTAAGCAAGTTCAATACATAAGGACAGTCAGTTCTGGAGACTTTAGTTACAGCTGTTTTTATAAAAGCACTTTTGTTACAATTTCACCTACTACTTATCTCACTATTTTAAATGTATTCTTCAAAAACTCTGATTGAAGTTAATAACTGCTTCTGTTCTTCAAAATAGAAGGAAGACTACAAACTTCGAGTAGAACAATTACTCATTTCATCACTAAATTTTAAAAAACAATGTATCAAAAAGAGATTTGCATAAATTTTATTTGTAAGAAGAACCACTTTTAAGATCTAAAACTAATACAAATTAAACTTCATAGACAATTTTTCAAAGAAAGTTTTGAATTTAGTTTGTCAGTCTATTTGTTCAGTCTGCTCAGTATTTTGTGCTGCTTCTCAATGTAGAAAATAACTCCAACTAACAGTATACTAATGTTTGAAATTATGTCTGCTTTGGGTAACAAATGCTGCAAATGAGAAAAATGTCTTTATTAGAAACAAAAATGCCTTGATTTCAAGAGTTCATCTATGTATCCTAGCTTTCCCCCTTGTTCTTAATTTTCTTTATTGATTTTTTTCCTGGCAACCTCCCTCTCTTTGACTTTTTCTTTTTTTTTCATGGTTATTGTGCTTAATCTCTTTTGTATAACACATATGGCCTATGTTTCATGTTTAATAGAGAACTTCTTAATTATTTGTATTTTACTAGACAGAGGAGACAAACTCTATTGCAAATATGACATCATTATGGTTAAAACAAGAACTTGTAATTCAGGCACTAGGAAAAATACCATGAAAGAACTGAGCTGAGTGAATAAGTAACATTTTTGTAGCTGTACCAATTTATTGTATAAATATTAAATCCAAACCTATAAATCTGTGTAGAACCCTAGTTTATATCATCACCTAGTTTACTCCCCCAGAAGTAAGCAAGTATTGTCATATGCAATTAAAAAACATATCACAAGTTTGTTTTACTGGTATTCACTTCTCTTCTAGAGTGTCAATATTGGGCAGTAGATTAAACATCTACAATTTTAGCTAATTTCAATATCTTTAGTCATAACCTTGTTATATCTCTGTACCAGATTTCTTCTAGTGCTGGCCCGGCACTGTGATGCAGACAGACTAACAGCTGACCTAGATCCAGAGCAAAACCCTGGTGATTCTTAAACCTGACTGGGAGGTGGCATATACTAGCTCATCCCTCAGGAGCCTTTGACTGCACTATTCCCCCTAAGAAATGAGCAGCTAAACTCAAAAATTTCTGTGAGCATCCCTTTCTTGGCAATAAGTCACTAAAAGAATAGAAAATAATAATAAATTAATAATTAATAGGAAATAATAAGTAATAGAAAAAAATCAACTTATTTCTTGTATTGGGGCATAAATCTTTTGTAGTGATTTAACAGTGAAGAGACTTCTTGGTATTTTCTGGAGAAGTGATGATCATGTTTTGCTGAAGTACCATGAGCCAGCTAGCACACAATTCTTCGAGCAAAATCCAAGAGGAGCAGAAAACTCTCTGGTGCACAGGGGTTGCAGTGCTCACTCTTTGAAAGACCTAGAAAATGCATTACTGCCAATATATTGATACTTTCAAAGTATCCAGTAGACTTATCCTGTATAAATTTTGGTTAGTTACTTGGCCGAGATTTTCACTTAAAAGTGTTACTTTGTCCCTAGGGTATCTCTCCCCAAGGGTATTTGTGACAACTGTTACAGTTTTTTTGCCAGAAAAGCATGCAATGGAGTTTGGCAGGCTGTCCACAAAGAAACTGAATTTCTGTTTCCTTTGTGCGCAGTGTGTTAAGGGTTGAATATGTGACAGTTACTTTTCAGTGTCCATATTTAATTTAGTGCAAGCTTTTCATTACTGCAGCTAAAAAATAAAATAAAAAGTGTCCTATTAAAGATTTTCAAGTGGGTAGGAACATTTCTATGTGCCTGCTTGCTTAAAGAAAACCTATATCCATTACTGCAGTAATACAAACTTGCTCATTTATCTCGATTAGTAGGAAGGAGTTTAGCAAGACTAAGACATTAAAATAATTTTTAAAAACCTGGCAAAACAAATAGGAATTTTTTTGAATACGAAATTTCAGTTCTCTAAAGATTTTTCAAGTCTTGCAGAAGCTGACACTTTGCATTAAAAAATTCTAACTGGATAGAACATATTGTTTGTCTTCAAGAAGTATGACAGTTGCAAGACAATGCCAATTAAACAAGAAAGACCATTCAAAGAGCACATCTAAGGGCAACATAGAAGATAAAAGTAGACATCAGAAATCATCTTCTCATAGTAAAATTCTTCCTTGATAAAAATATAGAAATTAATGTCCTGTCAGCTGAAGGGACATAGGAGAGACCAGTGCACAGCATTAAAACATTTGAAAAGGCACCCCATAAATATTTGCCAAAGTATTTATAAAGGAGTAACCAATTAGCGGTTTATGTAGAACCTATGTGGTGAGTGAAAAGTTATTTTTCATCTCTTGGCTTTGCTGTAATTAATGTTTTCATTAACTGTTTTGTCATAAAAGTAGGAGCTTGCTGATTACATCTGATAAAAATGCTAGGAGGGATCATCACTGTGACAGGCAATGTATTATCATGCAGGAACAACTTGATAACAAGGAAAAAGGAAGTGGAATTGGACACACTCATGCTTCTGATATTAAGTAATTGGAGTGTGACATGCAAAGTAAAAGGAAAGGGACTAATGAGTCCATGTTTTCATCACACAGAATCTGCATGATAAGGTAATGTCACCACAAAACCCGAAAGTATAAGCCCCGTGTTACACCAGGAATTTGTTTCTGTGCAAAATCAGATTACATATAGGGGAAAAAATGGAATTAAATACACACAAGTATAGAGAAATGCAACTTAATTAGATTTCCTAATGACTCTCAGCAGATCAGAAGACTCTCTTGTCTAACTAGTGTGTTTAAAACCAAATGAAAGAAAATGTATACTTGAATTGAAATATACTGTGACCAGACCAATGTAATCAAGACAGCCATGGATACATTCAAACTGAAAGTTAGAAAACAGCTGGCAGTAGAGGGAAATCATTAAAAGAAATGGAAGGAACCCAGACCTAACACATATCTGGGGTATTATAGGCTGTACTCAGCAAAGAACAAACATAAAAAAGCATTTAAAAAATCAGAATTTCTCTTCTAGTACTATGTAAAAGTATTCCTTCAGCCTTTTAATATCAACCTTTTAACCTCAGGTAAGGGCAAAACTTGCAACAAAATGATATAGCTGCTGTGAGGGCATCTTTTCCATAACTGTTCTAGTGAAACCCTGGAGGTAGTATGACAAAAGTCCTTCCTTTGCTGGCTTTAGAAAGGAACATGGGTGTTTATGGTCTTTTTTTATGCAGCAACTCTGGCCTTTATAGATAATAGAATGCCAGATTTTATCTGGTAATTAAAAAAAAAAAAGTAAATAGAAAGATCATATTTGGAAGTCACATGCACTTCCTATAGCCGTCTGTCAGTCACATATTTGAATATGCACATCTGTATGCTGCACAGCTATAAACTACCTTCTAGCAGTGTTTCAGCAGAAATTTCAGCAAAAAAAAGAGTAAAAAGTCCTACCTCTCCCAGCATTTTCTTAAAAAAACCTGGCAGCAGTATTTATATTTTTAACTTCTGTCTGAATCTTATTTACAGAACTGAATTATGATTCTAGAAACTGTCTACAATCAATATAAATGCAGAATAAGTTAACTAAATACCATTTTGTAAAACTAGCTTTCTTTTATCAAGTATTATCAGAAGAGCTAACTTGCCTTAAAGTTCAAAACAGAAATATATGCCTTGCTTTCCCTTTAAACTACAACATACTCTGCAGTCCAGGAAAAAAAATTAGTTCAGCAAGACCATTCTTCCTTGTGTTTCTAAAGGGGAAGCATGCACAGCAATCACAGAGTACCCCAATGAATAAACTTCAAACTTCTGAGCAGGATGGTAGGCTAAAATTGAAATATTCAGAAGGGAACCTGACTCTGGCGTTGCTGAATTGCTAAATTTTCTATTTATCAGAATGATTGAGTGAAATACTGGTATCAAGATTGTATATTTATATTGACTGGGTTTTATGAGGAAATACCATTACATGATACTGTAAAAATTTATCTGATCTACTGGATAATGAAGATAAAAAATATTAAAGTTCATTACTCAAAGGCTAACCAATTGCAATGTTTTAATGATCATTGACCTCACTTTTGTTTCTTTTTCCACAAGAAAATAATGGGATCACATTTAATTGGAGGATGATCTATGAAGAGATTTTAATTTATATGAATATTCTTATCCTTTGATGTAGTTTTCTAAGCCTGTATCATTGGCCAGACTTTCTAATAAAAATCTAGGCAACTGCAAGCAAAATTTCAGTATGCTTAATAGCCCACACAGTATGGAAATTACTCAGAAAGAACCTGCATTAAGGGAATGTGAAGAATGAAAAGTGAAAATGCCTCTGAGCTGCCTTAAATTATCATTTGAGATTTATGCAGTACAACAAAGAATTGAATTATATTCTTGCACATATTGCCAGAGCATTAGCGTGTTGATTAATGCCAAGATTTTTTTCAGAAAGGGAGAAGTATTTCACAAAGAAGAAGGTTTTCCTCCTTCATAGAGTGATCTTACATGAGATTTCAAAATAGCTTATAAGGGAAAATGAGCATTATTATTTCCTATTTCACACCCATGAACTATTTAATAAAGGAAGTTTCTTGCCTAATTTCATCACATCAGAATCACTCAGTAATCTTCAGTGCCAGATTGAATTTTATACTGCAGTGATATGCCATATCTATGTGATGATTTTTTTTTAAGGAAAGCTTTTAGAAATGTAACAATAGTTTTTGTGGTTAAGAAGATCATCTCAAGGAATCAAGTCTTATCCTTCATGGGTATAGGGTATGTATGCTAGCAATTCACTCAGCAAGATGGTGCCCCATATACGAACACTTTATGTGCTCATAGAATGACTACCACAGCTAATTTCAAGAAGATGGACGTTTACCTGTATAAGGACTTACTTGCAAAGTAATTCCCTTCAAATTCTGTCTTCACCTTTTATTATTTCAACTGTTTAACATTATTAGATACACAGGGATTTGTTTAGAATTCTGTTTAGAGTTCTGTGAAGAAGTTCCAGAGGGGGGATGAGCAAAGAAATGGTTTGCTCACAGTAGCCAGCCTTTGAAACAAGCAGACCCTTAATTTCCATACGTGCCTTAATCACTACTCATGCATAGGGCCTACTTATTTCAGTACCTTGCTTATGGCACTAATACGTACTTTCTCTCTTTTAAAACAGCTGTGCTTCTTCAACTTCTACCACAAAAGACAACATTCCTGGCACTGCCCAATGCCTTTGCAAGATGGATAGCAACAATTGGCCAGTTGTTCTTGTATGACCAGGTGCCACTTTCTTGTAATAGTCATAATGCTAAGAAGGTTTTCCTTGGCCATAAGGGATTATGTTTGATGCACAGGTGAAACAATCAGACTACAGAAGACAGCAGTTAAGAGAAATCAGAACTTTTTAACAGCAATACTAAAAATAACCCCCAGCCATACTGGCCTCAGCCTCCCATTCCTTTTCAGTATTAATAGTTCAGCTGAAGTTGGCATCTATGTTCCAAACACCTACAATAATCTTTTTCTATGAAAAGCATATTAATGTTTCTATCACTTAACATTGTGCATCTCTTCATAGAAACAGCTGTAAATACTGCTTGTCACAAAGGAGCATTTGAATTGTCAGCATCAACGAAAAATCAGAAGAAAATTACTGCAGGAGTCTGTGTATAAAAATTAAGCTAACTTTTAATGTCCTACTCAAAGTCTTTTTCCATTTTAAACATTCCTCAACTCTAAAAAGGGCTGAAATAGTACAGCAAAATCCGCTTAGTCTTTTACTTTTTTATTTATTTATTTACAAATTGTTGTGGCAAACACAAGTCCTTTTCTTTAAAGGAATAGTTTAACTTCATATGATGTTTTGCATATGTTTGTCAAAACTACTGCTCTGAAATTCACATATTCTTTCTTGAGAATATCTTTTGCATTATTGAAAAGTGAAGATTCAGAAAGAAGTTCTGGTTGTTGATAAGGATGAGGAAAATATTCTGGAGTGAAATCTAATCTATCAGTATTTGAAAACATAAAAACAGAGTTTTGGTTGTTGAGGATTTTTTAAAATTCTTTTTCAGTCCCTTGGAGAAATGCAAATGCAACCATCACTTTAAGCAAAACCATATTATAATAATCAAGGCCACTGAATCATAATTTATTATTCAGGTTAAATTTATTCATTAGCAAGCTTGAACATATGTATAAAGATTTTATAATATACACCTTTTAAAAGTTACAAAGACATTTTTACAAATCCAAACAGATATGAAATTTGTTATTACCATATCAAAATTGCTCATTAAAAAAAAATAATTTTTTTTTTATAATGTGTCTGAAAGGTTACAGAAAATGTCCTCCATAATATGAAAGGAGATTCCAAATTCTCAAATGGTAATGAGGTGACCAGAATAAAATTTATAGGGGCAGCATTTCTGCAGCATTCATTTTGTAGTCCTTTCTTCACTTAAAATGCAAGCACTTCACATAGCATTTTGCCAACAGCCACTTTTAGTCCTCCAGTCTGCTTTCAGATTCTTACAAGGAATTATCTTTCTTGCTCATTTACAAACCTAGCAGCACAAACAGCTCTGCTGAAAGGACTAATCTCAGGATAAAACCAGCTCATCCTGCATATGATGAGTTAGGACATGGAAAGTAGAAGAGGGGTGAATAGAAAATGCACCAAATGCCAGTGAGCATAATTTTCTACCATCCAATACCAAACCAGATACATTACCAAGAGGATGACCTCTCATAAATTTCTGGCTAGTTCTTTAAAGAGAATTAATTCTTTCTGAATGTGAAAGCCCTTGAAAAAAAATTCTGACAATTAAAATAATTTAAGAATCTGGATTTTTGCTCATTTTCTTCTTCACATATATTTAGCTCTCAGGAGCAAAATTTATGGTAGACTTAGGAAAATAAGTTTTAGTTCAAGAGTTTTGGGAAACAAATACAAGGAATAAAACCTAGGTCTTCTAAAGACAATTTCCAGAAATCCTCAACTGAACACACTTAGCTATTTCTTGCACTGTATGCTACTAGTTACATTTCCTGAGATTTTGAGCATCCAATCTTTGTTCACTTCAGTTTGTCACAAAAAGGTTTGTACAGACATAAATGTGACCCCCTCATTGTGAAGGGCACAGTCAAGTCTCTCTATTATCTTCTGTCAATAATCTGCTTGAGGCAATAGGGAGCATTTTATCATGTCTATCACAGAGTCAAAATAATTAAACATTGAACTAATTCTAGCAGTCTACAGTAATTATAACCATAAACAAATGAATATCTCAAAGAGTTAAAACAAAAAAAGACATGTAAAAATATATTCAGACTTGTGCTACCTCTGTTGTACCTCCTGGGAAACGTGTCCTAAAGTGTGATATAATTGAGGCCCTTGCATCTTTAAATATTCTTCCCTTCTATTTAAGATTTACAGCCTAGAGAAAAGGTCTCTAAGAAGGTCCTAAGACATGCTCCCCTCCCTATCCAGGGTTGGGGTCTGGAGAGTGCATTGCACACTGTAATAAACTGAATATATTTAAGGGAGATGTTGCTTCTGGGATATTTTATATGATTTTAATATATTATTTTCTATTTCCCACAATAGAGACATTTCAGAAGTGCAAAGACAGAGAAGGAGTGAGTGGCCAGCAAGTAGTGAGCTTGCAGCACAGATGAAACCCCAAAAATGCAGTGCAAGGTAGGCACAGTCAGGGCCTTATGGATTAGAGTGAGAGGAGACTTTGCTTGGAGATACAGAGGAGACTTCAGAGTTTGAGGAAGCTGAAAAGTCTTGGCAACTTCCCATGAAAACAGAGGTAGGGAAAAATTTATTTATAAAAATAGTATTTCTTAGGTACTTCTAGTCATTCATTTTGAGTTCAGTTTCTAAGAAGTTGCCTATTTGTGTTTGAGTTCAAAAACCAAAAAACCCCAACCAGCTGCAAAAAACCACAGAACACCCCAAGCACACACAGAAAAAGAAACCTGGCTTTTTACTTTAAAATTGTCGCAGGTTTCTGAGGGTACTAGCTTTACAGAACTACCTTTGGCAGACCAAACAGAAAGTTCAGGCCATGCTGTAAGAGCTTTGTTATAAGACTTGTGAATTCCTTCCTTTCCCTGAAAATATCTTCCCTCCTGAAAAATGCCCTTCCATTCCTGGGAGCTGCCCAGCTCCATCCATCCACTTCTGACTATCAGGTTTGTAGAGAAACAGACTGTGGGTCACATAAGAAGCAAGAAAAAACATGATCCTTAACATGCTTTCAGAGCTTTCATAGAGTAAAAGGAAATGCAATTTCAACGTTTATTATTTAAGAACTGTACTACCATAGGAGGGGGGGTGGTGTGGGGTGGGAGAGGAAGGAGATGAAGGGAAGAAACAGTTTTCTTGGAAAAAATTGAATTTCTGTCTGACATGGTAGATTTAATGCTTTTACTTCTTCCCAGCTTCTCTCAGTGCTGCAAGATATTGAAACCAGCATTGCATTATATAAATGTACCATTCACTTTAATAAGTAAGTATTCATACCTTTTGGTTAGGGAGGGAGATGCATTTGCAGGAGAAACAAACAGAATGTAACATGTGCCTGTAGTTTCATTTGGACCAAAAATGTGTGCTAACAGAGTAACTTTTCTCCTCCAGTGGGTTACCAGCAGCAACTTGTCACTTTCTGAAGGGGAATGTTTAGCAGTAATTAAAAGCGTTTTTTTTTTTTTTCAGATTGCAGAGGAAAAGGAAACAAATGATAAAAATGTTAGCTTAAAAAATAGTTAGAACAAAAGTTAAGAAAACACTAGTAAATTTAGTGTTTGCATCTGTCTGATCATTCAGAATATGAATTTTTTGATGTCTGCGATAAAAGTCCTGGTCCCTGAAATTTTCTTGGTGTTGCTTGAGGACCAAATGGACACAATTTACTGTATTCGGCAAAGCAGTTTCCCACGGAGATTTGTTGGTGCTGTGCTGGGCTCTAGCCTTTCTCACTATTGCTGCTTACAGGAGAAAAACCCCCACCCATCTTTCTCATATTTCTCTCTCTACAGTCCTGTGGTAGGAATGCTGCTGTAGTTCTGTGTGCTTTTTCTCTCTTACTTGATCTCTCCTGGGTAGAGCAGTGAGGAAGGAACAGATGTTAGTTTGCACAGTGCCTGTAAAAGTATTTCAATATGCCAGGAATCCAGTTCCTGCAGACTTCCATTTTAGCCAAGTAGTACCAAAAGACCTAAGCCGAATGCATGTCCAAACAGAACTAGCATCATTAATTTGGACATGTGAAAATTTATAGCTAAAAAATCTATGAATACTGTTATTCTGGCTGAAGGAGGGAATAAGGTTCTCATCAAGTGAGAGCAAAGGTTTTGTAAAGAGCATCTAGCTCAGAATTCTTATATTTAGACAAGAAGTGTCAGAGGGCGAGAGAGCTGGCCAGAGGCTGGAGCACCTCTCCTATGAAGACAGGCTGAGAGAGTTGGGGGTTGTTCAGCCTGGAGAAGAGAATACCCCAGAGAGACCTTAGAACACCTTCTAGTGCCTTGTGGGGGCCTACCAGGAAGCTGGAGAGGGACATTTCACAAGGGCGAGTAGTGATAGGATAGGATGTAATGGCCTTAAGTTGAAGGAGAGTAGGTTTAGACACAGATATCAGGAAGAAATTCTTTATACTGAGGGTGGTAAGGGACTGAAAGACTGTGCACAGAAGCTGGGGATGCTCTCTCCCTGTGAGTATTTAAGGCCAGGCTGAATGGTGCTCTGAGCAGTGTGGTCTAGTGAAAGGCACTCCTCCTATGGCAGAAGGGTTGGAGCTAGATGATATTTAATGTCTCTTCCAATTCAAGACGTTCTTTGGTTCTATGATTCTATGACATGATCTGCTTGAGATCAGGAAATATTAGTCACAGAGAGGGAACTGACCATTGCATTTGAGCAGGTCAAGGACGACCTTGTAGGTATATTGAGGACTATTGTTTTCCAGGACTCAATATTCACAGGGCTCCTCTAGGCTAACAAACTCCTTTGTACCACTACTTCAGCATGTACATGCAGTAAATCAGGGTTTGCTCTGAATAATTTTGTGGAAACACTAAATGTTTCTCGACAAAGAAAAAAGCACCTCTACATCCTGCCAAACTCCATAGGTGGCCTAGATCAATCACTGCAAATATATAAAGCTTGCAATTATATAAAGTTAGAAATGTATTACAGAAAGATTAATTAAACACCTGGTATCAATATATAACCATTTTGGGAAAAGTGCTGGAACCAATCATCAGTCTGTACATAAAGTTTAACAGTAATCTCTTGAAATGAACATATATCTAAGAGACTCTACACATACTGGGTCTTCTCATGTCAGTCTCTCCCCTACATATACAAAAGAACAAGCTAAATACCTTTTTAGTTTACTGAAAATTACACATTTTCCTCACAAACGCCTTAATGAAGTTTGTCGTCTTTGGAAGCTGATGGTAACTGAGATTGCTTTACTTCCTTAGAGCTACAATTTTGAATGTTAAACTCAAAGAAGACTGAGAGTGTGCAGTCCATTGTTATTGCAAAACACAGCTTTGCCAAGTCTGTTCACACTGTATTCCTTGTGAGCCAGCTGCTAACAAGCAGCAGTTAGCACCATGTACTCTCTCTTGAAGGCTCAAAAATGATGGCAAACAAATGAGTGTTTGGCAGATACACAGGTTTGCAATTTGTGGCCAACAGAGCATTCACATCTGTATCTAATTATAGCATGGGATAGACAAATTCTCACTTTTATCAGTGTATGATTAGCAGGGCCTAGCACACTTGCTCCAGCATTACATATATTAAATATAAAGCCACAGAATCAAAGATAAATGTACCATGTTTCTCCTAATATATTCTTTATGTAGCTATCACTGCCATCAATGGCTTGTAAGGATTTGTGGGAAATGAAGGAAAGATTGAGACAGATTTTTCCCTTGTAATGTAATTAATTGAAAGAGCAAACATGCAAGATTGATAATTTCAGCCAATTGATTTCTTATTTTGTCACCTAAGCCAGAGGCACTTGACTGGATGCAATTTTTGTTTGGTTTTGTTGGATGTGGTTTTGTTTTCTCCATCCTTTATTTGGACACATGATTCAAAACAATGAAATTTACGTCTAAGAAGGGAAAAATTTAGAAGGCAAAATATGGAATCAATACCCTATTAACAGGATTTACAGATGCAGGAAATTAATTTAGTGACTGTTCATAAGAATAAGCTTATTGGAGTGATTCATACTAGATTTGTCTGTAATATCTTTCTGTGAATCCACCTTCCCAAAAACAGTTTTTTTACCAAATTAATTTGTATTTTAGGAACCTCATTCAAGTAACATTTAAAGCTATATTAAGTTTAAATAAGTTTACAATGCTTTTCAAGAAATAATTAAAAAAAAGCTATACTTAGCAAACAAGATTTTCGAAAACACACATGTACACTAAGCTGAATAAGACATGCACACATGATATTTTCCCATGCTTCCCTGTGGTCAAGTACAATGTGATGCTTTAAAGAAAACACATTTAATACTGAAAGTATGGTTTTTATCAAAGCTGCTTGTGTTGCATTGTCTGAAGTACAGTCAGTTGCGCTCTTAATACTCAAATGAGCTCATTCCTTGCAAGATTAAACTGCACAGCCTTCTTGTTTGAGGGGGTTCAGACATGAGATGTCCTTGCTACTCTTGGCAGAGATACCCTGTATCCATGTGTCAACTCACTGCCTGGGATGAGACAGTTGGACTTCACGATCTTAAAGCTCTTTTTGAACGTTAATTATGCATTATCTGCATTTAGATAGTGTGTACTTATGTTTAGATATTTATTCTAATTTTGTGCAAAGCTTTATTCCTTCCTGTTCTCTCCCTCTTCTGTCTGTTCTACGTTCAGTTTTACACCATTTGGTTTATCGTTCCCTTCTGCACCTCATCTCATTGTCCTCATCCTGTTTTGTGTTTATTTGTTGTTATTTTGTCATGGTTTTTTCTCCTAGCCTGTCCTAGCCTGTCTCCTTTTTCCTGCCTTTTTCAACTCCTTGAACTCTTTCTTCAGGGCAACTGAGCCACCATAGGGAAGAAGCAGCAAAAATTCCACAGGTCATTACAGATTCATGGGCAATAGTGTGGACACTGCTGAAGGCTCATGGAAAAATCCAAATTGGATTTTTCCCAGGCTGTTGGCTTTCTAAGATCCAGCTCGGATCTTTCCCAGGCTGGGGACTTTTCTCAGAGACAAAACAAGAGAAGGAAGAATGAATAACAGAGATTAACACCTCGTGTTGACCACCGAGCCATGTGTCTCATGATGTTTTACAGAAAGCATGTTTTCAAAGAGGTGTTGCCTTCTTGGACCAATGAGCCTTTTCTACTTTGTTTTGCACTATCTATCTTATATAAATGCAATGGGTGTTTAATAAATCGCTTCTTCTTGCTGCTCTGAAGAAGGCGTGTGTGTTGCTGCATTATTTGCCATTCCGAATCAGACAGTGACACAATAGTCTGAAACTAGTATGGCATTACTGCAGCCTGCTTTATTTGCTGTCAAGGGTAAATAACTTTATGGAAATCAATGAAAGACATTTTTAAAAAGGCAAGTAGCAAACTTGCTGTGTTATTTAAACCTGATATAAAGCCTGCTGCTTCACACAACAAAGTGGCTCTTCAAATACGAGCTGATAACTAGCTTTATGGACTTGTAAGAACTTGTCAGTTTTCCTTTCCGTATACCTAGGAAATGGGTGCGGGTGTGCAGGCGCTGGCTCTGGGCTCTGCCAGGGCTGCCGGGCCCAGCCTCGGGCAGTGCCAGTTGCTGCTAGCGCAGGGCATGGCTGAGCCCCTCAGCCCTGGGGAAAGCCTGGGCAAGGGAGGGCAAAACCTGCCAGGCAGCCAGGGCTGAGCCAGGGGAACCGAGCGAGAAACAGCCCTGCAAGCCCCCTTGTGCTGGTTTTGCGTGGAGGGGGGTCGCCTGAGAGGAGCTTGAGAGGAGGAGCACGGGGCACGGAAACAGAGGAGGGCTATTTCCCCTCTGGAGCTTCCTCTGTGGGCTACCGGGACCAATTGGAGGGCTGATTTAATAATTGGCAGCCTGAGTAGCCAACTAGAAAGTTATTTCGCTTTCATAAATTACACTGGTAAAGTTAATCTGTCTCTTTTCACTTCCGTCTGCAATGCAGGCAACAACCAGCCAGGCCCGGCCCGGCCTGGCCCACTCCCCATGCGGCCTGGCTGGGGCAGGGGTGGGAGAGCCACCGAGGTCACCCCTCGTTTTCAGCCAGGAGCCGTGATGGCCAGAGGAGAGAGAGAGAGACAGAGAAGCCTCTGCCACCTGCTCAAAGCAGCTGTGGGAGGCGAAGCCTCCCTCACGCGGCCTGCATGGCCTGGCACGTCTCCAGCAGGGCCTGGCCCAGTTCCCTTCACCTTCTGTGTGCAGTTTTAACCCTTCTAATGCTCGGATAAGACTGAAGATCTCCTGAGGTCCCCTGAATGAGAGGAATAAAGCAAGGACTCTACTGAAATCAGTGAAGTGAAAGCTAAGTTTCCAGATGGGAAGAGATTGGAGAGATGCTACTGATAAGTTTGGCTCAAAAACCTTTTTTGTGGTCTATGAAGGAGCTGGACTACACTAAAATTCCTTTAAACTGTGGGAAACAACTACTTGTTGAGGGGGGAGGTTAAAGTGCTTGAAGAAAAAGATCTTTTGCCCCCAGTGAATGGGGCTCTCTCTTCTGGAGACTGGAAATATGGACAAAGACATTTAATGGAAAAAGAGATGAAGATAATTTTGTCTTTGAACAGCTTGCCCTTAAAAGTAATACCCCAGGTGTGTGGCATAACCCATAATACAGCTCTGGAAATACTGTGAAGATGGGAGGAAGTGGCACAATTTGCAGATTTTCCCCGGGCAGATGCAAATTGTGAAAATGCAGACACCCCCTATGCCTAAACCAAAAAAGGAACTTTTCTCTCTAGAGCGAACTGA
>JANRMJ010000001.1:76859821-76889754 GCA_025584955.1 Alethe diademata
TTCTTCTTATACCCTTTTAAGTTTTAGGCCTGCCTTGTCTTTGCTCCTAAATCCTTTCTCTAAAAGAGATTGAATATTTTAAAATTGGCAAACCTAAATCAAACCAAGACACCCCTGCAAGGGGACAGCAGGACCAGGGACAGGGCAGGAGAGACCCAGCCCTGAGACAGGTGGCCCTGTGGCCACCAAGAGACCTGGCGGGACATGGCTTTCCCTGCGAGCACTGGAGGGACCTTCATTCTGCACTTACACTGTTATCCTTGGAGATCTTAGCACCTCCAAGCACTGCCATCATCAACAGAGGCAAAGTTCTATAGTTTTAGCTTTGTTTGAGTGGGGTGACAGCATTCCTTCCCTATTCCACTTCACACTGGACATAATTAACATATCATAAAATTATGTGAAATTAAATCAACGTTTGGCAGGAAACATGCAGATATTGCTGCGTAACAGGTGTTAAGAGCGATCTTCCTATGCTTTCTAATCCCCATGTCATATATCAAATTCCCCATTCATTACTGTCCAAGA
Organism: Alethe diademata; assembly: GCA_025584955.1. NCBI lineage: Eukaryota > Metazoa > Chordata > Aves > Passeriformes > Muscicapidae > Alethe > Alethe diademata. The sequence goes on from JANRMJ010000001.1 coordinate 76,860,350, forward strand.
TGATAAAGGGAATTAGCGTTCCCTGATTAGTTTTGAGCTGTGAAGATGTGTGCTTCAGTTTGCCTTAAAGCTGGATAATTCATTAGTCACACTGTTGAAAGTTCCAAGTCTATTATATCCCATAAGATATTTTCCCAGAGAAATTTCTATCCTCCTAGTTTGCAATGCTTGTAGTCAAAGTGATTAATATTCTCTAGTGTATAGCATGTTGAGTCTATTTGTTTCTTTATTTGTTTGCTTTGTAAATGTCCTCTTTTCAGCTGGAATGGAGTTAATTTTCTCCATAGTAGTTGGTACAGTGTTATAATCTGGATTTAGGATTATAATAATGCTGATAAAACACTGTTTTAATTGATGTTGAACAGTGCTTACCCTTAATCAGGGACTTTTTGGTTTCCCATGCTCTTCCAGTGAGCAGGTGCACGAGAATCAATGAGGGAGCAGCTGACCCAAACTGGCCAAAAGGATACTCCACACCATAGTACATCATGCCCAGTATATAAACTGGGGAAAATTGCCCAGGAGAGGTGGATCGCTTCTCAGCGTCACAGTCAGGGGGTGGTGAGTATTGGTATTCTACATCCTTCATTTCTCTTGGGTTTGCTCCTCTCCCTCATATGTTTGTCTCCCTTGCTGCTGTTATGTTTGTTATTATTATGTTATTGTCATATTTTTATTCAAATATTAAACACTTATCTCCATGGATTTTACCTTTTCCTGATTCTCTTTCCCATCCCAGGTGGATGGGTTTGGGAGGGAGTGAGTGAGAAGCTGCCTGGTCTTTAGCTGCTGGCTGTGTTTAAAATGCAATAGTAATGTATTTTTTATAAAAAACTTACAGTTTTTGCATTTTTAGAATCATAAATATTTCTTCTGATAATTTTTTTAACCTACATTCATGAAGCAAATATTGTGGTTAAGTTTTCAAACACCATACAGGGTCAAATTGTAACCTTTAGACACCTCAGATAGGAAATAGGTAGAACTAGTCACAAGTTCCAGTTCTAATTTCTCAATTTTTATTCTAAGTTGTCTACCTTCTTTATCTTAATCCCTTGGAGACAAGTCAGACATTAAGGACCACTGTGTATTTTAGAATATATGTATAATGATTCTCATGTGTTCACCTAACCATAAAAAAAAAAAGTAAACTCCCTTATTTGTAGTTTCAATTGATTTATAGTGAAAACAATGTCAGATTCCTAAGTAAATTCATTCTGATGGATCCAGAATGACTTGCTTTTTTGATTTAAAGAATTACAACAATATTATGGCTTTCACTGTAATGTAGTATAAACCACAGAAATAATTTAATGAAGGTGCATTCTTCTTATTATAAATTCTTATTACTGCTATTGTAGTTATTATAATTACTGTTTTTATGTTATAAGACCTAAAATAAGAATGACTCTTCTCTGTTGACATGTTTGATAGGAACATCTATATATTTTCTATCCCTGCATGGCTCCTCTGCATGGTACCAGAAGAGAGGATGGGACTAGAACGGGAGATCCAACCTTCCCCAGCCTGAGACATGTGACAGAAAATACAAAAAGAAAAGCCATTCTTGTATGTACCATGACTAAACTGCAGCACAATTCATCCTAAAAAAGTGACTATTGGGAAAACAATTTAGAAATAAAAAGCAAAACCATGGAACCTAAGGGCTGAAGAACTTCTGGCCTAAAGGTTGCCCTGATTTTACTAAAAGCGTCTTCACACATAGAGAATACATGCTGGGAATCAAGATATGCAGGGAAATTGACTGAGATATGTCAGAATAAAATTGATATTTATGACTTAGGATATCTCTGAGCTGCTAATTTTGGAGTTTGGGAGAAGGTTTTTAAGAAAAATCGTTAGATTTTCCATATTATTGCTTAAGCATCTGCTGGTGAAAACTGCTGCTGATCACATAGACCATTGGTCTCAACTGATGTTACCATTCTTATACTTTTGTAAGCCAACATAAAACAGGGCTTTATGTGATGATATCGATAACAGAGCTTATAACTAAAGAATTATATTAAGAGCTCATGGCAGGGTAGCAAAATTCTGGCAGGTGTGCCTGAACTAGGATATAGGACTATTATCAGTGACAAAAATGTCACAAGAGATTAACTTGCATAGTCCCAGCTCTGTGCTAAATGTCCTGGATAGCAGAAGTTGGAAGGACAGGAACCTGTGTTCCAAGTGTGTTGTTGAGTGGACCATCCCAAGCTACCCAGGAGGGCATTTTTCAAACCTGGTGACACTAAAGAGGAAGAAACCCATCAACATTAAAACAAATTAAATGGTAAAAAAGGGAGTATTGTAAACTTTTGGAAACAAATAAAGAGTCAACTTAAGAAGTACTAAATGAGCATAATAATTTGCAGTGGTGGAGATAAAGGAGAGGATAACCGAATGACACTGAAAATCTGACTTGACATTGCTCGAAGTCACCCTGCTGGCACTTGTCCATGGACTCTGATGGAATTTCTTCCTGTTGGAGGCATGAAGGTGCCAGAATGCAGCAGGGAGGGATCCACATCTCAGTATGTTTGATCCATGCCTCTGTACGTATATCACCTTGTGAGCTGTGCTCGTTGTCTTTGTGCCTTGAAGGGCTGCAGGAGGCAGGGTGGAAAGCTAGACTTCATGCTAAAGTTTGTGCACGCATCCTCTGACATAGAGTGGGCATGTGTGTGTGATCACAGAACTCTTAAAGATTAGTTAGAGAAGGCTGTTCCAAAATTAGTAGGTATGTGCAGACATTTTAAAGGTGTCTAGGACAAGGGTGTTATCTGTTGCAATTATGTTACTGACCCTCAACATATAGTTCACTGATTACCAATTAACTCAGTGACAATAAACCTCTTCACTGCTGATTCAATTTAAACTATGACAATTGAGCAAATTTCCCCTGTGAAATCATCTGCTCCAGCTGCTGCACTCCTCAACAATAAAGGATTACTGACCATAAAGAGTGATAGTGGAGCAATATTATGACATGAAGTGAGTTCCCTTTCTCATATAGAAGCAAGAATTTGGGATTCTACTTTTGAAAGAATGCAAAAAAATGCACATGTATGATCTGTCTTTCTCATGGGCAGAGATGACAACCCTTGGGAGGATTTTAGGAAGATATTAATGGCAGGGACAGCATGAGTGTTCTCAGTGTTGAGTGTGAGGATAAACATCCTTTTCAGTGCAGATGGCTGTATCAAAAGGAGTATCCACTGCATTTAAAATATAATGCAGCGAACACTGCTGATAATATTATTCCTCTTCTTGAAGGTTTCACAGGAATCACAGGATTCAGGTTCTGGAAGGCACATGGTCAAACTGCAGTCTTACCTTAAGCAATAATGCTTTAATATTGAGATCAACCTAATAAAACCTAATAAAGAAGAAATTGCTTTAAACTCAGTTTCAGAATTCATCCAGGACAGTACCAATTTCACTTCCTCTATACAAACAGGTACTGATTTACTGATGAGGAGAAGGGGGATGAAAAAGCTCATGTCCTCACCTACTAAAAGCCAATACAGCATGTAACCTATCACACAGGAGGGAGAGAGAGTCTGTACCACCATCTTCATGACTACATCCACAGAGCTACACACCTCAATAAATCCAATGGAAAAAATAATATTTTGCTTTTTATTTTAGGGGCCTTTTATGCTGTTCTGTTTTAGTTATACTGTAATACTTAATATCAGACATTATAAATTACCTGAGTAGTTCTAAATAGCCTCCTGAATATTTCTAATGTGATGGGATAAAAAAGGCTAGTATTGTAAGAATGTGATCTTGTCCTTCTATGCAGTTTCAGATTGAATTTAGATTTTTAGACTCTATGGATTTTATAACATAAATCAACTGTATTTCAAAGGAAATATTTTGTGCAATCAACACTTCTAAAAGCCTCCCACAGGATTTCACTATACCTTCAATGCACTTCATTGTAATATAGACCTTACAAAAAAGCTGTTTATTGTGAATTGTGAGAACTAAATGAAGCACCTGAAATCCTTACCCCTAGTAAAACAGAAGTGGAAAAGCCAGAAGAATGACCCAACCCTGGACAGAGTTTTATCTTTCCTCTTGAACACTTATTTACTGTAATTATTAAAATTCACTTGCAAATTCTTTACACAATTTCTTATAGGTTTGTTAAATTATTAGTTGGGACCCTTATTTATATCATTCATACAATCAATCAGTAAGACTCATTATTCAACAGCATATTGCAGTTTGCATGGCAAATATTAATCAGTAAAATTGTACAATGGTGAACATGTATTGCAAGTTAAATTATGACACACATTAATATGGGAGAGTTTCCTGGTGAATTGTATATGTCTGTATAATGGCATCAGCATAATTTAATTTTATTAAACATATAATCATATATGATATATATAATCTAATCATCTAATCATCTAAAACTTGTTACATAAAAATTGGTATAATTAGCATAATAATAGATATTTAGATATTGTTCAGTTTAGCTGTAATTCTGTGCTACAGGTCAGATTCTAAATAATGAAAAAACACTAGGATCAACATTGCTTTTTCCTGTCAAATATTACATATAATTCAAATTTAAAGCTAGAAAATTAGTTTGCTTTGTTAAGATGCAAAATTGTAATTTAACCCGTAACAAAGAGGAAGTGATAAGCCTGTCAAGGCTTAGCTAACGTTGGCAATTTAGACTTGCCATTTTTTTTCACTGGTTATATCTTTTTCTGACAGTCACCATACTAATTTCAGTGGAAGTACTCAGAACACTTACAAGTAATCAGCATGAGCAACTGGAGCAGAATCATCATCTTCTGTTCGAGTGGTGACATTTGTAAGAGAACTTCCTGGCTGCCGTTGCTTCTCACATCTCGAAATATTCTAGGAATGTAGAACATTCAATGCTTTGCAAAAGACTTTGAATTTTCATGGGATACTTCTAGATAGAAGGTATCTCAAAAAAGGCTTTAGTTCAACATCTTACTCAAAGAAGGTCAGGTCTGAGTAGGTAACAGAGGTCTTCAATCAATCAGGGTTTGAAAATCTTCAGAACAAGAGACTGTACAGCCCTGCTGAGCATCTTATCTCTGGTCAATATTTGACTGTACCATCGGTGAAAAGTTTTTTCACATATCCAGTCAGAAGTCCCTGTGTCATGTATCTGTCATCCTCCCGTGACACAGTACTGTGAAGTGCCCGGCTCTCTCTTCTTGAGAGCACTTTATAGATCCTGGCACATTACTGTTAGTTCCCCTTAAAGTAATACCTTCTCTGTGCCAAACAAAAGTCTCCAGGCCTCTCTTCACAGGGCACATGCCCCAGTCCCTGACCGTCCTAGAAGCCCAGGGTGATTAGGAACCGTCGATATCAGGGACCTGTTGATATCTTTCCTGTAATTGAGTCCCAGCACTGGATGTGACATGCTAGATGTGAAGAGCAAAGTCCCTCCTCTCCATGTCCTGGCTGTGCCTCAGTGAGTACCTCCCATGGCACTGTTGTCTGTCTCTGCAACCAGGGCACACTACTACATTCAGTGTGTATCTACCAAGGTCCCCATGTCCCTCCCTGCAGAGCTGCCCTCAGCCAGGCAGGCACCATCCTGTACAGCTGCACAGGTTGCTTCCTGCCTGTGGCAGGATTTGGCCTTTTTCTATCCCTGTTGAACTGTTCCTTTGGGCCCATTCCTCCAGCTTAGACAGATCTCCAAGAATGGCAGCACAATGTCATTCCTCTATTAGTTATAATATGCAGGCAATAATTTAAACAGCTGCTTACCCTTTCCTCATATCTATAAAAAAAATTCTCCATTGTGAATGCACAGTAAGATAACAAATGCTATTCAGTTCTTTGAGAATGCAACTACTATGAACCAGTTGAAGCAGGAAAGGTTTTGCTGTATTCAGTAGCATTTTTGGTCTCTGTCACGGATATTCTTAGCTTAGTTATGAACAGTTAGCTAAAAGCCAGAAGCAACCTCAGCTCCCTCCTGGGTTTCATAGTAGTCTGCAAAAGTGAGAGTTACTTAGCATAGAGCTCATACCAGCTGTTGTCTGGAGCGTTTTCTAGAACATAACACTTCCACATGGAGTATTAAATACATCTAATGCACTTGCTTTGTGAAAGCTGGACAGTGCATCAAACAGAACTGTATGTACCTGAGGGTATTTAGTTTTTGTCATTGTGAAAAAAACACTGTGCATAAGTTACTTCCTTGCTACATTTGAGAACTACTCATTTAGGACCTTCCACACATTCTGTTTTTAACTTTTGAAAACTATTAGACAAGAAATTATTAAAAGGAGAGACAGGAAGAGGAGAGAAATATTTTATCCTAGCTAATGAAAAACTCTTTAAGAGTATTTTACTTGAAGCATGTTTTAGGCAAAAATTAAAATGCAATATTATAATTCTCAGATTGTATGCAGTAGTTTTAGCTCATATACATGTATGTATTCCTTGACATACAAGCAGTAAAACCTTGTTTTTGCTGTTATTTAAAAATAGATAGGAATACTAAAACATTAACTTTTGGGATTTATTTTTGCACATTACTAGTGACTGGAGTTCTTTACTGATATTTATGAGTTAAAAAACCCACAGTCATAATCCTGACATTATTTTGGATTCAACAAATGCCTTCAGAGGTATTCATACTTTTGCAAAAGATATGACAACTTTGATTCATGCTTTTGCGGAAAACTTTTTATTCAGCATGCCAATCAAAATTATGAATACAGAGAAACTACGACAGCCAGCTAAAATAGTATGAGTTTCATTTCTTTTCAGTAATAATTTAATAGAATTAAAATAAACAGCTTCTCAGTATTAGGTAATAAATTTAACACTTGATGTATGACACATGTTCCCAAGTCCAAAAAAGAAGGCCAAAATTAAAAAGCAGCTTTCAGACACTGATGAAAAAGAACCTCTTTCTCATGCATTGCAGCAGCACTAGATTTTGGATGACCAGCTGGACGTTGGGTAGGATTCCCTAATGGTTTTGCCTTGAGGACTTTTTTTAACAATTAAAACCATTTGCTTTTATTGTTTTTGACAGGAACGACAGTCCGGTAACAGGTGTGAGAATCTGCTTAGAAGAACAAAAAAATGGGAATAAAGATGCCAAATAATCTGGCAGACTGGTCAATATAATTTCCTTCATCATTTTTCTCACATTTCTGTATGTGCCAAATAGAGTATGAAAGTGGAGACATACTTTTTATGTAGAAATAATGCCTGCTTTGTGATTTCAGGCAAGGTGATCAGTTACCAAATGTTGCTTGGATTTATAACCATCTGCCATGCAACCATGAGGAAATGGTCACAATTAATAGCATTTTAAGAAAACAAATCTATTTGGTTTTGGGGTTTATGCCTTTCAACTGCCAATGCAACACACACCACTTAGTATTGAGATATTAGCACAAACTTAAAAAAACTCAAAACTAAACCAATAACTAGCTAAGACAGAATAAAGTCCTGGCAGTCTAAATCAGAAATTATTATGTCAAGGTTTTATATTTTAAAAGAAAAATCTGTATTATTCTATACAAATAACTTCTGAGATTTCAGTTATTTAGTAAAATGAAATTTAGTCCTTCCAATTGTAAAGTATGGTCCCTTTTCATACAGGCCAAGTGAGCAGCTTGACCATACCCATCCTGGGATATATCAGGTCAAATTTTATTTTCACTTTCAAAAAGTGCATTTTTTTTCTCTTAAATTCATCATCTTTGCACACAATCATACATACATAATTTAATGCCTTTTGCCTCACATTTTTAATGGGCATAATTTTAACTGACTGCTGTATGATTTATATTCTTCTAATATTGCATTATTCATGTATTTTGCAGCTGCAGTGAAGAAAATAAACTGGATTTCTAGGTAAATATTCATTTCAAAAATCAGAGGTGATTCTGATTTCAGCAATTTCACTAGCAAGTTGAGAAAGTATAGGAGCCTTTTAGGGAAATCAGCAAAGCAAGCTAACTCTCACTGAGTTTCAATATGTTCTCAACGTCATCTTAATCTTCCCATTATTGAGTAGGCTCATGAGATGAATTCACATTATTGCTGTTTTCAGGGAATTATTTTCCAGTAGTGGTATTAGCATATATGTCGTTAATAAGTGTAATTCTGAATGATTCACCTTTCAAAGGTGTGTCAGTCTTTTGTCCCTAAGAAATTAACAGACACTACATGTAATAATATAAGATTCATCTTCCAGAGAATTCAGATGAACTTTAGTGCACTTTCTAATGGCATTCTCTGGCTTCAGAAATCTACACTCTCTCATAAAAACTCTTCCTCCTCTGTGAATGCTGATGTTAGCAACAGCAGTAACTAAAATGCAACACTGCTTTTGCTGATGAAGGCAAGAACAGAGACATCTGGCTCACAGAAGCAATTTGAGTGGATTTGTCAGAAAGTACTTTTACTGGGATATGGAAAGGCCCTTGAGGTACACTTACTGAAGAATGGGAGAAGTTAGTATATATGAAAAAGTGCCCAGAATCCATGATGGTTTTTAATGACCTCTTTGAGCCTTCAAAGCAATAAATGAACCAAACTGGATTAGATTTTTCAAGGTTTTTCAGTGTTCTTGTTGCATTTCTAATGTGACAAAATAAATGCTGGAAACTATCATATTAGCTTTAATGTCCTAAGTATAAATTTTTTTAAAAGGAAAAGTACGATGTAAGCTGTAAACTTCATTTAATAAAAACACATCAGATTGCAGGCTTAAATCTACTTGCACCCTGAAAATTCTCAACACCTACCTTTTTGAATAATAATATCTTCAAAACTTCCCAGTCTCAGAGTAAAGGCATGAATCAAAGAGTTGTTGAAAGACAATTCAAGAAAGAGTTGACATTTTTAGATTTTAAAAAAAGAGAGATGGTTTCAATCCCATCTATAATCAGAATAGTTTCAATAAACAAAAAAGTAAATTTTTCATTCTGTAGATAACAAGAAAGAAAAGTTGTAGTATCCTATTATAAAGAATAAATTAAAAGAAAATTTATATCACCTAAAATGAAAAGGATTTCTAGTTTGGTGCAGGTCAGAATAAATAAATATCCAGAAAAATTTAGAATCACCTAGGTCATGGTTATAGAGAAAAGAGGTGGAATTTCTAGCACTGTTTAATTCCACACCACCCACACCATTGCAGGAGGAATCTGGTGACTGGAAGCAGAAGGGATTCCAGCTTTTGATGGGTTTGCAAGAAGGTGTGTGTTGAACTGGGGTTGGGAGCAGAGCTGCTGCCACTGCTGCAGCTACTGCCCCTGCAAAGGGAGACAGCCCCTCTTTGGGAAGTATTTTTGTTTGTTGGGTGGTGAATAATACCCTTTTTATGGGTAAAACAGTCTCTCTGAGAGAGAGTACACTCTCTGGTGTTAATGGTCTTAATATTGTTATGGTTATTGCAATTTTTCAGTAAATTGTGACTTCATCTTATAATTTCTCCTGGTCTTTTCTCCACAATTGAAAGGGGGAAGTTTGAATGAGTTTAATATTCCTGCTGGGTTTTAAACCAGCACAGTCTTGGTCTACAAAGTCAGGCTAGGTGTCCAACAGGAGCAGACTTGAATGATTGCAACAAATGCTGAGATTAGCTGCAAGAGAAGGAAGATGCTCCATATGGGTTTTCTGCAATAATTTTGTTAGTTTTTTATTAAATCATAGAACTGTAGATCAAGCAGACATTATATATGAGCCAAAAAGATAATGACATCTTCATATATTGCAGATACACACCAATTCCTACACCCTGTACATGGGCAATTGAACTGGATATTTCCTAGTGGCCTGGTACATACAAGAAATCATTGGTGCTCGGAACACAAATCATATAATTATAGGATGGTTTGGTTTAGAAGGGACTGTAAAGATCAACCAGTTTCAACCTGCATGCCATGGGAAGGAAGACCTTCCACTAGACCAAGTTTCCCCAAGTTCCATCCAACCTGGCCTTGAACACTTCCAGGGATGGGGCACCCACAGCTTCTCTGGACAACATATTCCAGTGCCTTCCAACCTCACAGTGAATAATTTCTTCCTAATATATAATATTATCCTCCATCCTAGCTCAAGAAAAAAAGTAGTCCTTCAAATACACATAAGAATGAGATAAAACAGATTTCTGCTCTTGCAACACTGGACTTTTGCAAGTGAATCTGTTTCAAAGAAGTCTGATGGAGAGAAAAAATATAAAAAACAAAGACATGCCACAAAGGTAATTGGTAAACAATGTTTCTTGAGTGACATTTTACAAGAAGGATGAAATCAAGATTTAGCCACTGTTATCACAAATTTAGCCAGTAACAGATGTCAGAATCTTTCATGAAGGGAGCTGCATCTCAAATCCCAGAACAGGAAAAATATACATTGCATGTATTGACTAGCAAGAAAATTTTTAATGAAGAAGAAATGTACGGCCATCCCCAGTGAATTCTATTGTTTTCAAATTTGTAGTTTGGCTTTCAAGCATTGACCTGGAAAACAAGACCTAAAAGAGCAATATGTAGGTCTGTGATTTTTAACTCTGTCTGATACTAACTACATACTGTACTGCTAAATCTTTAAGGTAACAGAAGTAATACTTGTGTTGGATTAAGAAGTAGTCACTGCCAATATCCTAGTGATGGTTCAGGTGATATAGACAGACCTAAGTAGTAGTGATCCCATCCAGTGAAATAAATGTATGTTTAAACCTCAGTGAAAATATGTACCTTAAAGCCTAGGAGCTGTGAACCAGGACTTTGATCAACTGATGAAAGGAAGAACGTTGCTAGAATAGCTCACAATGAGCGTCACACATTCAAATCATCATCATTTCCTCCATAATTACTGTGCGCTGGGAATCCCACAGCAATATGGATAACTCATAAACATTAGTTTATTTTATGAATAGTGTTATTAGATCATGAAGAATAGATGGGTTTCAGTTGTAATGTAATTAGCCTGTATAAAATATGCAGAAGAAAGTGAGGGAACTCTTGAAATTGTATATTCTTGACCCATTGGAATTTCTTCTTCCTAATTATGATTAACAGCAAAAATTTTACTGTTTGTAAGCGAATATTTTATTTTCATGGAGAGAAATATTGATGTGTGGACTCACTTTTCTCCTACATGATTATATCATAGAATAATAGAATGACAGAATAAAAATGTCTGTGTTTCCGTTACACTCTGCAATGCAAATTTACTATTTCAAAATCTGCACTGAAAACACTGATCCATATCCCTATCTATTTTGTATTTCCATATTATATATTTTATATAAAAATATATTTTTGTTTTAAATTTTTTAAATTAAAATTTTGGGGGTGTCCTTCTTTTCTGTTTTTGTTTTTGTTTTCTTGGTTTGGTTTGTAGATTTTTTTGCAATTTTGGAGTTTCTTTTATATCTAAATCAGACATTTGGCATCTCAGCTAATGATTATTTTTATTTCCATTTTTTTCCTTTTATAGTAGTTGTTTTCCAGTTTCTGAGCACTTCTGATAATGATCCAAGGATTAGGAGGTGAAAATAACGAAATAAAGTTTTCCAAAAGGGTCATATAGTTTTCTTATCATTTTTACATGGTGTTTTCAGAGATGTGGATTTTTCCTCTGTAGATTGGTAAAAAACTTGATTGGTTGATCAGGACAAACACATATATTCCAGAAAATGTAAAAATCTTGCAACATGGAACAATAAAATAATTTAAAAACAAGTCAATTTGAGAGATAGAGTGAACAGAACTAATCCTATACAAGACATGGCAGAGCATAGCTGTAATCTCCTCAAATACAATGATAGAAGTAAGAGACACATCAGTTTTTTCACACAGAAAGCAATACCAAAACACATATGAGTAAAGGCACTGTGCTTTTTTTCCACAGTACTGCAGTGTTAAACCTGTGCAGACAAAAGACCCAGTTGAAGCCCATCCTAAACCCCAAATAAATGGTATTTCAATAAAATTAAATCCTAATAAACTTCCTACCTAACTAATTCTCTTCCTAATTTATATTCTTGCCTGAAAACCAATTATACATCATACTGTAGATCTTTGCACCTATCTATAGGTGATAGAAATGGATCCACATTCCAAGGTTCAAGCAATATAAATAGAATTCTTCTTCATTTGGGCTTTTGAGATATTTTTCAATGTTGAGAAGCAAGCATGTGAAATTGGTAAAGAAATTGCTAAGGTTGAACTCCTTATTGTCGGGCATAACACATGTAAAAGCTTTTGTGTCCATAAGGAACACTATAAACATAGATACAATGCACTTACACAGAGTTTGCTCCATAGCTGCTTTTAAAGAAACAAAATGACGAGCAAGAAAATTTCAACCTTATGGCATAGGGAGCTTAGGGCAGTAGGAGCAGTGGAAATGCAAGTTTTATCTCCACTGAAGTGCAACGTGGAATGAATCTTCTTCTAAACTTAGCTTGGACAACTTTGCAAGCAAGAGCCCTTTGTTCTACCCAATGTGATGTCACAAGCTCAGCACATAAAAGAGTGAGGATATACTCTGAATAAATTCCTGTAGCCACTTAATCTAAAGACAATCCATAGATATTCTAAGAGCCTGACTACTAAAGACTTACAGGAAATATATAAAATTAACAGATAAACTGGACAAAGTGGTAAGAAATGCTCATTATGTAGGAATCAAGCAACATGAAACACCACTAATTTTAAAAGTTTACTTAAAATCATATGAGAAATGTTGCTTTTCCTCCTATCAACACATGATTATCTTCAGTGCATTAACTGGAACATTAATTTTAAATCTTGTTTATATTTCAATTAATTTTTCTATATTTTCATTGAATTTTCTTGACCACAAACAACTAGAAAAATATTTCTGCAAAATCCAAATGACGCTGGTTTCCATTTTGTATTGGGGGAAAAGTATAATTTGTTCTCATGGAATGGAAATCACTACAATTTTGCTAAGGTTACCTTCTGTTTTTCTAGTAGGTTTTCATCCACAGAACTTACTCCATAATCTAGTTCACAGTGTGTAACTCTTGTATATGAAAATCCTCATTCATTGTCATTTTTAGCATGAAGTTGGTTCGAACTCCACTTGTTTCCCTAGAAAGATGCAAGCAGTTTCAGGGTTGCTTACACACCTTGCTCATAGCACTTGTCAATAAATTGCTCAGGCAATTACACTTAAACTTGGTCTAAGTTACCTTCATGAATTCATTAAACCAAATTTCTCCAATATTCTAGACCTGCTGAAAATATTAGCAAGAGAGCAATCTTGAGGCAATCTAAACAGTATTGAAATACACTCTCCTGTTTCAAGACCAATTTAAATACCTACTTCCAGACTAATTATTTGACAAATACATAGAGCCCGAATACATTTTTCCTTAAAAGACATAAGGAATAATAAGTTAAAATTTGAAGTTATTGCTTCAAAGAAAGATGGTGATTGGAAGCAGAGATGTTCTGATCACAGAGCAATCTTCATTTCTATGATTCCCCAGTTTCAGCAGCTGGTCACAAAAACAGATATTGAGGTACTGCATAATACAGAGCATGCCATAGAAGAAAGTTAACATAAAGACACACATACCCACAAATTTCAGGAATGGCAATCCAAGAAAGGCTTTGTTATCATGTTATCAGTTCTATGTAATTTTTTGTATTTTCTTCTAAGTACCTTGCATTTTTAAAGGCAACCTGAAGCATTGCAGGCACTTGTTTGTTAGGGTGTGCATGACTAAAAACCCTTTGTGACACACTCCTGTTTTTTTTCCGTTTGGAATTTAGTTGAAAATAAGTGAATTATCAGAATAGCAAGAGACTTTCTGCTTCACACTGATTTCCATGAAGAATGTTTCTAGAATTTTTGAATTTCCTTGGCTTGAGCTATGTGTAAAATATATGTCCCTTGATTGCCTACAATCCAGGATTGATACACATATATAAATGGAACAGGTTGCTTAGAGAATTCTTATTATTTTGTCTATAGTTTTGTCCACAGGAGGCTCATTAAACCATTCCATATGTACAAATATTCATCTCAGAAAAAAATATTGACTGATATTTACTTAACAAGACTCTGACTATAATCTTTATCAAGAGATGAATTTTGCAGATTTTCAGCTCTTTTGACATATGGGAAGGCATAATCCATAGGTACACTCAGTGCTCATGGATTTTGTATCCAAATTATTGCTCATTTTCCAGGCAGTTTCCAACCCAGCTATTAAGACAACTGTTATGCCTTTCAAGCTGAGATGGATAAAATGTTCCTGAGCTGCAATGCTCTACTGAAAAAAAACAGGAATGGATTCACTGTCCTTCAGATCTGCCTGTGTTGCTGTACACAAAACCACTCTCTAAATCAACCAGCAGAAGTTTATATCCTTGAAGATGTGGATTCAGTGCATGAATTAAATGTAATCACTTTCTGCTCTATACTTCATGGATTTATCTTGAAAGCCACTATTTACCATTTTAATCTCCTGAAATTTTATTAGATTTGAGTTCTACTAGGGTTTATGCCACAGTGATGTCTACAGTGACAAAGCAATACTTAATTTTGCAGTTTCTTTGAGTTGGATATTTAAGATCTGAGCATATAGTAATGACAGATTATTTGTTTAAAAAATGCTCGATGAAAGAGAAGTGGTTCATGCCTTCTGGTTTTCACATCGTATCATTTTATAACAACTAAAGATAGCTCCTTTTTGCACATATGTAATTCAGCAACAATAGGCAGTTCTAAGTATGCATTATTTTGAAATAAAAATGGCAAAAGTATAATGAAGATTGAAGGTGATATTGGAGAATAAATGGCAACAAAAAGATTGTTTTAAACATAATGAATACATTTTAATCAAGACTTATTTCTAGTTTATGGAAGGACAACAAACATTTTTGAGTCATTTACCATGAGTCTGTACTTAATTAGTGGGCAGGAATTTTTGCAGACTCTCCTTTTGCTACATCCTGTCCAGTTTCCTGCAACAAAGCTACTCTGTGACTTTTGCTTTTGAGTCAATATTTTTATTCTTGGTCTGGTCGGAAAAATCTCACATGTTGAGGCGTATTATAAAACTATACCAAAACATTCTCCACTTCTCCCTAAGCCAAAACCACATAATTCAGGCAATTTAATAAAGGTGAAAAAGACTAAATTTTTTTCAGTGAGTCAGAAGAAAATAATACATCAGCTTTTACTAATCATTTAAAGTCAAATAATGAATATGAAGACTTCGTAACTCAATCACCATTTAATAACTAAGTAAAATCAATTTAGAGATAAACTTATTGAACAAAAAGAAAAGAAACCCAGAGATACCCTGCACTCCAAAAGAAGTAGGGGTCCATATACTTACACTGCCAAAAGATTGAAAAAACCAACAAGAATAGTCAATCCCACCATAGGATTAAAACTGTGTTTTAGCAAAGCAGGGAAAAAGTCAAAATGAGAATATGGGTTAAATGCAAACCACTAATAGATAAAATTTTAACCAGTTGCACCGAATCCCACAATAAAGTGACTTGATTTTTCACAAATGTGGTTTGAAAGACAAATAGGGTTGAATCAAGAGCTCCTTTAATGAGTTTCAGCTAGTTGGCTTGTGAATATCACCAAGTATGGCAGATGATTTTTCTAAATCACAGAATCATAGGATGGGTCAGGCTGGAAGGGACCACAGTGGCTCATCTGTGCTGCTCAAGCAGAGTCATCTGAGAGCATATTGCACAGAATTTTGTCCAAATGATTCCTAAAATTTCTTGTGAGGGAGACTCCACACGGTCTCTGGGCAAACTGTTTCAGTGCTTTCTCAGCCTTACAGTAAAGAAGTTCTTCCTCACGTTTAGGTGAAACTTCCTGTCCATCGGTTTCAGCCTGTTACGTCATGTTCTGTCGCTTAGCACCACCAAGAAGAGCCTGGTTCCATCTTCTGACCCCTTTCCTTCTGATACTGACAGACACTGATGAGGTCCCACTCAGTCATGTCCCCTTGAGGCTGAACAGAACCAGTTCTTGCAGTTTCTCTTCTTAAGAGAGATGTTCCATTCCCCTCATCATCTCTACTGACCTCCACTGGAGCTGCTCTGTGTCTCTCTTGTACTGGGGAGCCCCGAGCTGGACACAGCAGTCCACATGTGCCTCACCAGGGCTGAGCAGAGTGGCGGGATCACCTCCCTTGACCTGCTGCCAGCACTCTTCCTGCTGCACCTTAGGATACCATTGACCTTCTGGGCCACGAGGGCACTGCTGGTTAATGGACAGCTTGTTGTCCACCAGGACCCCCATGTCACCCTGGTTTTGAGAATTGCCTCATTTTTGTTCTCAGCATATTTTCCAAATTCTTTCATTGTATGAGTTTAATGGTGAGGTTTTCTTCCCTGGTTATTCCTATTCTTAAAAACTCAGTTTTTCATTAAGGTAACCAACCCAAAGCAAAGAATTGAAAGAAAATGTATAAGCCCAAACAATAAATAAAGCAGAAGCACCAGATTATTCTGCGCTTCTTTCAAATTGATATGTTAGATAAATGCTCTTTTCCCATTTCAAAACTTTCCCCCTATCTTTCAAATTCTTATTTTACATTGAGTTCTTTCTTTTCTCATAATTTAATTTGAATATGAAGAAAGAATAATTTTTTGTTTTATTCACGAGAGGCGGAGTTTTCTTGAGTTTTAAACTTTCATCAGGAAACAACTTTAAACCACATACTACTGTTGCAACTTCAGTCACTGAAAGAAGATAGCTTTTAGTAACTTTCATGTGTGTAAGTACTGATACAAATATATTAGCTAAAATCACTTTTATCAGTGCCTAATATGTTTACCAAGGAGTAAGAATCTCTTTTTTTTCAGAAGCTGAGTGGTCTTATCTACCTTAAGAGTATGGAAATCCATCCTTGCAGGTATGCAGGGATGTTGTAATTCTCAGGGTTCAAGGCTGAACAGAAAAAATCTACAAGTTTATTTTTCACACATCATTTGGGTGGTGGTCAGAGCCAAAGCTGGGTCATGAGAGTAGCGAGTAAATGAATACATTTCATAGTATGAACTGAGTCACTTACCTGTTTGGTGAAATTCCTAGCACCTGCAGAAAGGTATGGAAAAATACATCAGTGCACAGATATCCATACTTTACCCCCCTTTAGCATCCCATTCCTTCATGTCTATTTTTGTTTCAAGGAATCGACAGTAATATGTCATGTTTTTCAAGCTTGAGGGCTGCTGCCTGTGAGATATCAATAAGGACACATTCTTTATAGACATCTCAGAGTTCATCTATCTGAGCATTTCAGTTCAGATCAAATGTGATGTGAATGTCCAGATGATCCCCTCTTACTGTGTTAGGCTTCATATCAAAGAGTATGACCTTCAAGAACATGACCAAGACTCTTCTTAAATAAAATTAAATCTAAAATGCGCTTCAGAAGTGCATGAGAAGTACGTTTTAATTGCTAATAGAATCAACCTGGGATAAGACTAGAGCAATTCCTTCATACCCCTGTGAAACATAGCATTCAGCAACAGGTATTTTTCTTGTAATTAAATATGTTGGGCAAGCAGACTTCCAAGAAAGCCCTGGAAGATCCTTCAAGAGCACACCTATTGGAGATGAGGGAGGAGCTCCAGAACTCATCAGCTCGTACAGCACTGACTGAGCAGTGGCAGGTATGTGAGATACAGCTGACCTTCAGGGAGGAGTTGGAGGTATGAACACAGAGTATTTAGGGCTTTCTGGATACAGCTCCTAAAACACTGTTTGATCATCACAGGCTACATCAGGACAATAAACCAAACCAATCATACTCTGAGATTCACACCTACTACTAAGAGCAGAAAACTGAGGTGCCTTTTCTCCAATTAATGTGCTGTTCCACGTCTATTCTATCCAGCCACAGATTTAAGCAAACAGTACATAGAATTCCCATTCTGGTAGCACCACATGCTCTAAACTCTTAGCAAGACATCCTCACATCCAGACAGATTATTAAGGGTTTGTTTTTTCAGTGCAATTTTTGCTTTTGTTATTCATGTTTTACTTTTTTTCTTTCTAAGTAAAGAAGAGCCAGCCGTTGAATTCCAATATTATTACTTTCTACAATTATGATACCATTATACTTTCTACTGCAATAACTAGGAATTTACATCACTTGGGATTTTTTGCTTGATTGTATGTGTTTGCCTCCTACATTGATTATTTAATTTGTGTAAAGAAATGTTATGACATGAACTTATCTTCTAAATACTTTAATACCTGGTATGGAAAAACAAAATGATAAAAAAAAAAAAGGAGGGAAAAAGAAAGGAGGTTGAAGGAACTAACCAGACTTTTATTTAAAAACCCTACAACACTTTTGAAAGCTATGAGTAGTGATATACAACCAATATTCAGGAATTTAGCAGTTTTTACCAGTGAACTATCCTTTAGAAGACATAGCTATTCCATTATAATAGGTGGTAACTGTTGTCTCACACAAAGAAACTTGTAGGGGAAATATTTTAGAGTGACATCACTAACAATGAGAAAATATTTGGTCTCATCATTATTGGCTTAATTTTAAAGCACCCATAAGAAAAAGCAACTGCTTAAATTTTACATAATTTTTATTATATAAAATAATGTTTGATATTACTCAACAGAAATTAACAACTATTTTTAAAAAGAATTTGAACATTACATGGGTTCATATGTCATAGAATCTTTGCTTCCTAGGTTGTTTCTTGTGCTGTACAATCTCTTTTCTAGTCTGTGACATTCTTTAAATTATGTCTACTTGTTTATTTCTAAAATTCCCTGATGCATGGATGCATGTTTTTTATTGTTATTAATTAACACAAATAAACAAAAGATTTTACTAGAAATTTCTATATGTTAACCTTATGGTGGATTTCTACATATATTAAAAACCAGAATTGTTAAAAAATTGTATTTTATGGTATGTGATTTTCACCTAAGAGCCCTAATTAAACGTGTTTTACTTATCTCTAATGTCAATACTTTTCTATTACAATTCTATTTTAAATATTTGAACAAAGAATATTTGCGTGTTAACTAGTTCTCTGAAAATTTTCCATAACATTAGTACATTACTTTTCAGCTTAATAATAACTATGTACTAATGAGATTGCTAAAAGGAAACACAGGAATATTCAAGATAAGTGAGCTGCTTGAAATATTACAAAAAAAGTTTTGAAACAGCTTCTTCAATCTTAAACCTATGAGTTAAAGTAGCATTAAAACTTGCCATACTTCAAGAAATTTGTCATTAATTTCTACCCATACTAAACAGCTGACACAGTTTGATTAGATTATTATGTGGGCATTTTATCTCCTTTTTTCCCTTTTTATAATGATAATATGTAAGTTAAAGAAAAAGAATAAATAAGCATTGAAAAAACAATATATAAGCCTTTAAAATCAGATTGCATCACTCTTGTGAGTCTCCAACATACATATACTTAAAAGTTACTAAATGGAGATTTTTAGGCCTTTTTATGAGAAGAAGTGTTAGAAGAGGGCCAAAATTATGACTTTTCACAATATCTTTATTGAATTTTTAGACCTTATTTACATTATAAACTATTTTATTTGCTTTTATCCTGTGAAAAAAAAATTTGAAATTTTTTCTGTTGATAACAAAGTTTTAACTTGCCTTGATGAAAACACTTCATGAATGTTGAACAGCAAATTAAAGAAAGGTTTTTTTTAATATTTGATAAGAAAGCTGAAGAAATCTGACTTTAAAACTTGCTCATTATTTTTTCTGATGTTTCCATGAGAAGAAGAAAACAACTAAATGCATTTCCTTGGTAAATATGTAAGGGATGAGAATGAAAACAAGTTCAGAACATTTTTCTTGACATATTTCACTCTGGGAAGAGGACAAAGATAATGGATTCATAGAAAAGCTGTAATTATTTGGACATAAAGGAAAGTACACTTTTCAGAAATGTTGTCATAGCAAAATATTACTACATGCAATTTTCTAAGGAAAGCTAACAATTTTTCTGGGCTTTAGATTGGGAAATCAAGTATTTTGATAGGAAGCATATTTAAGGTAGGGCTCAGATAACTTGATTCAACTTTGAAATGCATTCTCTCCACTCAAGCGAAACATTTAAGGCATTATAGCTTCGATAATTGTTCTTAGAAACTTTGTGCTAGAGTTTCATATAAATTTTTTAGTAATCTCTTGAAAAAGAAGGCGTGGCATGATGCAGCCTGTCACATCTTATATACTGCCATCTACACACTTGTTTTTCCTTGTTTCTACTCAGACTCTACTATTTCTTTGAATTGTTTATTGATATTCTTAAACACATAGTGAAAATTCTGGAGCTGTTACAGAAGAAATTCCAGTACTGAAATCAACATTCATGTATTCCCCAAAGTGAGGCAACATACTATCTGCTAGAGTAGGCACCTTCTGCTAATGGATATTGATAGTTTAACCAAAGCTACAGATTAGCAGCTTCTGCATGAACACTTCTGCATGAGACACTTTGGAAACTCTATTTAACAAAAACTGTTAAGAATATAGGAGATGTGTGGGGGGAGGGGAGCTGCTGGCATAAACTAATGGCTGGAATATTTCTCTTGTCAAGAGCTGGCATTGTAGAAGCCTACACAGGTGCTTTTACAATCTGATAATAAGGGGTGTTCCAAAGCAAATCAATGCTTCTTTCAAAGAAGACAAGATTAGATGTCAGGGGCTTCTCAGAAGACAACTTGACCCGACAGAGCTGATAGAAACACCTTGACATTTCATTTTCCCAAAGAGAACAAAGGAACCACTCTGAAGCCTAATAGCTGACTGTAAGTTCTGCTTGAAGTCCTTTTCTTCGTGTTTGAGTATATCAACAATTTTGTTAACCTCTTGAAGCAGGGAAGATGTCAATGGAAGGTGGCAGCCATGACAGTGGAATATGAAACAGTGTCTTCTGCACTGAGAGTGGTTTACAGTGCTAGCCAAGAATTTGTTACTTCTGTGACTGGCTGCGTAATCTTTGTGATTTCAAGTGGGAAGAACTGGAAATTTAAAATATGATTCTAAAATATTATTCCCTAGTGAAGGGAGTTGGTCTTTGCAAATATAAAATGTTAAACAAAAGTAAATATCAGTTGTTGATTACAAGAGCTAAAAAACCCATTTGTGTTCTTTTAAACATAAAGCTGCAAATTTGGATATGACATTGGAGAACAATTTTAAATTGTTTTTTCAGCCACTGAAATACAATTTGCTTTAAAGAGAGAACTATCTTTAGAGATTGATCTAGTTTATTCTTCAGGGGAAAAAAATCCCGTCTCTTAATTACTCATAAATAATTGAGCTGATACATGCTTGTAATGCATTTCAGAAGGTCAATTTCAATATTTATGTATAAGATTCTCACAAGAAAACAAAGGACTACAACTACAATTTTAACCCTTCCATTTTGAGGATACATTAGGTGTTAATCTTAGTGATATTCTCGCGGTGTATGCTTTCATAATTCAATCAGATAGTAAATGTTAAGGTAGCAGGAGGTTCACCATTAGATGAAACAGATTCAGTAATTATCTATAGACATATGTATTATAAGCTGTAATCCTGTCCTTTTGAGCACTGCATAAAACAGCTTCTAGAATTTCACTAGGTATGAATTTAACGCTAGATATGAACACTCTCCTCTGTTTCTCCATTTTTTGCTAATCTTTCTTTTCCTGAAGGTCCCACATTCAATCTCTTTCATTGTCCTTCACACAAGAATGTTCCACAATATTAAAAGCTAGCAGAAAGTCTTGTTTTCAAAAGTGCTTCTGTATTGGAATAGAATACTTGCTTACATCTGAAGAGGAGCCTGTCATTATAATTCAAATCTATCTTCTGAACCTAAGAAATGTCATATTGCTTTAAACCAGAGGTCAGCATGACCTGCACCCCATTTTCATCTGTACCAGAAGCAGATACTTGTGAAAGGGTAAAAGAACAAAGGAAGCAAACAAATATTGCCTGTGAAATATATTTACTGTCTTTAACAATCTGCAATTCAGTCTGAAGTACTTGTCACCATGAATTTCTAGGTAAAAGAGTCTCTGTGGATTTCTTTCCCATCAATTTATTTGTCCAGTCATTTCAGATCCATATAAATAAATGTAATATCCACAACAGCAGCAGCAAGTAATTCAACTGCTTAATTACAGGTCAACTTATTTTGCTTTATATTGCTTATTTTGCTTATATTTGTCACTTGACAGATTTGTTTGATTTTATCTATTTATTTTACTGGAATGGAGAGTGAATAGCTAACACCTTTTCTTTTTCTCTGAGTCCCTTTTATCTCCCTTTAATGACTTTCAAGTTAAATTAAAACCAAGTATTTTTAGAAATTTCTTCATATAGGTAAAGAACTTCATACATTTAATCAGTCTTGCTGACCTGACAACCTTTATGAATTTTATTTAAGGTTCAGCCAGACTGCATGTGTCATTCTGAGTGTTAAGTCAACAATAGTGTGATAGTTCTCCCAGTTTCAATCTCTTTCTTTCTAGCACCTCCTAACATTAAATATGCTTTTTACTTGCAATCTTAAAAAAGGGGAAACAGTAATTTCTCATTCATACGTGATAAATGGAGAACTAACACACCCAAAGGATCCCTGTTTTCTAAAAAGTAATCTTGCCCAGCATGTGAGTCCATAAATTATTCAAAGGAATCATTATCAGGGGAACATCTTAAGTTATTTTCTGTCAACCAAGAGTATTAAGCTGTTCTATTGTACTCAGACAACTTGCACTTCTGACTTAGGGCACAGGCAGATGTATTGGGGATTGATATCCTAGTGCTTCTGTCATGGTCCAACTAGCTGCACAAAAGCTTTCCAGCTTAGGAGGCAAGGAAAAGAAGCACCTCCAGATTTCTGCTGCTAATTTACAGAAGAGGTGAATGACTCACTGAAAAAAGTTAAACTTCTCTTAACTCTGTTTCCTACAGCCGTGTTTGGAAGATACTGAATAACATTTGTCCGGTTACCCCTGGTCCAGCCCTTGAAGAGGTACAGAGAGAGCTCTATCTCTTCATCCCAGAGTTAGTGAGCCACCTAAAGAAATAATATATGGTGATCAAATATAGTGATAGAAGCATCAGCCTGATGCATCTATCTCATATTTAACCTCAGTTTGCAGCTCTCAACCTAAAATATATTCTAGGCTTGGGTGTAGAGCCAACCCCCTTAAACACCTAAGCAGGTGACTATTAACTGTTGCACAGAAAGGAGCTGGCAGCTCTTATTGTGAAATATAATGGAAAGCCTTTATTGTTTCATAACAATTCTGAGTACAGAATTATCAAAATAAGCAGAACTCATTTTTTGATTGAGAAATAAAAATTAATCAATGACCCATCTCTGTTGTAACATATAAGATATGTTTTAATTATCAAACTTAATAACAGTTGCTAAACATGGCATCTGGTATTTTCCTCTGTTAATCAGTACATTAGCATTTCATCTGGTTTTAATCTCATTAATTCAAAATTAATTCCTTTTACTTAAAATTATGTTCTTATGAGCATGTTATATTCAACACCTTTTACCACATCTCTTCCAGTATATGTTATCACAGCAGAAATTCATAAAAGAGCCAATGGTTAAATATCCTTCTATGGCCTGCTCATCAAGACTATGGTGAGAAATATAAACTACTGGCTCACACCTGGCAACAAAACTTGCTATCATGTAACTTTGTGACAAATGTGGTTAGTCCTCCAAGAATTCCTCTATCAATAGAAACAGTTTACTTCTTTTGAAGTAGGTATCTATTTTAAGTTTAGCAAAAGTCTTGGGAAGTGCCTCAGTAGATTCAGCTCATGGACAAGCATTTACAAATAGATTTAAATTCTACTCCCAGTGTTTTGTCACATGAGGCTTGATAAAAAATTTGCTGAGAATACAAGGATTGCCTGAACTAAGACATAATGAAGGATTTTGTGCAGGAAAAACATTCAGTTCCTTCAATCTTTCAAACCATAAACAAAGTGAACAAAAAATGATGGAATAGGGCCTTACACTCAGTTGCTATGAGCTAACACTCTCAACCCTTGTCAAGTCTCTTGCACAATCAAATAATAAAATAATTGCAGCAATAATTATTTTTTCACCATAAACTGCAGTTTCAACACAGCAGTAGGAAAGATGGAAGAGAAAAATTTCGTTCTTGGACATCTCACTGCTGAATATCTCAAGCTATCTTAGGTGGTAAGGATTTTGTCTACTCTTTGTTCTGTTTCTTTGGGGTTTCTTCTGTCTTGTGGATTAGCTTTCCACCTTTTATGAGCTACTGAGTGAGATTTACCAGATTCTTTTCTTGTACAGCAAAGTGTGCTAGTTCAGGAATTCAGGAATTACAGTACAGCCAATATAGAGGCTTTTTATATTCATAAATTCAAAATGTATAAAGCAGCATGTAATCGACATTTGCTTTTTTTTTTTGAAGACCTAAAATAGCATACTAAAATAGTTAAACAGTGATAATGTATAATATTTTCTAACAAAATTGAGCAGAAGTTTATACACAAAAAATAATAGCAAAGGGTTAGAGGTTTGCAGTACAATGTCACAGGATACAAAAAGTATGTGAGCGTAGCAAAATTTGCAAGAACAAGAATGCAGAATAGACATGAGACCTACCTTGACAGATAGAAGTCATCCTCTAGAAGCAGTTGGAAAGATCTGATGGACTCAAAAGAAGCCTTTGTCTTAAAATTAAGGTAGTCTCTGTGGGGACCTGTTGAGATCACACCCTTACTTTTGTGAAAGGGGACAGGAGTACAGAAAAGTCAACAATAAATGAGAAAGGATGAGGAAGAAAGATGATGCTTGCTCTGCTTCACATTTCCCTCCAACGTGACCAAGGACCGCAGCCATCAATGCTAAACTACACAGCATGAGCTCCAAGATACTGTGGATTCACAGCTGTTAAATCTCCGTATTCTCTCTGGTCTTCTAGACCTGTTTTGACTCAGAGAAACAAAACTATCCACTGTAATTAAGGTGCATTCAAAATTTGAATTTGCATAGTACTGTAATGATATCCTTTAGGTTTATTCTATATTCATTTTCCCATAACTTCAAAGAAAAACTTGGAATTTTTAATTGCTGCTGAGTATTATCCTTGTAAAACAGGATAATAGGCCTTTCTATAATAGTCCTAGATCTCACTCTTGAGTGAGAATTATGAACTCAGAGAAAAAAATATTATAAATTAATTAGGAATGGTGTTCTCATGTGCATGACTTGACATTTATCTGTACAAAATATCACTTGCCATTTTAGTGTCCAATCACACAGTCTCTTAATGACCTTTTGGGATCCTTAACCATTAACCCTTTTTCACCAACTTAATTAGCATAATGTTTTTATCTAAAGCACCTCAGTAGTCTCTCCCTTTCCTAATAATACTTAATATGTTGAACATTACCTATCCCAGCCAAAGTTCCTGTGCACTGCTTAGGATGACCTTTTACTTTAAAGACAGTTGATCCTGTTCTCTGCTCTAAACTACTTTTCAGTTGTCCCAAGATTTTCACTCAGAAAGAATAATTGCCTTGACAGAGAAATCTGAAAAATGTGGTCTGGGGAAATTCAGGTAAATATATCATTGCATTGTTAAGGTTGGAAAAGACCTGTAAGGTCAAGTCTAACCATCAACCTAGCCTGACCTCTGTGTTCACCACTAAACCATGTCCTCAAGTGTCATGTCCACATGTTTTTTTCTATACTTCCATGGGTGGTGACTCCACCACGTCTCTTTGGGTAGTCTGTTTCAATAACCATTTCAATTAAGAATTTTTTTCTAATATCTAATCTAAACCTCCTTTGATGCAATTTGATCCAATGTCCTCTTCTCCATTTTCATGTTACTCGGGAGAAGAGGCTGACACCCACCTGACTACAGCCTTCTTTCAGGTTGTAGAGAACAACAGGATTTAGTGGTGGGCTTGGCAGTGCTAGGTTGATTCTATCTGTGAGTCATTATCACAGAAGTTTAAAGAGGCAGAAATTATTTAGCTAGATTGCTGGAACCTTACCAAAAAAGGGAAATCTTGCTGTAAAAGAGAAAAAAATGTTGTGACAGTAATATCTATTATTATGCAAAGGCTTCACTCCAACCTTGTTTCCAGTGGTTTTCCACCTTCTCTTTTGCTCATATTTTTCCCCACTTTGATTTAAAGTCAGAGCTTATAAGGAACAAAATTCCTATTTATACAAAGCTTGGAAAGAGGAGAACAGAACAGATGACCATGTTGAAACAAGCATGAAGAGAAAGAGGGGAAGTGCAGTGTTCTTCAAAATGGCAAGAGAGATAAACAATGGTGACCTTCATACAAACTGTCTCCAAAGTCAGTGCAGTTACACCAGAATGTTTATTTTTAATTTTGTTCTCTAATAAAGCAGCAGCATTTTCCAATTTCAAAAAAGTCATCTCTATTTACTCAGCTGTATTATTGCTATTAATCATTGATAGATTCATACAGTGTTTTACAACTAGAGACATATTCTGTACCTAAAAGAGTT
Organism: Alethe diademata; assembly: GCA_025584955.1. Lineage (NCBI taxonomy): Eukaryota > Metazoa > Chordata > Aves > Passeriformes > Muscicapidae > Alethe > Alethe diademata. The sequence continues at coordinate 76,886,917 of JANRMJ010000001.1, forward strand.
CAGGTACAGAAGATAAATTATATACTGATAAAGCAACACTTGAGAGATCAGGAGATATTACAGTAGAAGAAAGAAAATATAGCTCCAATGAAGTATTTCCAAGACGGATTAAAAGAGAAGGATGTTTGTCAGTAGAACAAGGCTTTACTTGGTAATAATTATCTATCTAGTTCTGTAGTTGGGTGAAAAAATTTTCTCAGGTCATATAAAAGTGCTGATAATTATAAGTCCAACAAAATCATTATGCTGAATTAACATGAAGGGAAAACAAATTCCCATTTAGTCTTATTTCTCTGCTTTGTTCTCTTTCCCTATTTGTCTCAAATACCAGAGAATACTACTCTGACAGTCTCAATGGCATATTAAGAAATTAATAATTTCGATTTCAAGTTATGTCTTTTTCATTCCACCATGAAAAATTATCACCACAAAAATGCTCATCTGTCTAGCAATTTCATGAATTTTGTTTGTTTATTTCCCTGGATTGCATCATTTTATACTTCACCAAGTTTTTCACAGCATCATTCTAATTATATTATTTAGGAAAAAAGAATAAAAACATAATTAATTTGGTTGAGTTTTTTTATTCGTCTTGTTAATTAGCCAAGATCTGAAGCAGACTCAGAGGTAAAGTGTAAAGGACTTATTAGTTTGGAATTTCTGTGACATAAACAAAATCCAGAACAAGAAGTACAGAAAATTAAGTTTTTCTATAAAAAAGGAAGAAATATGAGAAGCTTGTAATACCATCAAGATCTGAACTGTAGTAGAGAAAAAAAAGTTTGTAGGCAGAAGTACATTTTCTGATTTTTTTATCCAGACCTTTCATGCATGTTAAAAAATCCAGCCATTTCTTGGATACAGGAAGTTATCACCCTTTCCTAATGCAGAAAATTAGTTTCTTAGACCTTTCCTTTTCACTCACAGTGTGAATCACCTGTTCTTAGCAGAGCACTTAACTTCCGAAAGTTCTGTTGTCTCTACAAATTTTGAACATAAGCCCTCACAGAACCTTCCTTGCTCCAACAGCCCCCCGACCCCCCCAAAAAAAAAAACCAACACAAAGCAGAGGTGATATAGATCTCTGAATAAAAACAGAGATACAAGCATAGATTCTAGAGACATACAGAAAATAGTTCCCTTAAGGAATCCATCATTCAGTACAGGAAAAAAACTATAATCAGATAGAGTAGGTTTTAGATCGATTCCTTCACTTGTGATTTTTGCAACAAATAAGGCAAAGTATGTGAAAAAGAGAGCTTCATATAAAGCACACTTCATGTTCATTTTCAAAGGAGAGTTATACTTTCCACTAATGTAAGCATGGATCTTCTGTGAAAAACATCTGAATATTACAGTAAGACGATAATTTTTTAATTTGATAAGCTCAACACTGTCTTAACACTGAGTACTGAAATCTCCCCTCAGATTTTTTTTTATTATTGTAATTTGAGAATAGCTTCATTACAACATACACACCTTTAAGCATGTTTAATTTTGCAATCAGAAGGCAATGATTGTAAGATTTAGAGTAATTACACTATCATAAGAGAAGACAAGAATATGGTTAGCCATGCCTCCTCTATGTTGTTGCTAAGAGTGAAGAAGATAAATTAACAATACATTTTCCTTTCTTTAAAATTCTGTGGATAATACTCACTGTTAGAAAAGAACACATCCTGCATTTATTCAGCTAACATAGACATTAATAAATATCCCTGAGAAATTAAAATAGCTAAAATGATTTTTATGATTTTTGTGAGGTTTTTTTTTTGAGTATTAATGTACTTTGAAAAGACCTTTTTTTCCAAAAAAGAATTAGCTGGTTTCAGCTGTAATTGACCTTTGACCTTTTTTGTCCTCTGTCTGTATATATGAAGCACAGCTCTGTGCTCTTCCTGCACAGTCTGACCTCACTTCAAGACATCATACAATGCCTTTTACTCTTGATCTCCACATTCAGGCAAGCTGGTCTTCTTTCCTATTTCCTGAGGACATATCTGGCTCCTGTACTTCTCAAAGGTTGTTCTGTGATATTGACCAACATTTGTAGACTCCTAAGCCCTCAAATGCAGATTCTCAGGGTACTCTGCTACACAGTTCTCTGAATAGCTTAAGATTTGTTTTCATGAAGTCCAGGGTAGCAACACTTTTTGTCCCTTTTTTCTCATTACACTGAAAATTTTAGACTCAAATATTTCATGATCACTGTGGCCAAGACAGACACCTGCCATCACATACGTATACTTATTCACAGGCATGAATCTAGGAGGGCATCTTTTCTAGTTGGCACTTCAGTTGCCTGAGACAAGAAGCTATCTCCTACAAACCTGAAATACTTCCAAGACCTGTTTGTCACAGTAGAGTGATATTTCCTATTGTGTCTGGGAAGCTGAAATTTCACATTAGGACAAGGGCTACTGAAGCTGAAATTTCTCCTAACTGCCTATAAAATAATCCATCCGTGTTTACATCCTGGCTGGGTGATTGGTATTAAACATCCTCTGCTACATGTCCTTTGTTCTCCATCCCACTAATACTCACCCAGAGGCTCTCAACACATAAGTACTAACTGTAACAGCTCTACAATCAAACTTTTCCCTTACATCTGCCTTCTCCCTTCTGACACCTCTAACTCACTGCCCTACCTACCCCTCCATCCCAGTACTCCTGCTGTGTGACTCATGCCACCAGGTTTCACTGGTATCAATATCATAACTCTTTTATATCTATGTATCCACATAGATATATATGCATATATATATGTATATATACATATATGTATATATGTGTGTGTGTGTATATATATATATATATATATATATATAAGTAAACACT
>JANRMJ010000001.1:76900586-76933543 GCA_025584955.1 Alethe diademata
AGAACAAGATAGGTCGTATGCGTAGTTTATACGTAACCTAGTGTGCTAAGAAATTTGGATTCTAACAGGTTGAGGAGTGGTGGTCTGAGCTTGCATCTTAGCTTGTTGGGAAAATCCTATATAAGGGTTAGTATTGGGAAGAGTTGGCGCTTTTTGCCTTTCTGGCCTCTCTGCTTTGCTGCCATTGCTTTTCTAGCCATCAACACCCAAGAAGAAATAGGAGCTGCTGCACCGACATCAGGCCCACCGGGACCTTTGGGAAAAGCTTCTGCTTTAACCTGGGACTCTAAACTAAACTTAGTAAGGACTTTGATGTCTGTGATGGTGCCTTGGAAACTGATGTGCTTTTGCAATAAATGACCCTTTTATCAACTATTAGCTGCCTGCTTTTTTAGAGAATTACCCAACAAAGTTTGTGCCTAGAGCACTGGAGGTCGTAACCTCACAGTCCTGCTCTTCTTTTTTTTTTTTTGGTAGTATCTACTCTTTCAGCAGCACAAGCTCAACAAGTCTATACATATATGTATATGTATATAGACACTGACATACATATATGAGAGCTTATATGCACACACATGTATAAATACACACACCTCACCTTTTCAAACCCTCCAGGCACAGCATTATTTGCTTTTTCTTTCTGCCCATCTTACTGACATTCCGGTCACTGTACATATACATTGTATATATACCATGTATCTATACATATCATATACATACAATGTATCTATACATATGTATTCACCCAGAATACATATGAAAATGCATAGCTAAACCATGGTAAAGTGAGAAAATGCTGTTTCCTTTTTACAAATAGGGCTTAAAACTTTCAGAAAGAACAGCAAAATAATCCGATAGTGACAAACAACTTCAACAGATCTTGAAAATGTACATGGGGATCCCTAAGCTTGACAGTGGAGACGTACAGCCAAGTAAAATTTGCTCCTAAACGAGACCAAAGACCCCAAGAATGTACCTGTTCCTGGGCTTCCCATAGCTGAAAAATAATTTTTCAAACTGTGAGATTATTAAGATATCTCTGTGCCTGGCAGAACTCCTGAGTGATCCCCTTAGTCAAGAATCAACTCCAGTTGCAACTGACTGAATTTTCAAGAACTGGCTTTGAAAAAAAGTTTATTTGAATAATTCCTGACACTCCTGGTGCTATCTTATCTGAGCACTAGAATACCCCTGATAGACTGGGCGTACCTAGCCAGGTCAGCAGCCATTTTATGTAAGGCACAGGATTGAGAAATTTTTATATATCTGTGATGGCACCTTGGGCTTGCTAATATATATTTTACACGTACGGTTTGCCAGCACCAAAAGATTTCAGAAACTGACAAAAATATCAATAGTTTATTTGGCAGAGTGATACTTTCATTGTTACTAAAGTAATTTCCCAATGGAAAAAAGCATTATAACATTTCCTGATATCATTTGTTTGATAAGCTTAATTTGAAGACTTTTTTTGCAAACTTTTTAGTCTTTCAGATATTCTGTAAAATGATGTGGAGAAGGAAAGAAAAACCCCAAATCAACCAAATGACAGCAAAACCCAAGCAAGCAACTAAAAACCTCATGACTTCTTTTTGTGCAGCTTTAACTATACTGATCTGCCAAATTTTAAATCTGTACTGCATTACTTATATATCAAATTCAGCTCTTCTAGGAAGACTTTTGTTGCTATAATTAAAAGGTTTCTAAGAAATTATACAAGATTTGACCATTTCTCAATGAACTTCAAGCAGAAAAATATCACAAAGTATTGTTTGACTATCCTGAGATTATCTTTTTCCTTCGACATAAGTAACTGTACTGTAAGCTTTACCCCTTCTAGGAACATGCTGAAATCTGAGCATAGGAAGCCTATAATTATGCACAGGAAGCCTCAGTAACCCAAGAAACAGAGGTAGTTTCATTTTTTGCATAATAAGCAAACGAATTTCTCATACTATCTTTTTCGACCACATATTTGGTTGAGGCAGAAAGTATTTATTTATATGTCAAAGAATTATGAATACCCAGAAGCACAACACATGCTTTCTTTAGTGAGATCATTATATGTTTTTTTCCAGCAAATAGCCATTCACTCTGAAGAATTACTTAGATCTGCATAGAACTTGTCATAACAACTGTGTTTTCTCTGCTTCATGCACTGAGCTATCAAATTCTAAACTGAAAATGCTCAAAAGGCTTTTCAAGTGTTTTACAATCCCCACTGGTTTATTGTTGTTGATGTTTGGTGTGTTTGGGGGTTTTTGTTTGTTTGTTTTTAAATTACTTATACGCATTCAGTACGAATGGAAATGGATTTAAGCACAGTGGCCTTCACACTTCCAGATAACCTATCCATGGCAGAGTCTGGAGTCAGAGTAATCCCAGTTATTCTAATGGAGCTTTAGGAAAAGACACCTCAGTGCTGGGTGATATATTTCTGGCTTTCAACACAACAGCTATTTGAAAGCTAGAGTAATGTTTTCTCACTCACAGGGAATGAGAGGACAAGCCTTAGCTTCTGAAAAATGCTGTCAAGGGACTCCCAGTCACCAGATTTCAACAAAAATACTTAATTTTACTGCATAGTCAGCAGCTGTGATTCTTATGCAGAAGAAGGTTTTCTACAAAATTTCTCCATAGACTTAAAGGAAACAAAAATGTATTTTGTCTTAAATTAGTGTTACTGAAACATGAAGTAGTAAAGGAAATACTTTTAAAGTGATAGTTTCTAAAATTTTAGTGCAACTAGTTAACAGCCCTATTACAGTTTAGGGCTACTGATTACTTCACTATTTTGTAAGGAGAGTTAAAGTTTCGAAGCATTATGAATGTGATTTTTCAAAGTTCAGCTTCTTATTTTTCTCTTTTAATACAGCGTTAGGTGCTAGGAAGGCAGAGTCTTGACTTTCTCTTTTTGGTCTCTAAAATATAGCTGCTTTTGATTCCAAATAATTTGAAGCAATAGGAAAAAAAATAGTAATGTATCATAAAAGTTCAGTGAGCATTGCATCCACTGCCTTTCCTGGGCTGCTCTGTCATTGTGCTTAAACATCTCAACTGATGTCTGAATTTTAAAAGTGCCACTGCTTAAGATTTTTTTCTTAATGTAATGTTAGATTACTTGATACATTTCTTGATTTTACGAAGTAGGTAAGAGTGCTAGATGAAGATAAGCAAGTCTTTAAGCCTGTAAGGTGTGGAGTCAGAGTAAGCAAGCTAGTGGCAGGGATTGCCTTCTATTCAAGGACAGGCAGGGAATAGAAGACAAAACAACAAATGTGGTTATATTTAAGAAAATGATGGTGCCACATGATACTTTCTGACTGAAGTGCTTTTTATTTGTTTCTTCCAAGCTATTTTTCTTCCCCACATCTGTTCATTTAACACTTTTAGATTTATTACTGATGATGCTTCCAGAAGACAGATTTCTTGGTTAGTATATGACCAGTAGTATTGCAGCTTATTTCAAAACACATTTGTCAAGATTGTGACATGATGCTTGACAATAGCAGGGAACTAGACTCACTGACTTCAACACCACATTTGGTTCAAATAGATCCCAGGGTGATGTAATTAAAAAAAAAAAATCCTAAAACTCTTTCAGTGTGAATGGGAAAAAAAAAACAGTGAAAATGATGCCTGCAGCAAATTCTGATAAAACCATCTTTGCTGTAGCTTCTCAAGGTACTAACACACATTGGCACTTCTTGTAATACTCTTCTAATGCCAAGTTAAAATCACTTCAAACATTCTGCCACGGCAAAATACTTTCATACATCTCTAAACCAGACTTAAGCATAGACTGTGTACACTATAGACACCTAGATTTATACAAAGCATACATCTATATAGATATAAATTCTTCCAGGTTGACATAAAAAACTGAATTTAAGCTGTAAAAGAAAGACGAGCCATACATAGTAGGTAGAAGAAACTTTTCCTCATAAAAAGAAATAATAAGCAAACTGTTAATTTAAATATATAGATGATCACTATCAAGTGGTCCTTGCACTCTGAGAAGGTGGGGATTATACCTGGGCATACTCAAAGGGTATAAGCATTTTTAACAGTAGGAAGAGAAGATAACTCTTAAAGAAGAAGGGAAAACCAACTAGTCAATCAAACCAAACCCCCCATGCATTTAATATCCTAACCGAAAACTCCTGTTGCTAGATTTTCATTTTGAATGGAAATGCAGGTAATATGAAAAAGAAAAAAAGCACCTCCTGTGACCAGCTTTCACAAGGTGTCTGGCATGTGTGAAATTTTGAGGTGACTCAGTAGCTTTAACACTTCAAAGCCCTGTTCAGTTTTCTTCAAACAAAAACTTAACCCAACCTAAACTGAACAAACACAGGTATATTTACCAAGAAGTTAAACTGTGTTTTTCAGCTTATTTCTATAGTCTGACAGGAAGACTGACACCTTCCCTATCTCAGTTCTCTTGGCTCAATCTGTACAGTCTGCATAATTCAACATCTTAGTAAGTCTTCAGACAGTTTGCAAGTTATCAAGCCTCTCCTTCCAACAAACTATATCAAGTAGATTGAAAGCAATATTGCTGCACGAAGGTTTAATTTACTAGCAAGTGAACAAAAAAAAAAAAAAAAGACTACTGAGATATCTGTTTGTTTACAGAAAAGGAGTGTCAGGTTTTGCCTGTAATGTTATGAACAGCATGTTAAAACATTGCAATACAAAGATATATTTAGATATGTAGGAGCTCACAAAATCCCTATTAACTATAAGCCTCCAGAAAAGCTATTTTTAGCTTTTGGAAATGATTGCAGAGAGTTTCTTCATGACTTTCAGTTTGGATTCACTCTCTGATAACAATCCACTTGTCTAAGCAAACAAACAAGAGAATTCTTCTTATATGTACCTAAAATTAGATATTGTTTTTCTATACAATAAGGTTTAGAAAGCATCGAGGGACTGTACTTGTCATCTCTCATGGAAATTTGAAATATAAAAGGCCTTGCTTTGTGCTCCATCATCTTTAACTTCTTCTCTGGCATTAATGTTATGCTCAGATTAGGTTTTCTTTTTCCTCATTTGTATGCTTTCATGTACAGAAATGTAAATTTAGATTCCAGATTACATGGTATTAAGCATGAGATATTCAACTGCACTACATCCACTTTCATGGCTAGAGTTGTATGTGTTTAGAAAACATCTAGGCACTGTTTTCATCTTCATAGGTTCCTGGACAATATTACTTTTTGTATTAAATACCTACTGGTAATGGAATGATGAAAAACTATGATCAAGCACTTACACATCCTGTCTTTCCTGAACAAATTGTGCATGCTGATGTATTGAATGAATCCTTTAAAATCCCAGGCATATCAGAACCAACTCTGAAATACTAGATACATCTAATGACTTTTAGTTGGCCCTACACAACCCTTGTGAGATAACCATGCAGGAACAAGAAAAGAAGGGGAAAAAAGACAACAGTAAGATATTTGAAACATAATTTTTTGCTCAATATTTCCTAAGTGTTGTTTAAAGGGGATGAATACATCAACAAAATCCCTAGAGAACCATTTCATCTTTGCATACAAACATGCACATATTCTTCGGAGCCATTTGAAGGGCCCATAGACTTAGAACCAATAATTTGTTTTGTTTTCTCTCACAAGCAAGCTAAGCTATACCCTTGTTCTTGCTTGAAAATTTGTTTTACTTCTAGTTGCATTCTGTAAACCTCCCCAGCATGAACATGTGTATGCTAAAGCACAGGTGCCCACACACACAGATCCACACATTTACTGCTCTATCAAGTAGCTTTATCACTGCTGAGAAAACAAGATCATTCAAATCTCTGAGCACTAGGATTTTGATTAATGTGGAGTGTATTAAGTTAGAGGGCACTGTCTGCAGCTAGACATCAAGTGAAATAAATATCTTGGAATGTACCATTGTTCTGGGCTTCAGTACATTTTTTTAGTGTCGCAAACAGTGCTCAGTAGATTTCCTTTGTACATGCAATATGTGCTGGTATAGTCTGGGGGAAAAGAAACTCTATAGCTATTACAAGTAGTGGCTGCACAAATATTGAACCATGTCCAAATTATAGAATTCTTTTTCTAAAATGCAGTAATTTTACCAATTTAAAAATTTAGTAAAATTTTGGTAATATTATTGAAGTTTGTGTACTAACGTAAACTTATAAATCATTAACCATACTTAGAGCTTCTGAAGCTTTAAGCAGTTTCAGAAAAACCTCAGTCTTTTTTCCTTTAGAAAAATGATTACAAAAAAGTAGAGAGCACATATTTGTAATTATATCTTGTAACAGAGTTATATACCTGATGGGACTACTCGCAAAAGACACTGGAGCAACAAAGCAAAAATCCAGAAGTGGGTTATTTTTGTTGAGCAATTGGTTCTTCTCAATTTAAATTGTTATTAAGAAGTAAAACTACATAGACTATAGAGCAGTTAATATTGACATTCATAAAATCTTCATCTTTGTAAATATTTTGAGGACTTTTACAGTTCAAAAGATCGAAGAAAGTAATGTATAAAAAGGGAGAAATGAAAGGGCATAATTTTGCGTAGATGAAAAGACAAGTAATACAGACAGAGCCCAAATGCAATAAGTATCAGTTTAAATGCAAAAAAACCTTTATTTATTTTAATGGAACTGGTGTGAGATATTGTCATGAATGCAATTTACTTTTTTTGTCAACCCTACAAATTTTAAGCAAGCTCATTCTATTCACATTACGTAATTGTGTGCACCATCCATAATGTTGCTTCACAAAAGATTTTTCAGAAGTTGTTCATACCTTTTCCAAGAAGTTTAGAGATTTGAAATGAAATTCCGTAATTGGTAGACAGGCCAGTATGAGGTTCTACAAAGTAAAGAGTTTAAGGATTCATATAAAAAATGATAAATTTATTTTGCATATGAAAATACAGTATATTTGTTTCTTCTTTCATTTATTGTTTTGTTTTGTTTTGTTTTGGATTGGGTTGTTTTCTTTTGGTATTAAGCTCAAAGGCTTGTAGGGATGAGAAATTAAAGATGATTAGTGTAATTATACATACAGTATCTCACCTGAAACCTTCAGTCTTTTGAAGGCAAATGTTATGTCAAAACTTTCTTGAATAAATAGAAGGTGAGGGGGAAGAGAGTAAGCTCTAAAGGAACTCACAATAGAATGCAACTACTGTCAAGTTCTTTAAATACATTTAAATATTAAGTTATAATCAATAAGTCCTAACATACAATAAACTATCTGCATGAGAGGTTATTTGAGGAATGTAACAAATTTCCTGATGAGAAGAATGACACAAAATAAGCACAAAAACTGCACTGCTGATATTTCAAGTTTCAGCTATCCATGGAAATGCATCTTTCCCGTTCAGTTATTTTACTGGGATTTTGCATTACCATTATTATGATTTTTCCAAGTCAGGTAGCATTATGAATGATTTACTGTCAGCCTCAATCAGAGTTTTTCAGTCCCATTGTGCCTACAGGTGGGATACAGTAACTACTTTTGGCCCCTATGTTCAGGATTATCAACAAACTTCAGAGTTCAGAGGAAGACCATGGAATGGGTAAGTAACTTGAACATGTGATATACCAGGAGAAACTGGGGGAACTGGATTTATTTAGGCTTTTAGAAGAGAAAGCTGCGGAAAGATCTGATTGCAGATCTCTTCTACCTAAGAGAAGCTGTAAGGAAGGCACATCTGGGCTCTGCTCCAGGATGCATCTTAATAACACAAAAAAAACTAAACAAAAAAACAAAACAAAACAAAACAAAACAAAAAAAACAAAACAAAAAGCTGCAACAGGCAGATTTCAAAGTGAATGTAAGCCAAAAATTCTACAGTAAAGGAGCACATGAGTGTTGGAAAACATTGTCTTGGAAAGGTGTGAAAGCTCCATTGCTGCGGGGTCTCAAAACTCACCTGAAGAGCATCCTGAGCAATGAGATGCTATTGAAGCTAGTCCTGGTTTCAGCAGAGGATCGATCAGATGACCTGTGGAGGTCCCTCCTTTTTTTCTTTTTGACTAGCTTTGTTTAGATCTTACTTGAAAACAAGAAAGGCAGTGCATCTGATTGATGAGATGGCTGAAATAAAAACTATTTTCCTGGCAGAAATTCAGAGGAGTGAAGTAGTTGAGACACCAAACAAGTATATCATAGTGCCCCACAACACAGTCCCACTATAAAGGAAGTGTACATGAAAATTTCATGTAGTTTGAACCATTCTCCTGGTTTAATTTTTCAATTCAATTGCATGCTACAATTGCACTTGCAAAGCTATACTAGGTACAGGGTGCCAATGTGAATGCAAGTGTTCTGAGGGTCAAAGAAAATGTTATACTATAAATATGAACCGGGTAAAAGCTGAAACACTGAAAAGATCTTACTGAAAAGGCTTCAACATTTCAAGTACAATCTCTCTCTTCTGTCTCATGTTTTGATAATTCAAACATCTACTACTACTGAGGAATATAACTAGATTGAAGATCTTTTATTTATTAAGAAGTTGTTTGTTATAATTATTCTTTTGATTCAAAGACAGCACAAGAATTAATGTAATTATAATTCTTTGCATGACTTAGGCAGTTTAAAAATGGAGTAGAAATTAATTTAAAGAAGCTCTAAGTGGTCAGAGAATGATTTCATAGCACTTTGAAACGTATTTTGCTGTCAGAAATACTGACCTTATGACAAGGTATTCCAAGAACAGGATGAAGGGATCCGTGGTTGGAAGCCACCTTCTAATGCCACACTAAACTGTTGGTGGTCTTAAGAATAGACAGAGCCATACTCGATAAAATAATTCATTTAAGATTGCCTTTGTTTTTCGATGAGCGGTCCTGATGATGAACGTTTATTGTTCTTTACAGTGTGCTGAGTGATATTTGAAACTTTATGCTACAAAAGCCATTTTATTCTTATGGAACAAGAATTCACTAATATTCTTAGTGAATAAATTTTGGAATGCTTTTTTGCTAGCACAGGATAATATTTTATTACATAAATATTAACAGCCAGTTTTGCCAGATAGCAAGAGTAGAAGAAAAAAAAAACCTTGTCTCTAAAAAATTCTGACTGATTTGATTATGCTTAAATCTAAACATTGCTCATTAGCCCCTTTCAGCATATTTTAAATCACTCGGAACAGCTACAAATTAATATTAATACTTTGGGAAGCTTTGAGCAAATCAATTCTTTATCATTTCAAAGGGACTTTGGAAGTTTTTTATAAAAATCCCACATATCATTCATCACTTTTCAACTCCATGGTTAATGCAGCTATCCTAATTCACAACACTAATACCTGGAATGAGTTAAATGAAAAAGAGTTTAAGAGAGGTGCCCAAGGGAGAATTTCTCACAGTAGACCTGATTATCTTAACTTTCCTATTCCTTGTGAGTCTTTAAGAATTGATAACCACCTGTTATTCCCTTTTGCACTACAAAATAGTTAAATATGCAGAAGCTTGTATGAGCCATGTTAAAGATGGAAAATTATTGATGTTTTCTGAAATAGTGGTTGTCTTGTTAACATCTTCCTCATACTTAAATCAATATTTTTATTAAAAATTCTAAGTCTTGATCAAATGGATTAAATTACTGAAGAAAATAATTATTGATTTTTTTCAAGTTTGTTCTAAAGCTGAATGCTGAGGGGAAAGCTCTTAAATGCAAAAAAAGTTAAAAAGTAATACATCTAGGAAGCTGTCAGATAATTTAATCTCTGAAATATATTTGTATATTAATAGGTTTATATCTACTAAGAGTATTATAATATACAGAAAAAATATTTCACATGTGCAGGAAACATCATTCCCCAAACTTAAAAGAAGAAAAAGCTTTTTTGTGTACAGGATTTTTTTTTAATGGTAGCTATTTAAAATTATTAATATTTGGAATCAGAATGCCCAACAGTAAAATACAAGACAAGCCTGGCAAAAATATTATCATGTTAGCATTTACTTCCCTACCTGTGTCACTTTGAGTCTATATATGATCACAATTCATCTGTCTGGAATAAAGTTAATTCTCATCATAGAAGTCGAAATGATGCCATGTTTTGGATTTGCAACAAAAACAGTGTTGATAACAAAGCAACATTTTGGCTATTTCTGAACAAAGTTTGGACAATGTCAAGGCTTACTCTAATACCCACTCTTTGTCCCCAAGTAAACAGAATGGGAAAACACAGAAAGGTCGGAGGGAATACTGACCAGAGTTGATCAAAGGAATATTCAATACCATATTAAATGTTGTTCTCAGTAATACAAGCTGAAACAAAATGGAAAAGGAAGGAAAAATATTTTTATTTGCCTGCTGGTGGGAAGTAGTAAATAAATTGTTTATTTTGCTTTCTTGCCCAGCCAACTTTTCTTCACTTATTAGACTTTTTCTATCTCAACTCACAAGTTTTCTCACCCTTTCTTTTGTGACTTTCTTCCCCTTTCCTCCTGCAGTGTGGAGAGACCAAGTGACTAGAGGGGTACTTATCAGCATCAAGGCCAAGGGAAAAAAAAAAAATATATATATACACATACACACACACACATGTACACATGCACACCTCTCTGTGTCCTTTCATGAGACAAGACTGGATGTGGCACTTGTTGGTGGTACTTATTGCCATGGTCTAGTTTACATGGCGGTGTTTGGTCACAGGGTGGACTTGATGATCTCAGAGGTCTCTTCCAACTTTGATGATTTTGTGATTCTCTGATAAGCTTTGCACTTCCATATTTGTACTTTGCTCTCTGAGCCAATAGAGTGAAGACCATTCACCCTCTAAATTTATTTTCCTAAAGCTCCACATTCTAGGAAATTTTTATGTTCGTGGTTGGATATTCCACTCTTTTGTTTTGTTTTAGTTGCCATTAAGCTTTCACAGTAATGGTTATCTGAGAAGCTTTAAGGAGGGCACAGGAATCACAATAGGAGTTCCAGTGTAAAAACACTTCAGCAGAGCTTCCAGCTGAAGTCACAACTAGAGAAGAAGTAAAATGAAATTGTTCTGATCTCTTCAGTGGCTGAATCACTTCCCTGTTATAATTAATGACAGCTTCAATTAACAGTGCCTAAATACCTGAAGAGTTTCAAGTTTTTCAGTTAACAGTTTTGCAAGAAGATACCCACATTTTCAACATGCAAAAAATGTTTGTGAAGACAATTGAATTTTCAACACTGTGTCTGTATTTCTTTTAACCACATTCTCACAGTTCTGCTCCTCTTTTAACTATTCCTGGTTCTGATGTAACCGTGAAAAGGAGCATACACAGCTGATCCCACTATAATTGTATGGGTAAGTATATAAATTTTTTTTCTGACATCCCAATTAAATAAAGGTGAAACAACATCTGGTTTTCAAATTCCCAAAGAAGCCACACTAATGTTTGAAAGAAATCTGAGGCAAGTTAGCTTGAGTGAGAATTGGAAACAGATCTATTATTGGGATAAGATATATTTGGGAGTGGATTATTATATTTTTCTTCAAATTTACCTTATAGTAATATTTCAGGGTTAAATATTTGCTTCCAAATATTTGAGGTTTACAATATGTCACATATCGCTGTTGAATCTCAAGGTTGTCAATGATGTTGAAAAAAACATATATTTTAATGTTTTAAAAAATATTGCCATAGAACCTCGTCCCCCCCTCTCTTTTTTTAAACAAATAAAGTTAAGCTGCTAAGACTAATTTGCATCTATTTTCCTGGTGCAAGATTTTGTTGTCATGTTTCCTTTATGCATTTTTAGCTTAATACCACATCTTTTGCTTAAAAGATATATATATATATGCTTATATATTCTGTGCAAATATTTTATACAACATTGCTAAGTTTTTCCTTTATTATATTAGATTTTAATTGAAATTGTGTTGCTGCAGTACTGTTGTAACTCTTGAATGTATCTGATCAACATCTCATAATTTTTAGAGATGCTTCCTTTAAAACAATCCATCAATTTCTGCCCTCTTAAGATGGTATGTCATAAACACTAAAGGTACCACTGTGAACTATGCTGCATGTCCTAAAATGACACTGATGTTTTCTGTATAACTCCTTATTATAATTTATTTTCTTTTTGACTCAGCACTCAGTGTACTTTGGAAGAATGGGACATTCTCAGGATTACTTGGGTGACAAAAATTCAAGGTCTTGAATTCTTTCATCTAGCTTTATTCTCAGTGTATTTCACTGCACAGACTGAAGGAGTACATCTGGAGTTAATGATGTGCAATCCCAGTACCTTAGGATGGATAAAGCATGAAATATTCAGCAAGCCATTGCCTCCTTTCCCCACCTGACAAACAAACACTTAAATGCTTAAATTCTGGATACCAGAAAGAAATCTCTATACTATACAGAAGAAAAGTTATTTTTAGTTTCTTACTGAGATGAAGAATATCTCAACCCTGTTTTATGTTTTTGTCTTCAGAAAAGCAAGTAGAATAAATTGCAAGAGATTATAGACTAGGCAGAAGAGAAAGGGAAAGAAATAAAAGCAGTTCTAAAAGTGCTGTTAACGTTCAGAAAAACATAGACTGGCAACACCTTTAAAAGGTACTCCTGGGACTGTTTTTGCTCACAATCTGAGAAAAGCTTTGATAAAATACCTTGTCCACCATGCAAGTTGAGCTCAGAATTACCCTCTCAACAGGAATCACAGTGCCAGCAGTATCACTGAAGCTCTGCCAGGTCAAATTGTGGTGCTTGCAGGAAGACTGATGCTTTATCCTGAAACAAGTTTGACACCCTTAATTTTGATATATCACTGCTAGGTCTCTGAAAAACCTATGGATGTAGATCAGAAACTATGACTAGGTGGAACCACGACGCTGAAGATAGTAGAATAAGCTGACCTGGGCCCTCTCCTTTACCCTCTCCTGTGACTCTCTGTGATAAGTCACATGCAAATATTTGGTGGGAAAATTTTCTCCTTTCCTCCCTCCTAGACACACACAATTACCTTTCTCAACTGCTTTTATCATCTTTTGTGAGACAAAACCTTGAGTGCAAGTCCAATTCAAGGTAAATAAAAGGCACCTAAATTTCTTTCCAGTACACTGAGAGGGGAAATTTCTATTTTTGTAAGCATTATCTAAGATAATATAAACAAGCCTAGAAATATTTTTTCTACAAAGAATTTAGTATTTCAGTGAATAAGAAACCTTCAATTCTATTGGAGTATTGTTCTATCATTCTGTAGGCCTTTTAGGCCAGGTCTTTAGGGAGCTAGACCTGTAATCCCAACAGCCTGTGGAATAGTTAATTTTTGTGCACTGACTTCACCTAAGACAGCAGGACACACTAACACAAGTAGCAAACTTCAGGTCTGAGAGTTACATACTCCAGAACTGCAGTTACAAATCACACAGGTAAGCAGAAGATAACAGGGAAAACACACTCCTGGCTTATGCACTGGTGTGGGAGCCCTTGTCTTCTGCAGTTGATCAGCCACAATCCTAAAGCACAAAGTGGTTACAGCAAAACTACAGTGCAAATAAGCTACAGGAAAGAGTAAAAAAATTTCCTGCTACACTTTTCAGATTACAGTAAATTGTCCCTCTAAATACTCTTCTCCCAGATTTAATATTCCACCTTTGAGAGGATTCCTGTCCTGCTATTAAAGTCCTTCCTGAATAGGAAAACTGTATCTTGAAAAACTTAAGCTTTCTTTTTATTATTTCATTCAGATGATCATTCTAGCATTCAGCTTATTCATCGCTTAAAAATTTTTGTTCTTATTTTCTGTTGAAATCTGTTATCAATAAACACATTACTACACTCTACTGAGTGTGATTTGGGCTCATGTTGTGATTTAAGTATACTAGTGTATCATTTTGCTCAATCAAAACCCCATGTAATATCAGATAATTTCAAAATAGTCAATTTGGTATTAAACATTGTACTCTTCATGTGTGGAATATCTAAAAGAACCCAGACAGTGAGTATTGGACTCTTGACAATCTGTTTCTAATAATTTCCACTAAACCCTTCAAGTGCATCCTATCACATTTGGTTAGGTGTATGATTCCTGTGACCCATTCTTTTTATTACTCACAAATACACCTATAGACACTCAATATCTTTCTCAGCCATTTTTGTGCTGAAGTAGATGAGGTGTTCAAGGACAGGTTGGATGGGGCTCTGAGCAACCTGGTCTAGTGGAAGGTGTCCCTGCCCATGGCAAATGATTGGAACTAGATGATCTTTAAGGTGTCCTCCATCCCAAACCATTCTATGATGCTGTGATTTTGTTTTTAATAGGATCTCCTTCTCTGATCACCCTAGTATCCAATCACTATTCTGGTTTCAAATTAACCTGGTTTAGAACAGAGATATTCAGAATCATACAGAGTATGTTAATAAATATGTTCTCTATGTTTTTTGTAGTTATAATGTTATGCCTTCCAATACTGGAGATTTTTTTTTTTTCTGAAAGATAGCATTTTTTTTTCTAAGTTGTTGCTTATAATGATTCTATAACTAAAAATGTATTCAGATCTCTCTCACATTCCATCAGCTTTAACTAATGATGTATTTCTTTATAGCAGAACTTTCTGTTATTATTCCATTAATACATACTGAAATTTTGTACTAAAAATTTTATTTTCTTTCCAACTAGGAAGCAAGATCAAATTATTCTTGTAGTATTATCTCATGCTTCACAGCACCACCAATACCTACAAACTGTAAGCATATGCACCCTTCAGGATATTACTGAGTTCAACGGTACGTATTTCAGAAAATTTTGTTTGGTATAAACTCATTTAGAAAATAAATCCGAAAAATAGTGAATTTATTGTAAACTGGGACCTTCCACGATTCACTTTGGCATAGAGTTTTGCAAGAGACAGTGGCTTCAGTTCCAAACTTTTAGATGGTTTACATTAGCCAATAAATGCACCCTGGCTTTTATTATGGTTTACGTTATTTTCATTACTATGACTGTTGTGAATAATTGCAGGACTGAATTGTCTTCCATGAAAATTTGTATTGATACCCATAGTTCACTGGTACGGAATGATTAGTTTGGAAGTTTGAAAAATTCTGGAAAATATTTTATGTGAATAGTACATGCGTATGGCCTGGTTGACTGATAGTCTCATTTTTGCAGAAATTGTTAGATACAGGATTTTTAGGTATTTACTTAAACAATTATATTACAAGAGATCTTTCATAGTAAGTCTATGAGGTTTTTTTATTTTTCAAATCCATATCATTTTTAATCATGTTTTGTCTGTCAACAGTAAAGAGTTATCAAGAGGAACAGAACTGCATTACTAAGAAAGCTCTGGTTCTTAGAAAGTTGCAGTATTTCCTAATGCTCAGAAGAAACTAATGATTGTGTCACTTTGTGTCAGGTTTAAAGAGACTTTTTCTGGAATGGATCACCACGTTTATTTAGATATTATACTCCCAGATGAGAACTCAGAAAGGAAATTCAAAACTCAGTTGTTTCTGAAAATATTCCATTTCATATCTAGAAAAAATGGCCTAAGCCTCAAGTCTGTCTACATGATTTATAATGACAATGTTAGTTTGGCATCCAATCAGTTCAACTTCAAATTCTTGCAGTACTTCTATTACTTTTATTTCACAGTATGCTTCTCAACCCAAGCGTTATTTAAAATGTAGCCTTTTCCCTATTTTTTCAAACTACAAAACCATTGTTTCAAACCCTTTGAAAAGCAGATTTTAAACCTCATAATCTAACAGTCATAATGCAGAGAGAACTGAGATTGCTGCTTTACTCTGTAATACTGTGAACTTTCTTTATTTCTCCTTTGAATTTATTTTAAATGGAACATTAGTTCAACCACTGAGAGTCAGGAAAGTTAATAAAATTTTATTGTTCTTTTTTCTTCAAAATCTTATTGTTTAGTGCAGAGAAAATGAAAAAAGGTTTTAGTAATGGACAGCATCTTAGTTTATAATTACTATGCCTTGTAAACAGCATAGTGCGAGGTTCATGATCATTCGGACATCACTCTACTACTGTATAATGAAATTTAGTTACTGTCAAAGCACTGTTAATGGTGATAAATAACAACACAAAAACTAGGAACTCTGAAGAAGACAGAGTTCACAATTTGTGAACTGCCCTAGAACTTGAGTGGCTTTTGACAAATTATAAACACTGCCAAACCCACAGGGCTAAAATTCTCAAACCATAGTCTGCAGGATTCACTCCTCATCAAGATTAAAATTGTTGTTTATATGCTGAATTGAGTTAAGACTGAAAAATATCTTTAAGCTGACACAGAACTATTTCAAACCTAGCCACATAAAGCATGAAAATGCTATTTAAACAAAAGCATCTCTCGTAATTTTTTTTAATCTTTTGGAATTTATGAGGTTTTGAAAAATTAGTCTGGCTATTATTATGTTAGAGTAATGCAGCCTTTATTTTCACATGGATTCAGCATGCATTTATGAGCGAAGTTGTTTATGTTTCTTACAAATCAATAATTTTAAGAACAATCTCTTTTTTGTGAGGAAATCTAGGGACAAAATTGACACTAGTTGACAGTTAAGCCTGTAGTGAACTCCTCTTCTGAGCTGACCCATTAAACTTTTTATATTAGTATGCCTCTACCATCCCTCCAAGTGACATTACTGTGTGACCACAACAGCTCTGGTTCTGCCAGAAGGAAAAAAGAAAATCTTATTCTGCACTTCTTACACCTTCCCTTTCTTATAGCAGTTTGAAAAATGGTACAGTTTAAAGTAGTAATAGTGTTGTAGCACTATAAGGCTATAAAAGTTCACAATACAGTTTCTCCTCACAAACCTTGCTACAGTTTTTTATTGAAACAATTTTTTTTCTGCTGATTGTTTTTCCTGGTAGATTTCTCGGTCCTTTTCTCACAATGTAGTGTATGCTAGTTAGATTTTTTAGCAGAGGCTGCAAAATGGGTAGAAAATCCACTTCTGCAGAGGTGCACTGGTCAAATAATTCTACTTTGGTGCATGTATTTCACTCTACCTAGAAATCCCAAGTCAACCAATCTGTCTTGTTCTTGAAACAATGAACAGGAAAGTTAGCAAAAAATGATGTTTGTGCATTTTGGATTGGTTCTGACACAAGTTAATTTAAACCACCACAACAGAAGTTCAGTCGTTGCTGCTTAAATCACCAGATATTTTCCTTTTTACTTTACACAGTTTCACTGTGTCCAGCTGTGGATTTGTAGTTCAGTTTGCATGACCATTCTAGGCTGAAATCTCCAAGAATGTGTAGCAGTGATATACATGAAATAGGAAAGTAGCACATACAAGAAATATATAGGTATAGGCGTAAATGCATACACATAACTGTATTTAAGTATTTACTCATAGTAGTTTATAATTATATATGAGTATATAGATGCAGACTTACGTGTGTTGAAGAAATATTTTATAGTGATAAAAGTAGCAGTTTTAGATTTTCATAGAGATCATGCTCCACATAAAGAAAACACAGGTGAATTTCTACATGAAATATAAATTAGAACAACCATACTAATATATAAAAGTATTTATGAATTTTCATTGAGGATGGGAGAGTTTGGAAAGGGGGAATTTTCAGATTAAACAGTCACATAACAAAATATTTAGCAGGTAGATTTAACATATTCAAGTTGATGCTTGAAAGTGATGGCACAAAGAGAATAGCAAAAGCTTGATGCTAGAGACAGAGGAGAAGATTTAGAGGTTTATCTTTCTAACAGGATTTTGCTTTTAGGTCTAATATAGAAGCAGGTTTTCACACATAGGGATTTGAAAACAAACTTTATTTGATCTCTGTGAGGAGCTTAAAAAAGACACTAAGACAAAGTAGTGGAGATCTACCATTTACAGAATAAGAAATATTTGAAGTGTCACACTAATTGTTGGCCAGGAGCTCTCTTTAAATTTTTGTCCATTCAATCACATTAACCCTCCTGGTTTTGTTTGATTTTCTTCTTGTAAGTCCAGTATTGCTTCAGAATGTTAGAAAAAACATGTTGAATCCAGTACTGAGACTGACAACATGGTCAGTCTCACAGTATGGAGTAGCCACAAACAGCATCAGGGAACCTGTGATTCCTACAGTCCATGGGTCCATCATTCTGAGTGCTCCCAGGCTGAGGTTCTGGCCACATTGTGTACCAGACATCCCACTGAAAATGGTGTCTGTATGTCCATGCTACTACAATGATGCTCTCTGATGCACAGTGGAAAAAACTTCCAGCTTTGCAAAGCTGAGCCCAGAAACTAGTGCTCATTTCTTGTATAGGATGAGAAAAATGGGTAAATTCCTATTATCTCCTATTTTCCTCTCTGAAAGCAAAATCACAGTAAATAAATAAATCAAATTATCTCCATCTCTCATTACTATTAGTCTAGCATGTACATCTATTTTCAAACAAACCAGTTTCTTAAAAGAATAATGTGATTTTTTTAATCAGTTTTTTATCTGTCCAACACTGAATTCTTGTAATGCTAACTTTAACCTTTTATCAGTATAAGAGATCTTATATTTTATTTTCTCAAAGTTAAATGAGATGAAATAACCACTGTTTGCTCCTTCTAGTGGAGGGATGCTATTAAGAATTTTTTCTTGAAATTAAGTTTTGGTTTAACAAAATATTACATACTTTGCAGCACAGAAATGTGCATGATAGCACACAAATTCTATTTCAATCATTTTGCTAGGATAGTTATCTTCTTAATTTTAACTAAAAATGTGTGATTTAATATTCTTTGTGTTTCTCTATAACCGGGGTCATACAGTGACAGGTGACAGGCAAGCTTCCAAATATCTTTCTCTATTTAGCAAACAGCTTTTTAGCCCACAGTATTTTGTTTGAAAATAATACAGCTTTCAAAAGAAGAGCCTAACGGGACTTTTAGTTTGAGGTAATAAAACAGTTTGAATGTAATCTTTAATGCAATCAGCATCTTTCCTCTTTCTCTGAACAAGATGCAGATGTCTAAAATGTAGGCTGCATTGACAGAACTCAGATGACTGTATCGACCTATCAATTAGATGTTGTGATTTTCCAGTTAGTCCAACTCAGGTCAATAATATTCTCCATTTTTATTTGCTTGCAGCTTCAGGATGAAACTAGAGACATGATTAAACTTGCAATCATGTATTTTGTTTGATGAGTTTATTTCTAAAATAATGGTTGTAGGAAAAAGCATTTGCTATGCAATGAGAACCAGGCTGTTTTTTAAAAGACTTGCTATCTGAACCTGATTGCAAGTGAGGACAAAAACATTTAGGAATTAGCTTAATTGTGTCATGGTTAAATAATTTGGAAGCACATGCTCAGGATTAAAATTGATATGAATCCGTGGTCATATACAGGACTACAGCTTCACTGCTGAACTTGCATTTTTTCTGCTCAGGATCTCTCATTTCTACTCTGATTTTTTAAAAGGTGTGTACTGTTACTGGGGATAAAGGAACAATAGAAACAAGTGAAATAAGTAGGCTTCTAAAGAAAAAAATTTCAAGCAGATATTTCTCAGAGTATTTCAGGTATTTCTGTTCATAGTCTTAGACGTGCCCTTCTGAACTTTTGGGTCCAGGATCTCCCACGGCAATGACATCACAGCACAGTGGTAGCTCTGTGGCCTGGAGGTGACAGCCTTTCCCAAAAATCTTTCACAGGAGCCAGACTCAGTTCATACAGTTCATTCCCATTAGGTCATGCAAGTATGAAACAAACTTTTCTAAGGCAGATTGTGCAAGTGAATCCTTCAGAAAATTCCACCTTTGGAAATATATACAAGTACAAATTCACTGAGTTTTGTTTGTGCTGTATGCTAAATGTGATGTGGGCTAAATGTACTGCCAAAACTTTGTCAACATGCTACAGATAATTCTATTGCGTATATTGCTACCATTATTTTGAAATTCAGAATGATTTTATGGACTTTATTGCCTTTATGATGCTAATTTTTCAATCAATAATAGTTTGGAGGATTGTAGTTTCGTATGTGTGCTAAAACTACTCTAACCAAATCCTTCTGTCCTTTGGACTGATATTTCCACTATCTTCATTACATTTTCATGTTTTCTTTTGTGAGTTTTTTTTTTTTAAACATTTGAAAAAGCAGTTGCAGGACAAGTTCTTTGCAGGTAATGATAGGTCTGAGCTGCTGAATATGCAGTGGGGGATAGCAAATAATTTGTGCACCTTATCATGTTTCTGTAAGCCAGCTGGTTCTCCTTTTTGCAAGTGGTTTAAAACTAATTACAAAAAGATATCTTGATAAAAGAGGAGATAAAAAAGCCCTGCATGGCATCTTGACTTTAAATACATCACAGCAGTGCCACTTCTTTCTTGCCCATGTACATAAAAATGTTAAGTAACTGAAGATCTTCACTGTATTTATAGATAAGTACACACCTGTGATCACAGATGCACTTATTTCTGCAGAAGTGAAAATTGGGTTTTATTACAGATTTGCTTCTGATGCATGCCTCAATAGTAGGAAAATTAATCAAACTGTTGTACATTGGTCCCTTAGATACAGTGTATTCATGACTAAAATTTTCTGAAATTTTATAAGTGAAAGCAAGAGCTATTGTGGTTTAAAAAAAAAGAACAAAATTGTCCTTGGGCTAGGTTAGCTGTGCTAAGGCAAATTAAGTAAAGTTTATTCTTTACATGTAACTATGTCTCTGAAATAAGAAAAAAGTTAGTATTTTGAAACATGTAGACCTAATGTACATTTTACTTCCTAAAACATGCTCAGAAAAGAATTAATATAAATGTACCATTCATACAAGACAAGGATATAGAGATGTTCTGTGACCAGATCTCTAGAGTTTTCTAGTTTTCCCACTAGCATTTTAAGCAATTAAAAGGTGAAATTATTGTTCTGTGTATGGTGCTCAGAGTGCCACATTCCACAAATGATAAAGTCATCCCCAGTGAAGTAATCCTGATGACTTCACAATGAATGATTTCCTCACGACATTACCATGTGAGACAAGGTCATTATATTTAGATATATCTTATCCACTTTAACCCAAGGAAATTTGAGCACAATGATGTGCTTAAGATTATGCATGAAAACAGGAATAAGCAAAAATTGAGTTTTCTAAGTTACTTACAAAAGTTTTAGGCTTAGATTCATTTGAAAAATCACACAAGGCATCCTATTTTCAAGCTTAGCTGTTTGAATGCATTTGCAATCTGCTCCTTATCACTGTGAAAAAAAGTTGTTCCTGTAGCTCAACGATAGCTCATGCCACTCAAGATTTTCAAAATTGTGCTGCAAAGTAGAAGGTGTCCCACTCCATATAATTTCAACTGCTTGCAGAAAATAACAACAGTGGTGAGAAAGAAAATAAACTGGAAGCTAAGAACTTGAGGACTGTCTGGGAAAATGGACAGGTATATTTAAAAACAGCAAGCACCATACATATTTGGGCATTTATGTTTACCAAAAAAAAACCAAAAAAACAAAATAGCAAAAATACTGAATGGTTACTGCAAATAAAAGTTGGATGCAACTCACATATGCTTTAAAGGGAATTTGCATAATGTGAAAGTATAAGTGGAAAAGAGAGATAAGAAATCTTCAGTGTATGTTTTTTGTATTGTGCATTTGTTGGTGTTTGATCTCAGATTTAAAATTTTCTCCTCAGGCAACAGAAGCAATCTTATGTGATTTACAATCAAAAGTGCATAATTAATAAAAAATAGACAAAATTTGATCAAAACTGTTCAGAAATTATCCACCACATGATTACCATTGGTCCAAGCTCTTCAGTAAAATAATTTTAGTGATATATGTATTTTCAAAAACCAGTGTATCTTTTCTTTTGGTTACTTAGCACCTGAATAAAGGCCAAACTTTAATAACTTACTAACTCAAGGACCAGGATCAGTTTGATCAATTTTAAGGATTCATTCCAGCAATATGAAGTTTTTTACTGTTCAGTAAAGAAGAAACATTTAATAAAATAAACAAAGTACACATTTTTAATATATCCCAAGACAAAAATGCAAGAAACACTGTCGAAATCAGCAGTATATCTTTCATCTCTATATGCAAGAGCATGCATTTTAGATGTGTACACATTTGTATACATAGTTATGGAACAATATATCTATTAAATAAAAAGAAACAGGCTGTATTTCATTCATGCCATTTTTAATGTTCACATCAGAATTTTTGTTCTTGTGTTCCCTGCTCAGTTTATTGTGCTGTGGCTGTCACATGCTCAAATACATATAATTGGATTTTGCTTTTCATGTCTTTGCTCTTTCTGTGAGATGAGAAGCATCAAAGGAAGCAGTTCCCATTTTGCTCTTCCTTATCTTCACTTTTTTTCTCCTGCTCTGGAACAATGAAATGTGAACCTCTCCAGAGCCCTTGGGCCAGAACAGAAGGTAATAGTTGGGTCTCCTACTGTTTTTGCTATTAGCTGTCTTCCTGCTGGAAGTCTTTTAAACTTTTGAAGGCCTGCTCTCAGAGCTCATGAAACTGAGTCCTGAGTATTAATGCCAGCACTGTCCCTGAAATGCTTTTGTTTTTCAAGTCAGCCTCACTGGAAAGTGTGCTGACAGAGCTGCTGTAAATACCTCTGGTAATCATACCTGTCACCTGTCTGGATTTAGGCCAGAACAATAAAACAAATATTCATAAGTGCTAACAGCAAATATGAAGCAGGATTTTTGACTACTGGCTGTAAGAGTGAATTTTAATTTTTTCTTTTTTTTTATTTTTTTTTTTTTTGAGAATGCAGGCTACTGCCTGGGAAGCCTCTTAACCTCTTCTGAAGCGTAGTAAATTTAGAGCAACGTAAAAGGTATATTTCAAGCCTAGACAATTATGAATCCTCAATACCACAAAACATTCTGAACAGCACTGCTAGAATTTTAAATAAAAAGACTGCGAAAATCACTCAAGTGAAAATGGATCCATTGCATAAAATGCAAACTCTAATTAATAATAATTGTAGTCTAATTGATTGAGATCAAGGTGATCCTGATATGAAAATGTGAGGTAGCACACAGAATAGACTCCCTGGATGGCAGTGGGGCATTCAGGCTTCAGCTGAGGAAGGAGCTGCACATGCTTAGATATGAAAGATTAGGCAGGTGTTTAAAAAACTTTGAACCTCACAGATATATCAGGTTTTAGAAGGCATATGTAGAGCTTAGGCAGGAGAAACTATGGGTTCTTCTGACACATGGTGTTGGGGTCAAGACTGATACAAATTGAATGCTAAAATACAGTTGATAACACAGACTTTGTAATTTTGAATTTATCTAGAGGGTTTTTACATCCTTTTGCTTTTCTTTTAGAAGATGATGTTTTGATTATGCAGGCTATGGAATTTATTCAATTGGATCACTTGATGTTCTGAAATATTTCACCTGAAAGATCCTTGGTGGTCCATTCAAACTCAGAGTTTTCTGTGATTCTGTGGATGAAGAATAAAACCTTTTAATAATGGAGAAAAGAACCTTCTATTTCAGTCCTTGGAGTGTTCTAAAAATTTAGGTATTTTCTTATGAAAAACCTGTCAATAACAAGCATCGCAGTAAATAGAGGGCTTTCTGAAGGACCTGCATTTACAAAACTGGGTTTTAAATTTCCTGTCCAATGTCTATTTTTGTTTTAAAACTTTAGGAACTTCCATAGTCAGGTACCATTGTGATGAATATTTTTCTCTCTTTAAAACGTGAGGTTATGGAGGAGAGGAACGTAAAAAGATGACAAGAAGTCAAGAAAGGTTATGGTGAGGGCAACCCAGACATCTTTCTGTAAAAGACAATGTGTCAAGTTATGCATAGCAAGGAGATTTCCAAGGCATGTGATTAATGTTGCTGCTGTGACCACTGCCAGCTTCTTCAGCTTTCTCATTTGCCTTGTATTGCCAGGAAATCAAAACTGTGTCTGAGAAAAATAAACTCCCTGATTAAACAGAGAAACAGATAATATTTAAGCCTTTATTATTAATAAAATAGTATTTTTAGCAATATCAGATGCTTTGGTCAGAGACTCAGCTGCAATAAACAGGATAATAAAATAAATTAGTCCAAAGACAAAATGGTGAAATATGGTGAATGGAAAATATTCTTTAATCCTCAGAGACCCATTACGCATATTCTTATAGGTAGGTAGGAGTAATTTCTTATGTAGGTATTTTTTCCATTCCAACAAGGTACTAAAATTTCTGCAGAAGGTGTGAAATAGTCACAAGTACACAATGATGGAAACTGAAGGATGTCTGATTTCCACTGTTGAAAGCAAGATCAATATTCAGTGGATTTTGAAGATAGACTCTAATACTGAGGTCGAAATTGTGAAAGTCACAGCCACAGAGTTTTACGAATAGCAATAATTTCACTCTTGTCTCAAGAGTTTATATTTTTTTAACTTTTAAAATTATATTTTTAAGTCTGATGATGTAGGAAATAGAAGTCACTTTAACAGAATGTTGGTTTTTAATATACTCAGAAATCTGCTACTATGACTGCAATTTTTTAAAAATTACTTTGGTCTTTATGTGTTTTCAGTTCTTTAGGATTTTACTTATCTAACTTGAAATGATTCTGCAAAATTAATTTTTATGGCATCTATGTCTAAAAAACAGTAATTTTCTATGTCTTCTTAGCATCTAAACATTTGCTTTAAAGAAATGCAGAAATGTTGAGAGGTTCGAAGTTAAGATTTTATGTGTGTGTATATGCATTTCATTTTTATTAACAACTTTGTAAGAAAATGGTCATTCTGTAACAGTTTAGTCTAGGTTCAGATCAAGCTAATTAGTTTGCTGATGATTAAACTGATCCCTCAGTGTGT
Source organism: Alethe diademata (assembly GCA_025584955.1). NCBI lineage: Eukaryota > Metazoa > Chordata > Aves > Passeriformes > Muscicapidae > Alethe > Alethe diademata. The sequence goes on from JANRMJ010000001.1 coordinate 76,925,398, forward strand.
CTGTGTGAAAGACGAAGTTTCTCAGAAAGGAAGTTTTATCACCCTTATAATTTACTTACATCAATACATGTGTAACAGAAGATGGTGACAAGGAAATCCCATGAACATTTGCTAAGAAGCATGCACAAGTATGAGGGAAATGTCAGGTGAATACAAGACGTGACAGACCTGAGGAAGGAATTCCTAGTATTAGTTTGCTTTCTTCAGGAAAGAATTTTCTAAATTAGTTGGTAAAACTGTCAACAAGGAAATGTATGTTAGGAAAAGAGAAAAATCTTAGAAAAGTATAGCATTATATCTGGCCGGACATGGTATCTGATTTAGAGCGACTTTTAAATAAATCCTTGTTTTATTGATACTGAAAAAGATGGAAGAAATTTGATTAATGGCCTTATAGAAGGATTTGAATCAAGAGATAAAAAGAAATCAAATTTATTTACATAGTGATTGAATATGTCAAAGAACAAGAATTCTCCTTTATTCAGGCATGAATTTCACTGAATTCAGACTTTATATCACTTCAAACAAATTGTTATTGCTATTATTATAACTTGGGATCATGAATATATAATGTATTTTGTTTCTTTTGGTGATCATGATGTAAACAAATACTACTATATGACTATTTCAACATTTTTCATTACTGAAGTTAACCTCTGATTAGTCTGTATAAATGTTTAAAACATAATTAATTTTTTTATTTCTTATTACGTATATCACTCAAAATTTCTTCAGCAAGACCTGCAAATCAATGCAGCTTTGAAGACAACTAGTGTATTTTGACAAAAAGTATAAATCTAAGTACACCCATTTTAACATTTTCCCCTCTAAACTGTTTCTAAAATACCATTTTTTAAAATCTTGCTTTTCCATTAAATATGCTATTGAAGATCTTCAAATTATATATATTAGATTCCAGTCCATAGTTCAGTTTAATGTGTACTCCTCTACATGCATGTGGATATGTGATAATATAATTTTATGCACACACAACTTAGCTGAACAGAATAGCAGTTAGCCAAAAAATATTATTTGAGGAAAAGTATTCTGGATATAAGCCACAATAAGAGTCTTTTATTTTGGACAAGGAAGGTAAAAAAAAGATGCTCCTGTTAGCTTGCTCCTGGTAGTTGTGTAAAAATGTTTTAAAAAGTTACTTTAAGTCTTTGGCAGTATATGAGTAAGAAGAATAGTAGCTAATTCTCTTGCAGGAGGATAATCTTCTAAAAGTAAGCATTGCAAAGGTCACAACAGTTGTGCAGTTGAAAGGCACATCTTTGTATTATTAGGGAATAATTATCATGTCTTTGAAAGTGAAAAGAATGGTTTATATATCAAGTTTAGGAAAAAAATCTAAGAAGCCTTATATGCAACATGACTCCATCTTTATATATGTTTTGTAATTGATAAATTCTCAAAATTATATTCTTTTCTTCATCTTAAAAGGGAAAGAGTCTAAAAGTAAGTCATTGACCAGAAACAGTTTCTGGCGTGTAGAGGATGAGGGTTCGGGAACAGGTGGGTTTTATATTAAGTTAGTCTTAGCAACTCATTAAGTTAGGAGCAGGTGAATTTTGTAGCAGCTTTATAGACAGCACAACTCAGGCTGCTGGAGCTAATTTGATCCTAACAGAGGAACAAAGCTGCCTTCAGGCCCAGGTTGCAAGATGTGCTGTATGGCTCAGGAGTCTCTCAAAATCCAAGACTGCAAAGGGAGCCAAAATTCAATTGCTGAGCTTAGCCAGAGCATCTAGGCTTGCATGATCTCACCTAATTGACACATCCTGAAGTTACAGAGGAGACTAGAATGCCATCAGATCTGATTTCCACTGTACAACTACAAACTGTCACAGTTAAAAATATGCTGGAAATAGGGAGGCTTAGAAATTGTAGTCTTTGTATGTATATGCCATCTGATCAATGCAACCCTGTGGAAGTACTTGAATTATCTGTAAATGTAGAGCTTGATCATAGTATATTCATATATTCATAGTGCTTAATTACCTCACTTTTCTCAGAATTTACCAGTGTGACAATGATTGTGGTGTTAAGTTTTATTTAATACATCTTTTCTCTACTCAAATTCAAACAAACTTTTGGAAGAAAGTGAACTTGTGAATTGTCACACTGCATCAGGACCTCAGACAAATGAAACAAATAAATTGTGAAGTGTTGCTATTGCTGTGTCCTGGCATAACTGAGTTTAAAAGGGGAGTTTTGTGATGTACATTGGAGGGGACTATTAAGATGGTACTTAGACTGGCCAGTTGCAAGATAACAGTCACAGTGTAATTTGGTGATAGGTACAATTTATTGCAAGTGACCCAAACAAAATTTCTTCTTTTTGTTCTCTGTTTTAATCTTCTTTCTGTGAATAAAAAATGCTTAGGATTACCTGTTTTCAAACTGACATATCAATTTTCAACCCCTAAATACTTTATATGGTGGCATATGGTTTTTAGTCCTGATAAGAATTGACCTTTTGTCATTTTAGGACTGCTTCTTTTTCCTACAGATACTTTTGTCAATATCTCCATGTCTTCAAAGAATATTATCATGAGAAAGAAGTTTCCAGTAGTCAGGAAGTTTGTTTCTATTCAAACCTTTTGCTCCTTTTGAAGTCATCTTTTTCCTTTCAGAAATAGACCACCTGAAGTAAATACACTTAGTGTGACAGATGCAGATGTTCATGTATCTATTCCTCTGAGATAGTTTTGCAGAATTCGTTTGGCAATAATATTGAAAAAGTGCAACTTAGTTGCTAGAGATGTAGAGTAATAGTGTTCTTGATCTCATAGGGAAGTGAGCATTTTCTGTCTTTGAGTCCACTCAACCTGGAACAAAGAAGTAATCTGGTGGCTGCTGAGGAATGCAAAGCCAGGCAGAATGCAAGTACTGAGCCTCCAGACAAAGTTCTTATTTTCACTCCTGCTCTTAACCAAGTTTCAAGAGTTGTTTGATGTCCTTGCAAGAGACAATTTTTTTTTTTAAATTTTAATCATGGCATTTTTTATTGTTTGTTACTAATCTTTGTGAATTCAAAAGCGCTCCACTGAAATGCTGCCCCGCACAGCTGGCTGTTTTCATGGACATAGAGGAATTTTGTGGGTTGTGCAAAGATGAGAGTAGCAATAATTCATAATAATATTCACGGGTTGATTTTGAAATGCTAGCAAGCAGTGTTTGAAGCAATCCGCAAATCCTCTTTCGAGATTCTGAATTAACTAGTCAAATGTTTGACACATTGACAAAAATAAATCTCTGTTTACCTGTTGTCTACCTTGCCCTAAGGACTTCATAGCTTCAATTTATGTGTTAGAGCAGTATTTGAGAGATGACTGGCTTTGAAAGGGTAACTGCTAACCACAGCAGTAAATACATCCAAAATACCTTGTTTGTCTTGAAGATAGGGAGAGCTTGCCTTCAGGAATGCAATTACTTTAGGCTGTCTTACGGAAGAGAGTGCTAATGATCTTACCTGTTCATAGCAGAAATAGGTTTTAAAAGCCTCATGAACTTCAACATAGAAAATGAAAAATGCAGCCTGGTGGGAGGAACTGCTCTTTGCAACAGTATAGGCTGAGAACTGAATGGCTCTGGAGAAATTCTATTGGAAAGGACCTTGATACACTGGCAGAGAGAGAATGAAAATGGATGAGAAGTGTGCCCTGGCAGCATCAGTGTCAAAGGTATACTGGGCTGCATTAAAGGGCACCAGCTACTAAGTGGAGAAAACAATTATTCCCCTCTACTTGTTACTCAATAGACTCCACCCAAAACTGTGTCCAGGTTTGGTGCTGCATCAAAACAATTATATTATGAAAGAATAAGGAGGAGGACCATGACCCTCCTGGTGATATTCCTCAGCCCTGGGAACATTTATGGCTTAATTTATTAGTTAAGGTAAGAGGTTTTTTAACTTAGTTTAAGATAATAAATAAATATTAAAGGAAAACTGTTTCCATTTATTTTGAAATGTCTGGATAGTTCTTAAATATCTTTTATATTCCATTTGCTAATGATAAATTACACGTAAAAAGTGAAGAGGGACATAACAATGGTATTTTTCCTGTAAAATTAATCTATAACAATGCCTCTGACTAGAATGACAATGGTGAAGGAATAGAACTTTAAAAGTTGTGAAATCCTCTTAGTAATTATGAACCATGTAAGTTTGCTTGTCAGGCTTTTCAAATCCAACAATTTCTTCTTAGGGCATTCTTCTGAAGTTGATATATCTGAAGCATGCCTTTTAGATGCAAAAATCAGTAGGTATTTCAGCATGCAATGAGTTAAACAAAATCATTCTACATAATTTCAGTTAAGAATTTAAGATGTCTTTCTCATCTGGCCATGTGAAATATCAGAAATACTGAATTCTATACAGTCTCTCACCTACTAGATCCTGTGTAAGGGATTAATGCTGTCTATAAATATACCTCAGTCACTTTTTGAAAGAAACAATTTTCTTATTCTGTAAGCAAAACTAAAAGTTATTTTGTGCATTCAAAGTGTAGACAATGTTTGAAATGTCTGTTTTAACAAAAAACAATAATAATTAAAAAAACCAACAAAAAACCTGCCTTCCTTGTTTTCGAGGGAATCATAATCATCCTAGCCAGTTCAAGCCAGTTAAAGAAACTGATCTATCTTTCCTCTATGGTTAAATCAAATAAAAATGGGAACTTATCTGTAGTGCGACACTTGATCAGTGAATAACACTGCTTGAAATTAATTCATGGCCACATGTTGGAACTGCTTTGTGTGGGGAAAATCAGTGCTGGAAGCCATGGTTAATAATCCTTTCAGTTCTTGGAAAGGAGAGCAAAGGACATTTTACTTCCAAACAGTATTCACTATCTTGTACTCCTGTTGTGATAGTGAAAGCACGACACGCTTGTCTCCACATGCAGGACAGTCTGCAGGAACTGACAGGTGGAACTTTCCTTTTCTTAAAATAGAGAAGTGCAAAGCAAATATTAATTAGCAAATTACTGTACTCCTATATTTAGGTACAGATTATATACATATATTAGACTTCAAATTTTGCTGCTTCTGTAACTGTTTTCTTTTATGTTTTTTCTTTCTGTTTTCTTTTAATGACAAGACCTCGCCCATGAAATCTTAGAAGCGTGGGAAAAGACTGAAATATTCTGAAGTGTTTCACCAATCTTCTGATATTGTCTTCTAATATTTTTAATATGTAATATATCTTGAAAGCTATCACTACTCCATTCTCCTTTTTAGCCATTTATAGCTTGGATTTTGCAGAAAGGTGATGTAAAGTCCTATTTCCCTAATAAGAGAATAAATGCAAGGGGAGTCACAGACCCCAAATAATATTTCTTAGACTGAGTTTAAATAACCTCAGCTCATAATTTTTATTTCCTTATGAAAAATTTCAATATAATACAGTTTTTATATTCAGTTATGTTTTTAGTCTATTTGATCCAACTACATCCTTACAGTGTTTGAAATTCTGATGTTTTAGACAGTTTTCTTTGCATCTGAAAGGAAAATCATGTGGCATATGGCAAGTCAATTAACTGTCAGAATGATTTATAATTTTACATCTGAGAGAAGATGTACTTACTGCCCCCTAACTGTAAGATTTCTGGGTACCACTTTTATGCTTTTTGTCAAACATTGCATTCTGTTTTCTTTCCATAGAAGATTAAGTGCAATTGCCAGGCTTTTAGTTTCAGGAAATTGGATGAAAAGATAACACACAGTCATTTGTTGCTCCAGATGTTTGCTTTCTTCCTGGTACAGATGTCTGATATTAACTTATGCTATGACTTATTTTTGGACTTTGACTCTTTGGTAGTTACACAAACTTGTCTCAATTCAGTCTCTGTAATCTGATGAATAAGTATGAAAAGCAATTTTCATTAACCTTGTACAAACTTTTCCAGAAATTGCTTATTTCCCTGGAAGTGTTTGGATACTCCTTTATTAAAATACACCAATTTAGGCACTTATTTAAGAAAATAGTCATTTTAAACGTTTGCACTGCTTTTCAGATGTAAAAATTATAGTTGCTACCTGAGTAATCTATTTCATAGCTTAGGAACTCTATACAGAGTTTAATAGCACCACGGAACTTTTTTAGTGGTATATATGCAAAAAACAAAACAAAACAAAACAAAACAAAACAAAACAAAAAAACTTTGATGCTTTAATTAGCTATTTTAACTGTTCATTCTCACAACTGTAACTTCTGATTTTTCATTTTCTGTGTGTTTATTTTGGAATGTCCCTGCATTGCTATCATTATCCAACCAGTTATTTGTTCAACTTTGTGATTAAATTTTATGGCACTTGTCCCATTATTGGATTTTGGTGACTATACATTCCAAAGGTGAAATACATAGAATGCAAATATGAACCTGTTGACTGCCAAACATATACATACACCTAAAGATATATACATCCATATTCCAGAAAAAAATTATGTTTCTTGCCTGAAGTCTTGTGCACCTCATTAGCAGATTGCAGCAGAGTTTTGGTACGTGGATTTTAAATCTTAAAACCAAAAACGCATCAATACACTCCTAAAATCATGACTGTGACAATTGTCAGAATAATTTCCCTGACACCAAAGTCACTTGCCCAGAAAAAGAAAATAATCTGTGACATATTATCTCTCACTTGAAAGAGGTTAATTTTTGAGATGGTGCAGTTTAAAAAGTAAGAAGTGTAGAGCAAGTAATTCTGACATGATGAAGTAGCATAAAGCTGCTCTGTTTGTAACATGTATTTTGGAAATATAATGAAGGCATAAAAAATATATGTTTTTAAAATTCAGAATTTAGAGCAAAGAAAACAATATTTTTACTAGAAACAGTAGTTCCAGTTCATCTGTCATGATCCTGAAAAATCTTACGGCTACTTAAGCATTATTTTGCTGTACAAAGGAGAGAGAGAGAGAGAGAAAGAGAAAATAAGAATAATAATTTAAAAATCAGTTTTCCAGATTCTTTTGTCAGAAATGGAGTTTTCAAATTTTTCCCCTTGCTTCCTATTCCTATGTGTGTGCTAAACATATAAAAGAAAAAAATCTCTCATATTCATCCTGTGGAATAGAATTACAATTAACTATTTGTTAGTAATAACCAAATGACTTCCAAACTTTTGCTAGAAAATGTCCAGCTCTTGGAAGCATTTCCCCACAGCTTCCCACTGTACAGTATGTGCACACACACAAAAAATTACATTTAATGTTTTCCATTAGAACAAGCCAAGCATATATTTGTGACACAAGTAGAAGATAAACACAGTGGTCTGTGAAGTACTTGTCTGACGAAAGGTTAGTCATTTCAATGGAGCAGGTGACAGTCCTTCAAATATATCCTGTCATTGCTGCAGGAGCCACATCAGAGGATCTAAACACAAACATAACAGAAGTAATGATGTGAGACTTTAACTTGTTGACATGGAAAAGCATATGTCTCTATTGGAGCAATTCTCCTGATTTTAAAATTTAATTTAATTGTAGTATTTTCTCTCCTCTAGTTATTTTAACATTTTGGGTTACTCTGTGAACTAAGTAATTCAAGATGTTGAATATATAAATTGCAACCCATAAGATTGTCACGGTTTTCCTTAGTACATATTCAAAAGTGATTCAGGGAGTTATTTTTATCTTGCTCCCTGAAATTAGTGGTGGCAAGGTTTATGAGGGCTCGTCAATCAAGGACCAATAGAGGAAGAAGATTCCTGAAAATCAAAAAGGCCCAGGGTCCACTAATAGGATGTTACTGTTGCTTCATTCCTGGCTTTGTTAGCATGAGATGTTTGTGTTTTTCATAATCCAAGGTAATGCAAGCTGTTTAAATACTTTAGCCATTTAATACAAATAGTCCAATCAAAATTGAATGCAACTGGATTCTTAACATGTTGCCAAGTGTAAATACACAGATCATAGTTCCTACCTTAAAGGTCTAAGCAAGACTACTAGGCATCTACTGGGAGAAGTATATTTTTCCTTTAGGAAGTTTGATTTCTAGTTGTTGGGTTTTTTAGGGGTTTTGTTTTTTTTTTTGGTTTTTTGTGTTTTGGGGGGTTTTTTGGTTGGGATTTTTTTTTGGGGGGGGAGATTGTTTTCTTTTGTTTTGGTTTGGTTTTGTTTGGTTTGGTTTGGTTT
>JANRMJ010000001.1:76933643-76974960 GCA_025584955.1 Alethe diademata
TCCACACAGCACCAAAATGCTGACGGTGGTTTGCTGATTAAGGTTGTACCTAAAGGAGTTTTGCAGAACACAATTGTTTATAATTCTTGCATTATCACAGAATGGGCCAAACTGGATGTGACCACAGTGGGTCATTTGATCCAACCTCTGTACTCGAGCAGAGTCATCCTAGAGCACGTGGTACAGGATTGCATTCGGACGCTTCTTGAATATCTGCCATTGGGGCAGATTCCACAGCCCTTCTGGACAATCTCTTCCAGTGCTTGGTTACCTACACAGTGAGGAATTTCTTCCCCAGATTCAGGTGGAACTTCCTGTGCATCCGTTTCTGCCCGTTGCCTCTTGCTCTTTGGGTTGGCACTGCTGAGAAGACCCTCCTGCCATGGTTTATTTCAGATATTAACATACACTGATGAGGCTCAGCCACCTCCCCTTGAGGCTGAACAGGCCCAGTTGTCCCAGCCTCTCCTTGTAAGATGCTTCTGTGCCCCCATCACCTTTTTTGCCCTCATCACCTTTTTTGCCCTCCACTGGACTCACTACAGGAACTCCATGTCTTTTGTGCTGAAGAAACCAGAACTGGAACAGCACTCCAGATGTGGCCTCACAGAGCTGAGCAGAGGAGCATGATCACCTCCCTTGAACTGTTGGCCACACTTTTCCCAATGAAACCCAGGATACCACTGGCCTTCTGGGCCCCAAGCGTACAGTGCAGGCTCAAGGAAAGCTTATTGTCCACCAGGAGCCCCAAGTCCTTTTCTGCAGTGTGCTTTCCCCCAGGTCAAAGTTATATACATGGTTTTCAGTATTTTAACTGGGTGATAGAAATACACGTACAGGCATAAACCTTTACTTTGTTAGTAATTTTTGTTTCACTTTTGGTTTTAGTATTTCTCTCAGTTTGGAGAAATTAATCCAAACAGGCTTGCATTTTTTGGGACATTGTTAAGGTAAATATATAGTCTAAAAAAAGAAAGAATATATGCAGATACTAGTGTATTTTATTTTTAAAATAAGAACTTCATACTCAAAAGTATTTTAGCTAGCAATTTCACAAATATAAGCCTAAAACAATTTATGCTTCTTTTGTCTCACGCACAGCTCACTACATGATTATGTGCTGCTTTGTTACGTATAACCTTGTTAATGTTTGTTTTGAATAAACGTGCTCAGAGTAGCTCTGGTCCCTTTGATATGCCGCCATTTACTGCTCCTCTGGCAACTTCTCCAACATAAAGCCTTGCAGTTTTGTGTACATGTCATCTATGATTCAGAGGAAGAACACTGACACATTCCAGGGCAAAAGAAAGTTTTTTGTCATCCAGCTAAATTTTGGTGCTTCTCTATATTTCAAGATATTGCACGTATTAAATTAGTGGTACTCATTTTCAGTTATACTCAGCCTGCTTTCACTGAGAAAGAAAAGCTATGTAGGTGCTGCATTTTCTGAGCTTATCTACATTTCATAATACTTCTTCAACTATGGGAAAGCAAAAGAAGGCAGAAGTGCTTGTATTTTACCTTTAGACACCTTCCTCTGATATTTCAAGCTGGTTCTGGTGACCTACTTCAAGATTTTTGTTTTCCCAGAGACTGCTGTGAGCAGGTCTGTGTTTATAGCTCTGAGACATAGATTCTAAGTCTCTGCATTTATAAGAAACACAGGAACAGCCACACAAATTACAAATCTAAATGATACCTTTATTAACTTTCTTTGAGGTACCTAGAAAAAACCTAAACGAACCAAAGACCCCAATGGAAAACACACACAAACAAAACCTGCTGAATTTTTTTTGTTTATTCAATTGGCAGATCCACAGTAAAAATCTGATTTTATGTAATGCTTCAAATATTCCTTTAAAGCAGTTTTCATGCCTTATAACATGAGACATCATCTTTATATTTTCAGTATTCTAACTCAAACACATTTCTTTCTCTACTAGCCTTGATTACAGACAGCTACTTAAGGCTTTGCTTGAATAAAAATGGGATATATTGAGTACATGACTAAAATTAGACTTGAGCAGGACTTCAAAGGATGTCTTATGGGAGGTGAAAAAGGTAAAATGACATCAAAGTACAATTGTATGAATGATGGTTGACAGCAAACCTTATTGAAGTTGTTGCTGTCCCCAAGTGCTTGTTGCTGTTGGAAGTTAGGTTTTCAATTATATAAATGAGGAACTGCTTTGGTTTTCTTTCTGGCTTCTGACTGATTTGGACAGTAGTGAAGCCAGTTAATACCCAGTTATGAAACAACTGGTACAAAAGTGTCTTTGTGCAATAGAATTTTGCACATTGTAGAGCTTCTAAGAGAATTAACAAAGCTTAGCCCATCAGGTAGTACAGAAAACATTGTCATACAAAAACTGAAAAGTTGACCAGTGCTCAGTTCCAGCAGGCATAACAAGACAGTCCTCTCTCTTCTGGAAGAGTTTACAAGGGACATTATCAAGCTCTCTCTGAGAAGACTGAGACACTGAGGCACTTTAGAAAAAATTTTAGTTACTGTAAGAAAAACTCACCTCCTTTGTTCTGCACCTGTTATAACAGTATGATTAACGTCTTGTTTGACAACATTTTTGAAAATTAAGTTGCATAATACTGCATCCCCATTTTCGTGTAACGCAATATCTTGAAAAATTTATTAAAAGAAAAAGGAGAGAAAGGGAGAGACATCTTTATTACTCTATGTTTTTAACTTATTTTTCTGGGTGAAGTCTGGTAAGAGTTATTCTGGCAGGCAGCTTCTTTGTAAGTTAAATTACCTGATAAAGATAATTTTATACCAATTTATTAGGTTAATCTTTCAGACTAATATAGATACAGACATGAAAGACATTGCTTATTGATCATTTTTTGGAAAGATCTGAGTGAAAACTTCCATTTTCTCGAAGTCACGTAAAAAACTGTGCAAGGTTACTCTGGTAAACAGACTCACATTATCTGTAGAATTGTAAAATACATTTCTGCTGTTCTTAATATTTCATTCTCTGGGTTTTGTCAAAGCAAAAGGCTGCTGCAGAGATCTGGATTCTTCCCTTCTTTTCGTACAGCCCCTGATGCAGATATTTTGAAGGATGTTGCCTCTGTACATTAAATCTCTTTGGCAGCAACTTGAGCAATGGTGCTGCAAATGAAGTCAACAGAAGCTTTGTCAAGGGGATGTCTACTTTGATAACAGTCAGTTATTATTCTGGGATTAGAAAGCACGCTAGTCTCAGTTTGGGCATCCAAAATGGACTATATTTGCTTTTTCTGTCCCAATGACACAATTTATGTTTGGTTGGTGATTTACTGTATGGAAATACTGATAAACCAAGCAACTTATTAAATTAGAACTCACAGATATTATAAAAAGCTATATATCTTACAATAAACATTGGAAAATTAAATACTGAAACAAAACGAGTCCTGACACTTCTAAGACTAGTTATGTGTAAGTACAGTGAGAAACAGAACATTGTAACAGATGGGGGTTGGAAAGCATGCCAAGTTAACCTAATCTTAATTCTGATACTTCCTATGTGATGAATAAATCTAGAGAAAGCAATCTGAGCATGCATCTAATCAGAAACTTCTATATAATTTTCTTGGACTTGTGCATTTTGTTTGCCACAATTTTATGCTCTACAACATTTTAGGTTAAATTAGTTTCTCTATTTTTTGTTTATCTATTCTAAGATAAAAGACCAGTATGCAGGACTTCAAATTTTCATATCATTTCCCATATGGCAAATGTCTTTAACTCCCCATATAAGACACTTGTACATACACTGATGTAAATTTCTGTGTTGTTTGAAAAACTCATTATTCCTCTGAATACTTCTGGATGTTGATACATTTTTCAGATGCATGTTTCTTCTAATTTCCTGAAGATTCTTGCAATTTCATTCCAAATAATTGCTTTTGTAAGTATAGCAGACTGCATTTTATTATAAACACGGTTATTATAGCTATGGTATATTTACAAGATTAACATAAAATTGTAATTAATTTTCCTCTTTGACCTGACAATGTTGTTTTGATAAATGCTAAACTCTCTTGCAAGGTTAGTAGAGCTACAAACAAAGGAAGGAATGGAATTGCTGGCCAATTAAATACAGAACATAAAGAACCAAAGTAGAATAATTCAGGACTTTTTAATAAATGAGTCACTTAAAAATGTAATATCTCATTTTCTTGAAAAATTTTCTAATGTGAAGAGAAAATGGCTCAATAACAATCCTTTCTAATGACAGATAATAAGAAATGGGGAAAGAATATTAAATTAATATTCTTATTATAGGTTTAATACAGGTCTTTGAAACATGTCTTTCCATTCTTACTACATTGTATTCTCAGCTCTGTAAATTTAGAGGGACTTTGTTCATGTCCATTTAGCTTGTATGAGGAAGAGACTTGGTATTTTTAGTGTGCCTATACCTCTATTTTTCCTCTTAGGGAGGCCCTTTACTGGGAGTTAAAATTAAGGTGTCCTTCAGATATTTAACTACTGCATAATACTTCAATCCCCAGGGTTCACAAGTCTCTTTTCCCTTAAATTTAGAATATAATAGATTGCAATAGGAAAAGATTCTCAGCAAAATTTGCATCTGTCCTTCCAGATTATTTCCCAGGAAGGTGGAACCACTCCTCACCAACTGGTGAGTGTCAAAATTCTCAAAGTAGAAACAACTTGTATCTGCTTCTACAGATTTTTGGCTTATTTAGTGGCACCAAATGTAGCCACAGATGTATGAGTTTCTTGGATTAAAATAATATGTTACTCTTTGAACTATCCTGATACTTCCAAGAATCTGACAGATTCAACAGTAGAACAGTAATCTAGAAAAGGACACTGGCACACAGGTGTCACATTTTCTGATCATATCAGATACTAGCCATAAATATTAAAATGTGTGGAATAGGTTATTACCAAGAGCACTTTTCTGTAGTGAATTATTAAATTATCTTCTGTACAGCCTTGAATAGCTTTACATCTCCCCTGAACTCTAAGCTGCTTCCCTAGAGAAACAAGTTTCTTCATGTGTCTCTTTAACTGTCAAAACTCTTGGGCCATTTCTGCCAAATCACAAAGAAAAATAGCAGACTCTAAATGCTGAACTTACATAAAAATTGAAATTTCACTGACAGTTGCAGCCAGGGAGGTAGGAGAAATAATTTATTACAAGTAAAACAGTATCATGGTCAAACTTAAGTATATGTCCACAGAAAAAAGTAATTGGTAATCCCAAAGCTCACAGAATTACAGTTTCTGGACATCCAGGAAGAGGGTGCTAAGGTTATATGATGACTTAATCAGACTATCTCCAACAGATCACTGCCATAACTTCAAAGCTGCTGTTTTAACGAATTGCTTTGATCAGAACTTCTCCTGTAATGGTGTTAGCTGGGAATACTCTCTTCAGTTTTCCTCTCAAAAGAGATGCCTTTGAAGTTGCTGTATCTCAAAAATTATCTCCCATTCAGGAATCTTGTCACTCATAAAGCAGGCTTAACTGCTCTTAAGTCCTCTATCCGTTGATGTCCTTAAAAAAAAAAAAAAGAAAAGAAAAAGAAAATATATAAAAGATATTCTCAAAGTACTAGGGCTGTTTTTAATATACTTATATAAAAACTTTCTTCTTTATATCAGGGAAGGACAGCACAGTTGATGAAGCCAGATCCAGGTTGTTTTGAAGGGCTCTTGGGAACACTTGTCTGTCATCCTGGAGCTATGATGGTACTGCTAAAGTTTCCAAATTTGTCCTTCATTTAATGAGAAATACCTGTATGTCTCTACCATTTGATAAGCAGTCATTTCTTGGAGTTCTCTGCTGAGTAAGTATGGCTGCCTTGGGAACTATCAAGCATTAAATCTAACCTGTTTATTTCTAGAAACTGCATAATATGCTCCATCAATCTACCTACGCTTGCTTCCCCTACAAGTAGTTTATAACTGGTTCAAAGAGGACAACCAGTAATTACTTGTCTCAGTGGATTCTTCAAGAGCTTGAAATTACACATATGCTTCTTTTAGAACTTCCAGATCCTCCTGATTAGGAGTAAGAAAATGTTTTTTCATTTAGATTAACTGTAAACGATGGTGGGTGGGGTCTGTTCCATTTTGTCTCACTCAATTACATAGGGATTTTTTTACCTGCTTCATATTTCTTACCTAGTCTTTTAGTAGGGTCAGTTTCAGTGGATGTATAAATTTGCATTTAACTAATATAAAATAAATTCTACATGGAAGCCCTCTTTAAGTAACTTTGGTGTCACTGTCCAAATAATTTTTAGCCCTCTTGATCTTTTTTCATCATATTGTTGGGTTTTTTAGTGGTATTGTGTGGGGTTTTTTTGTGGTTGTTGTTCTTGGTTGGTTGTGAGTTTGGGTTTGTTGGGTTTTTTTTTGGGGGGGGGGAGTTGTTTGTTGGGGTTTGTTTGCTTTGTCTTGTGTTTTGTTGATGATGATATGTGTTTCACTGAAGAGCAATAAAACAAATCCAGAAGTGACATTCTTCTCTGCATGGTGGAGAAATACCTTGTAGACATGTTTGGTCTCATTTTTAAAAAGTTGAAAACTCCAAAACATTTTCTTAAACAAATAAAAAACCAATTAAAATTGACTTACAAAGAAGTAAGTTTCCCGAGGGGTTGGGAGTGATGGGAGCGGTTGCTTTCTACCCTTCCAAATAAAGGGGTCTGGAAGGTAATTGTAGTGAATGCATGTGTATTTATTACAATACTACAAATCCTATAATATTCTATTCCCTTCTGTTTCATTGTGTAATGATGGCATGCCAAATAAAAATCTTGAAAAGATACAATTCTTTCAGAAAATGGATTTTCCATGATAATTTGATGTAGGAATACATAGGCTGAAATATGAGTTTTAATTAATGACTTAACTTTTCTTTCCCCCCACCCGGGGATCTGGTATTCAGGATCAGCTCTACTTTCCTGACTACTGCTCTCAGGCCTACCCAGAAATACAAGGCAATACTCAAAAAACGAGGTAAAATACTCCACTGGATACTTAATTTTAAATTATTTACTTAGCAAATTAGTATTTTTTTCTGGCAAATGTTTGTTTTCTTTGCAATGATGTAGACTGTTTGGTCATGTAGATGATCATACTGAGTGCATATGTTTGATCCAGTACACAGAACTAAGTGGGTTTTTTTGTTTTGTTTTGTTTTATTTGTTTGTTTGGTTTTTTTTTATTTTATGAATTAATTGACAATAGTAATTCATAGAAAACACATCTTGACATTCTAGTGATCAATATTAGCTTTTAGCCTGAGTCAGATATTTCAAATTTATGGCACTGGAAGCCTGTCTAGAAACACAAATGGATTGGACAGACAGGATTGGGGCCATAATATGGATAAATAATTCTCTGTATAGCAAAGCTATAGAAGAAACCTGAACACCAATGGAAAGATGCAGAGACTTAAAGAAAGGCAGACAAAGAAAAATGAGAAAATATTATGGTTAAAAAAAATTTCTACTAAAAAAAAGAAGCCTAATTTCTATTGACACATATGATTCAAACTTTCTTAAAAGAAAGTAAAATGAAGTGTTACTGGATGTCAAATGTTGAGGTGACTCAAAAATAAAACATTTTTTTCTAAGAGGTTCAGATTTTAAGGCAATCAGATAGACTATACTCACAGAGACACAAGGTGAGCAAAAACATCCCTTGCTAAGATCCCCTTCTGCATTGGTGCCAGACAACAACCTTGGCTCACTGGCCATGGCTTGGAACAGTTTCATTTTTTTTACCATCTGCCCATTTTACATCATCCATTACCTACCACAACATTGTGGATGCTGAAAGAGCACAAAAGGATTTTAGAGGATACCTGTTTTCCTCTTCATTTTAGTATCTGATCCTAGAGCCATTGTTTAAAGATTCTTTTTGAAGTTGTTGGCAACATCTGCCTCCACAGCTTCCTGCAGCAACACTTTCCAGAATTTCACTACTTAATATATAAAGAAAGACTTCCTTATGCTTTTTAGATTCATTCCTTCATAGCTTCCTAAAAATGTACTGGCCTTAAAAAAAAATAAAAATGCTGCAATGAGTTTTAAATTCATCTAACTTTTGGAAAACTTGAAAAAGACAAATACTAGGTAGCTTATTGTGCTATAAATAAAATTATTAGTTGCAATTGTTATAATTTTCATTAATGTTATTTGGTTTATGAATCAGCATTCTGATTTTCTGTGAGGGTCCTACAAAAACATTTTTCAATAAGTTCCCATTTGAAGGAAATTTATTGGAACATAATAAAATAATTTCTGAGTGATAAGTTAATACATCCTGGCATGTGTGTTAGAATGTTGTCCATGGCTACTTTATCCTGGCACAGCCATGCCATAGCCTCTCTTCCAGTGAAGTGTTTCAGTAGCATGTTTTATATGTGAGGTAATTAATTCAGAATTACTGTAATCCCAGCAGGAAATACATAAAATGTTCATGTTACAAATTGTACTTCAATATTTAGATAGAATTTCAAGTGTCTAGGGTGCAAACATACAGTACAAGAGCTTGGATTTTAAAATATCTGAAATATGAACTTTGTTTTTACCTTTTAAGCCAGGGCAAGCATGCAGCCAACATTAACAAATAAGGGCCAGATAAATTATTTCCAACACATGAATCAGTTTAATGTAATATGGTGCTTTATAATTTTAGAAAGCATGTTGACAAATATCACTCATAGGTTTGACCCCTCACACACTCTACTGACTCAAATAATAAAACCATTACATCCTTATCAGTACAATGGCCGAAATATTAATTTATATTATGATATTTTAGGATGTTCTGGTTCATTTGGTCCAATAACTGAATGTTGAAGGAGTTATACTGACCCACAGAAGAATGCTACTATTCACTACAGAGAAGTTTATTTGCCTCATAGTAGAAACCAATGACTTTCACCCCCCACCATGACCAGAGAGCCACAGTTTCAAAGAAATAGCAAGCTATCCTTCTTAAATGTTTTTCTTTAAACTTCAGCAATATAAGCTTGTGTATTTTACCAAGTTAGGCTCTTAAGCAATTTGAGTTGTTGGGATTTTTTTCATCTCTTTTAAAAATTTGGTCTGGAGAGGCTGGGGTTGTTCACAAAAAACCCTGACATGGCTGAATATGTGTATGGTGAAATCACTGAGAGGATGCTCATTACTTTTAGTGGAGCAAAGAGTTCAACCCTCAATCCAGTGTTTTGATACATTCCAAGAGCAAGGTGGAAATTAGCAAGAAGTAATGAAAAAAAGATTAAAAAAAAAAAGAAACCGTTCCCTTTACAGAAACCATGGCTACCAATTTTTAAATTCAATTGAGATTATACTAACCTCTTACTGCAAATAACAAATGACTGTAAAAGAAACATGAAAATTAACTAACCACAGACAAGCAGAGCAGACCATTAGAGAACTCCACAGAGCAAATAATGGAAGGGAAATTCTGAATCGCTGCTGGTGAACTATTGATATTCCTCTAATGGAGTGAAAATACTGAGGGACAGAAGTTCTAACACTCAATTCAAACTACACTTTCCTGAATTTAGGAGCTTTTTAACATAGAATAAGTAATCTGTTGTCTGTCAGACTTGGTCATGCCATATACACAAATGAAATAAAACTATCTAATTAATTTCTGCAGAGTTTCAAAATTTTCTGTAAAAATAACCATGAGCAATTAATGCCAGAGACCATTTAACTACCCAAGAAATAAAATATTTACTCTCATGTTGACTCGTGATGCTGGAATGCTTGAACAGAAATCAGCTGCTGGCAGCAAGCACTAAGTGCAAATAGTTCATTTGGGTATCACACACACCTACAGTCACCTGCTAAGGCAAGCACAAGGCTTTAAATTTCTGCAGTCTTTTACAGCTTATGACTTTTTTTATTTTTATCCTCTAAAGTGTTGGAATTGAGAGATTACATCAAGTTAAACTACACATGAAGAAAAAGGGAAATGTAGAGAGAAAAAAGAGAAGATGAAAATGTTAAAACGTTGAGACGATTGTGTATTGACATTTTAAGAAATCAGTCTTTCTGTTCAGTTGCAGTTCCTTGAAATATGACATAAAACTGAATAGTTCTAAGAACTAGCTCTACTGTTATTATTGGGACATCACGCTTCTTAAAATCATAGATGAGCATCATTTCCTGACCTGTTGAATTCAGTTCTAGTAGATTTTTGAGCCAGTAAAAGGATGTTAACAAGGAATTGTGATGTCCAAATGTCTTTTTTAAAAAGTGTTTTGTCAAGACTATATGCTATGCCTGTTCTACTGTTCATGTGGATTTAGCCAAGCTTTGCTTAAAAAAAGATTGGGAGCTTGCCTTTAGGGGCTCCCAAATAAAACCAAAACAAAGCCAAATAGGGCTACTAGATTGTGATAACCTCAAAGTTGCCATAGTTCTACCTTCATTCCTACAAAAGTTCTTTGGCTGAAAATATGTTTAAGAGGGAGTGAAGATGCAAACAACCCAATGAGAAGGTGTGAAAAACTGATTTTAAGTATTCTGCTCATCTACCATTTTGTAGCTCATGGCAGTATGAGATCTGTTGTCATCCCCTGAGGAACTCCATTCCTGATCCGCTACCAGTTTGACTTTGAGCCATTAACGACCTCCCCCTGAACTTGACAATGTAGCCAGATACCCACCCATCTCTCGTCCATCTGTCCAGGTCTTACCAGCTTATCTGTAAGAAGGCTGTCATGCAAAATTGTGTCAAAAGCCTTGCTAAAGTCAAGAAAAATCACAACCTCTGTTCCTAGAAAATTTCTTCATAGACAGCAACCAGATTGGTCAAATGGGACTTACCCTTGACAAATTGATGTTGGTTTTTTCCACTGACTTTCTTGTCCTTCACATCCTTCCACATGTACCTGTTCTTATTCTTTGTTTTATAGTTCAGGGTGTAAATTGCTTTCCTAGATACTGAGCTCTAAGAGCTTTGTATTATTATGGCATTTTTATGCACGTATGAAAGGGATTAATAAGACTATTGCTGAATTCTCTAACATCATCACAAAATCAATTTACAGTTAAAAATTAATAGAATATGTTAATGACTTTAACTGTAATAAAATATATTAACTCTTTTATGAGAAATTTATTTAATACATGAATATTTTACATCCTTATGGCTGAATTTGAAGATAGGTTTTGGCCATTTTTCTTTTTAAAACATGAAAAATATTTAAAAAAAATCTTATGAAGATAATTCATTCACTATAAAATACTTCCAGATACTTATAGCAAGCCAAATTTCAAAGAAATTATATGAGCTGTTTGCAAGAATTACGCATTTCTAATTCTTAATCAGTATTTAAAATTTTCCTTTATCCTTTATTTACTTCTTCAGATGTGGCTTTAAGTAGCTTGAGTGTAGGATGTACTTGACAATCCCTTAAAATTTTTGTAGTTGCTTGGGAGCAAGAAAAGCTGAATGTCACTGCTCTGTCAAATGTAGGTGAGTGATGTCACATTACGTTCAGTGGCTGTTTTGAGCCACTGGGAGCAATAGTCTGGTGAGATATATGTATTTGCAAGGCATAGAAAAGGAAAATAAAATAAATAATGAAATTGCTATTAAAATTATGGAAGCATCAGTCCCTCCACTGCAAGTCAAAATGATGACATTAATTCTTTATTTCATCTCCGTCTGCCCCAGGGCCCTTTCTTATCTTTTTTTATAGCTCTAGAAACTATAACAAACCTTTACAGAGCCAGGCTTTGAAATTTGTGCATGTGAATTTCGAATCTTAAATGTGTGGCTTGACAGGAGAGAGCTTATGAAGTTCTACTTTGGGCTTTTTTTTGCTGTTGTGCCAGCAAAAGACTGATTTGGGGCACTTTCTATGTGTATAGTTTTACATAAATAAGGTATGGTGAGGGGGAAGGAAATCACTCCTTTCAGGCAGTTGTAGAGAGTGATAAGGTCACCACTAAGCCTCACTTTCTCCAGGCTAAACAATTCTGGTTCCTTCAGATGCTTCTTGTAAGACTTGTGCTCCAGACCCTTTATCAGGTTTATTGTTCTTGTAATGAACAGCACTGTTTAAATTTTCACTATTCAGTTAAATTTATGAAATAATTTCAGTATCATTCCTTTCACTTAAAATTCTATAATACTGCCATGTAAAAAGGTAAGTTTTTTTTTTTAATACCCCAAATTAATTGAAACAAAGCTAAATAGCTTTCATTTTGAAAGATGAAATTGATATTGGCTGATTAGATAATTAAAGTGTTAGATTCAGTGAATTTGCCCCGTTAGCACTTTCTAAACTGAGCTAAAATTGAAAAAAAATGCTAAAATAATGTTATTTTCTGAAGAGTCAAATGTAAAAAATTCAAAGTTGATACAGAAATACTTAGTTTAGAGGTACCCGATTTTAGAGACAAGAAGTTCCTAATGATTGACAACAAAATTCTAAGTGTATTTATGTTCAAGACTCTGGTGGTCCTTTTCAAAGGCCATCTTGAATATTTGCATCCCGGTGCTCAGCTGTGGTTTAATATAAAACGCTGCTTTGTTGTGGATGATGGAAACAGCAGGAATGATTCTGTCAGGAGATGACAAGGCTTTTCATTGTGAAGTTTTCTGTTTAAATGATAATTCTTGTAGGTATTCTCTGTGTGGAAAGTCTCATGTTGATTTCCATTAATCCATAGCTTGTAGAAGCTTAAAAGAATTGAAAGGTGTTTTCAAAATCTTTTAGTGTACAAGGTACTCTGTCTAATAACTTCTTGGGCACTGTCTGAGTGAAAAATCTGTCAACCCTTTAGCACACTCTTTACCTTCCTGTTTGAGACTGTGTATTTGACAGATATATGATTTTATAGCATGCTTTTGTTGTGGCAATATGCACATACCTGCCTAACTAAAACCAACATAGGAAAAGGAGTTTATTTTCAGTGAGTGACTGTGATCTAGGATGTGGCATGAATTAATTGTGTTCTGGGAAATAAAGCAAAGCACATGGAAGAGCTAAAGGACAAAGAGATTATCTGTTAGACTGAACCAAGGGTTACAAGCAAGAGAACTGCCAGCTAAACAGAAGTCCATGAATATACATCTCAGCCATGCTGAGCTGAACCACGTCCCCAGTCCTTCTACCCACATACTCAAACAAGACAAGCAAGCATCAGGGCAGCACAATTTTTACTTTGTTGTTCCTCTGAATGCCTCTGAATGGTGTATCAGACAGACTCTCCTCTTTACTCCTAAAGTGATCTAAAATAATTTGAGACATTAGGCTTCTTCCTTGGATGGAACACTAAAGGACAGAACAGAAAAGGAACACCTGCTGTGAGTGACTGGAGTCCTAGTTCAAAGTTTGTGTCTACATTAATGACATTTTTGCTCCACCTACTGGTAGGAAGGCTTGGAGCCTTCTGAATTGCCATCAGGCACTTGCATAGTCTTCAATTTGTCCTCTTGTTGAGGCTAAAAGAGTCAATTTCTGTGCGCAGAAGAAAAAAATAAGAAAATGTTGATACCTCTTTCTAAAAATTTGGAAGTGAGAGAGAAATTTTAATTTTAAGGGAGAAATAAACATCATGGCTCAAAATGTACAAACTGAGAAGTGTTCTCTGTGGAGAAGACTGCTGGTGTTCATAATTTTGGAGGGTAAAACAGTGAACAAAACAACCCCCCCAAAAATGAACAAATTCCCTCTCCAAAATATTCTAAAATTTTATACCTTAATGTTGTAGGTGTTTATTGGTTTATTGTCTAAAATCCATTTTGCTATGATAAAGCACAAAACTGTTCTTATCTTCCTTTCTTGCCTTATTGGAATAAGGGAGCTAGCAGTCATTCTGAAATGCTGGTTTGATAGCAGTGAGCATGTCTCAATTCTGATTGCTCATTTTGCCACATTTCTTGATTACTGTGGGATGTCAAGGAAAATAGGACTTCTGAGTTTATTTGCACAGCTGTTGTGATTAGTTATGTTTGGGTTTATGCCAGGACGTTCTCAAAGGTTTACTCTGTTGTTTCTAAAGTTGTCAGCTTACTGCCTCAGTCTTTTTAGAATGATATCCAAAGACATTTGTTGGATATATTGTTACATTCTTACTCACTGGTCTGGAAGTCAATGAATAAGCTTCTTTGAGAATTGCTCATTCAACAGCTGTAGATTTCTCTTCTAATTGCAAGCTGTGATCTTCATGAGGACACTGCTGTAATATAATGGCAATTCTTTATCAAGGCTTATGTGGGGAAGTTGTTAACACAATACAAATCAGATTGTAGTTTTTCAAATGGGAAAAAATCCCTCAAGCCCACTGGTAGCTGAGGTTTCATTGACATTTGGTAGATACTTTTAGTTGCAGTGGGTACAATACCTGCACTGTTTGGACCAATGTGTCAATTCATATTAAGTTGGGCCCTGCTAATCACACACAAAATTACAGAATGGGTAAGGTTAGTAGGGATGCTTGGAGATTATGTGGACCAATACCCTTATTGAAGTAGCATTAGCTAGATCAGGTTGCTCAAGGATGCGTCCAGTTGGGTTTTGAATATCACCGAAGATGGAGACTTCACAGCCTCCATTTGCATTTGCAACATTTGCAATGTTTCATCCCTCTCACCATAAAGAAGCTTTTTAGACAAAACATTTTAAGCCCACAAATTTATGTTACTACTTCATCACATGGATATCATAATGATGTATAAAGTGAAGTACTTGTGTATCCTCTGCAAGATTGGGACATTGTGACTAAAACCATAAGAAGAATTGAGCTGCCTAGCATAGGGCTGGAGATGGAAGTTGTAGCCATGAGTCTTCAAATGGAATCAGAAAGCACCACTATGCTTTTGTCCCACTCTTATTCAAAGAAGAAACTCTCCTTACACTCACGCTCCTAGCTGTAGCTGCCTGTCTCTTTGATTCTGTAGGCTCCCTCAGCTGTGTTTCTGATCTGTCCATGGTTCTACAGGTGTAACAGCAGAGTTTCTGAACTATTCAGAGGCTAAACAAAGAATCAGCCAGACTATTATTCTCTAGATATAATGTAGAAGAAAAGAATAAGTACTTTTCAGCAATTTTAACAGGAATAGATACCTGCTTTTTCAGTCATCAATGCTCCCTAAATGATTTCCTGCAACCTGAAAATGTGCAAATTCCAGAAAACGTATGAAATTCTGATGCTGCTGAGAAAGAATTCTTGTCAACTATGTATAGTTATCAAACTTTTAGGTATTAAATTCCTATCAGCTACTTTTACAGATCGGAGAAGAATATATTGAGAGTAGCCTCGGGGGAGAAACATGGATGTGTTTGCAGATGAAAAGCTCAACATGACTTGGTATTGTGAACTCACATTCCAGAAACCAATCCTGTCCTGGGCTCCATCCAAAGCAGCGTGGCCAGCAGGGGAGGGAGGGGAGTCTCACCTCTGCTCTGCTCTGGTGAGACCCCACTGCAGTGCTGCATCCAGCTCTGGGGCCCCCAGCAGAGGAAGGACAGGGAACTGTTGGAATAAATCCAGAAAAGGGACACAAAGTAGATCAGGGGCTGTAGCACCTCTCCTATGAAGACAGGCTGAGAGAGTTGGGAGTGATTAGTCTGGAGAAGGCTCCAGGGAGACCATAGAGCACCTTCCAGCAGGCAAATGGAGATTACAAGAAGGGTGGAGAAGGTGATGTTGCCTTGAGAGGGCAAGGGGGAATGATCTTGAGTTGGAGCAGGGTAGGTTTAGATTAGATGTAAGGAGAATGTTTTTGCTGTGAGGGTGATAAGGCACGGGAACAGGTTGCCCAGAGAGGCTGTGGACTCCCCATTGCTGGAGGTGTTCAAGGCCAGGCTCAATGGGCCCCTGAGCAGCCTGGTCTACTGAAAGGTGCTCCTGCCCATGGCAGCGCATTTGGAAATGGGTGATCTCTAAGGTTCCTTCCAAGCCACACCATTCTATAATTCTATGATTCTATGAGTCTATGACAGTTGACTACTGCCTGTTTTTGACTTCCTATTTACAGTCTCCTTCAAGAAATTACCTGCATGTACCTGAAAACAGATTCTGTGTTCATTCAGTAAAGATGGGCTCAAATGAACAATTACATGCCAAATCTAAGGGAGCTAGTGAATTTTTTAGGGGTATTCATCAGAGAAAATGCCTTTTTATGTATAAACTGACCATTCCAACAAATAGCTATGTTACATCTGAATGTACTCAGACTTGATGCTGCAGTACTAGACACTTTGTGAGGCTGTGATAGGGCAGAAAATACACATGCACAGATATGTGTACACACCATCTTTGGTGTCTTAGTGGTAGGCTCTAATTCCTCTAAGCTGATGGGAATCTCATAGAGTAAGGACTGGTTACATCAGGTTCTGTTGTACACTTTCTGTTCTGGTATTTTAGCTTAATGCCAGCATTTCTACCATACAAAGCTAGCACAAGAAAGAAAAAAAAAGAAAAATATTTCAACAAACAGTAAAAGACTTTCTGGGTAGGGCCATAATTTTCCTTGTGTTCCTAATTATGTATTTTGTATTTTCACCCTATACGGATGTTTATGCATGCCAGATATATGGGTTTTATTCTTTTCGCGTTGAAGAAAAACTGATTGTCCCAGCTTTGAAGATTGCATTCAACAAAAAGTAATACTGACTTATTTTTGGTTGATGCATATAGCCTTGGGGATTTCTGTTACCATTTGTATTCTCAAATCCTTTATATCTTCTTGTGTTTGTTTCTCGGAGGCCACAGTTACTTAACAAGGGTGACTATTCTGTGTGATTATTGTTCCAGCCATTAGTTAGAAAGGAAAGTGCTTGTAAGAAACAGGCTGATGCCTTTTTTTTTTTTCTGAAAAGGCATCTGTTATAAGGCTTTTATGCACACACATTGAAATACACTCATAAAACTACCCACCTTTTCAAAACATCAAGATCTTACCACTGCAGTTAAGACAATTGAGATCTGTCAAGAACATCAGTAGCATTAGCAGAGCTCAGGAGATTCAACAAAACTAATTAGAATTGCAATAATAGATTTCTACTCTTTTGACTATTATGCTATCACTGGAATGAATTTGAACATGCATCTCAATGCTATTATATCTATTCTGTTACAATTAAAAAGTTTTCTTAACAGAGCAATCCAACATGTGGAAAAATACCTCAGTGAAAACTTGGATAGTCTTAAGGCTATAAGATTTTTGCTCTTTTGTGCAGAAAAATGGAAGATTTGGACACCTAAAAATAGTACATTTTTGAAAATGAAGCATAAACATAAAAAATATTTAAAGGCTTATTTAATTTTCACTAATTAGGGATATTTGAGGTCATGTGAAAGGTTTCAGGAATATAGATTTTTTCTGCCAAGAATTTTAGCAAGATAGTATCAAAAGTACCAATTCTAAATATCCTGGGCTGAAATTAGGTAGAAGAGCAGTTCTGATGAATTAATGTACAGAGTTAAAATTTTGGTTTTCTGAAGACTGATCAGATTAAGTATATATTTTTAAATTGTAAGAACAGCAGTAGTTAAAGAATTGGAAAAAATAGGGCTCTGGAATGTAAAAAAGAGTGAAAAGAGCAAAGCAGTGACCCAGACAGAAACTTAGAAAAGAGTTTGAAATTGTTAATACAGGAGTAGAACAGAATTTATATATGAGCATGCAGAATTTTTAAACTCTTTTAAACTATGGCAAAAGGTATGGATACAGCAGGCAGTAGATTTAGAGAGTGTGTGCATAAGTTTGGATCCAGAAATGGAATGAAGGACACCAGTGCTCCTACAAGGTAATTGATGCTCAGATTCATAGTCTCAATTTGAAATTCTTTAACCCCATTTTCCATGTTTCAGTGGAGTCAATCCAGCATAAGAAAGCATGTTTTTTAAAATCTATATTTACTGACAATAATTTTTACATTAATTATATCAAAATTTTATGATCTTATAAGAATTGTAAATGTCATGGTTAAGAGTATTTTAATTGCCTAGAATTCATTCTATCAGTTCCCAAGATCTGTAATAGTTTTGAAAAATTATTGGCAAATCCCTGTTCATAACTGCTGTTCCTTATTCTTAAAGAATAAGGCTACTAATCACTCTGTGTTTTGTTCTGCCCTGAAAAAAACAAAAAACAAAACATAACAAAACATAACAAAACATAAGAAACGAAAACAAAAAACACCTTGCTCTTCTTTTTCCTTCATTTTATCAGAAACTAGAAATGCAGCTTTGGCATAGTTTTTTATATTCTCTTTCAAGTTATAATCAATTAATTTTCCATTTCTCCATTTTCTTGTTGAATTGAGGGGTTTTTTTAGAGGTTTACCAAAGTAGCAAATCTTTATCTAATAAATTGCTGTAGAGTAGTCTTAACTGCCTTACCATAATGTAAAATTCTACTGAAGTCAAAGGAACTGTGCTGGCAGAAAGAAATAAAGCATCTTATTCACACTCTGCACTCTTGGCCAAGAATTTTATCTCTTCAAGCAACTCTCAGGGAGGAGGAAGACAGGTTCAAACCTTGTGAAGTGGCATGTGTTAATCTTCTCCAGTTAAAAACTGTATTACATTTTGATTGGCATGTACCTCAGAGCTTACAACTTCTTTTTTCTGCGGATGCTCTATTAAAAACCAATTAACTTTCAGTGTAATCAGGTATTTAACTTATCAGTTATGCAGTGAAAAATGTTGGGGTGATAGCAATGACAAACAGGCTTACCAACTAATCAGCTGTCTAATTAACTTGAAAGTATTTCATGTTTGATAAAAGTTATGCATAATAAGATCTGCTTAAATTCTGGGGATAAATATACCTGTGTGAATGTTTGCCTTGAGATATATTCAGAAGGCAGCTGAGAGATGCA
Organism: Alethe diademata; assembly: GCA_025584955.1. NCBI lineage: Eukaryota > Metazoa > Chordata > Aves > Passeriformes > Muscicapidae > Alethe > Alethe diademata. The sequence continues at coordinate 76,952,498 of JANRMJ010000001.1, forward strand.
AAGATGTTGTACAAAACATTTTTGTTTCTTCTTTCTTATGTTACCTTCCTCTGATGTTAATAGAAAAAAATCTAGAAAGCGAAAATTATTTAACTAAGGTTAATTAATAAACAACCTTTTCAGTGATGTCAAAACTGATGTTCCAGGGCAGACCTGCATCTGTAATCAGGGAGTATTAAATTTCAGGGCAGATTACTTCAGCTATATATAAACATGATGGCCTTTTCATCCCAAACTGGCAATTATTGACAGGGTTTGGGTATTGAGCACTGCAGAATGCCAAGTGTGGGAAGAAGTTAGGAACTACCCTGTGACAGTCAAGCCAGATGGTAACAGATAGAAACAATTCACAGCACACCAGAATTTCAGGATGAGGAGCACGTGGCAACACTGCTCAAACATCATTAAGATGTAAGAGTAGGGGAGTAGGAGAAGTGAAAAGAAAGTTGAGGCAAGAGGATGAGGACAAGGCACAGGAGACAAAAATGGGGGTACATAAGGAGATGTGAAGAGCACATTTTGCAGAAACCAGTGAAGAAAATGCAGGAGACATAGGGAAAAAGACATTGCTGGGAATATTGCTAGAAAAAAGCTCTTGAAAGGGAGTGATCCATGCTAGAGAAGGTCTGAGGACTGCAAGTGCCCTGAAGGACTGCATGGCATGGAGACCCCTGACGTATTGCAGGCTATGGTGGAGCCAGCTGCTGAAAACTGTGGGAATGGTAATTAAAAACGGGCCAGGAGAGGTGTTGAACTGAAATTGATCATATGAGGTCAGGAGCAAAGCTGTTGCCTTATGTTTCTGTATAATTGCATGAGTTTTGTTCCTCAGTACCTGAACCAAAAATCAAAAATAGTGTTAATCTTCAGTAATTCAAATGAAGTTAAAAATCCCATGGTTAAGATTATTTTGCCTATGAAGATAGTGGAAATAGAAATGAAACTTAACTTCAAATATTTTAAATTAGGTTTAATTTTTTTCTCTTTGTATATTAGCTAAAAAATTCCATTAGCCAAATTTCATCAAACACACTCATTTATTGTGGCAGTATTGTCTAAGCAGTTTGAACTCATTATGGCTTCTGATGGTTTGTTTTTAAATTATTTTATCTCTGTTTTGATGGTGCAAGAATTTTGGGTAGATACCTGTATATTGATAGTTACATCTATGGGAAGATTTGAACATACATTGCTCAACTTGCATGTTTCTTGCATACCCCAGGGACTGGAACTACAGTCTGGGTGAGCTGACTGTCTAAAAAGTGCACTAAGAATGCAATGCTTTGAGAGTACAAATGCAAGTCAAACAACAGAAGACGAAATCATTATCCTGAACTATCAATCCAGACTTTCTTTAGGTTGCCTCTTTCAGAGGTTGACTAGATAATTAAACTGCATAATATTCCCTACTTTCAATTTTGCTTTACTTCCATGGCTATAAAAAGCATCTGTAGGAGATTTTTAGAATATCTTAGCAGAGAAGAGGAATAGTGGTAATTTAGCTACAGGCTCAGTTTACCAGCAAGTGTGGATGTGGCTCATAAATTGTTGCTGTGATGGCAGCAGGTTCATGGAGAAGGAAGGGTGGTTTAAAGATTGGCTGGGAGTACAGCAGCTTTCCTCGTGTCTTAAACAACCTGTGAGTCATTCTTTATTTCAGAAAAGGATCTGAACTCAACACTAGACTACAGAGGAAGATGCCTACAGCTAGCTACTGGGAAATGTAATTATGGATCACTGAAAATTTTCCAGCTGCTCTAGTTATAAAGAATGGTTTCAGATAGCTACAGTAGAAAAAGAGAAAAAAGTGCTGCTGTCAGACTAGAGATAAATTAAATGACATGGGTATCTCTGTTCTAAAGGATTTTAACGTGCAGCATTTGTTTTCAAACAACCGTTTTTCAAGGGTCCCTTTCTCAGTTCATACTTTATAAAAAATTCAAAACTCACTAATAAGGACAGGAGCATAGCTTTGTTGAGATACTCAGATGGGAAAGAAGTTATCACTTTTCTTTTTGTTCCTAGGAATTCATACGCTTCTGTATAGCATTAGTCAAATAAAAGAAAAACAGTTTCTCTCTGAACATCCCTCCAGCCTGCAGAAGCATATTGGAATTTAAAAAAAAAAAAAGCCTTGCAAAGATTGCTTATATTAAAAATTCAACCATTCCTTGGACCATGATATACATGATTTTATGCCTAAACGTATCTTCACATAAGCACATACTTCTGCTCTCTAGAGGCAGGATTCTCTTGTACTGCTGGTGGTGATTTGATTCAGCAAGATCCTCATGGAGCTGTGCTCTCTGTGCCCTAGGGAGGTCTGGCAATCCTGACACTCTCAGTGCAGCTTTTGATCTTCTCTGCTGGGATCCTCTCTGCACCACTGCTTTGCTTTATTTCTGGGCCTTTCCAAAGACAAATATGAACCCTTTGGATTACAAGCATGTTTCTAGCTGGACACTTCCATGCAATTTTTGGCTGTTTCTTGGTGATGTCTCCCCAACTTAGTTTAAACAGTCAATCCTACATCATTCAACCTCATTGCTCTGTTTAACACCTCATTTCCATGTGAGAGCATGAGACCATCCCCACTTCTATCATCAGGAAAGTTCTGTCTTTGATTTTTGCACCAATCTGGATATCACAACCCACAGGAAGTATACAATAAAGAGCAAGCCTCCAAGAGTTTCTGCGTTTACACACACTTGGAAAGGGATTTTCAGGAAGCCTTTTTGCATCTGAGGACCTCAATTAATTCGAAGTCTTGCACTGGCTGTCGCTCTGTAGGTCATCTAGTTCTTAATGTTTTCCATAAACTGGAGACTTGTGAAATTCTTACCAGGCCCCATTTGCTGTAACTTAGACATACATAATAAAATGGTTCCAAGTATTTTAGTCTGAATAAACATGACAGACTAAGTGTAACAACTTGTTAGAAACCTCTAAGGAATTGCTAAAGGTATAGAATTATATCTTCTAATGTACTCCCATGCTGCTGGAGGAAGTTGCTTCTGTTCATTTCAGTGAATTAAAAAACATCTTTTATTTTAATATTCATGACAGTCTATTTAATATTCATTGGAGATTTTAGAGACCTAGCAAAAATGTGATGTAATCCTTTTTTGCTATACATAATGACTCTATTTGGATGGATGTGGAGAACAAGTTTTTGTACCTGAATTTGACTGGAAATTATGCTGTCCAGCCAAAATCTCACTTGAAGGAGAATCTTAACCCAGCAGCTTTTGAAAAGGCACTGAACTAACAGGATTTTCAGTTTCATCCCAGGGGAAGCAGGTCATATGTACAGGAAAAAGTTGCATAAGAGCTCTGACAGAATCTCTATTTACATTGTATGAGAACATTTTACAAGCTTCAGGAGAAGATAATTAAGCAACACCAAATTAGTTGTCTTGTTTAAGAAGCATTGAATTTAACAAGAGAAAAGTAAAATAATAATTTAATGCTTCTCAAACTGTTTCAGTTTTAGGTCATGTGGCACACCAAATCCTCTCCAAGTCTGACAATACAAAGTTGAAATAAGCGTATTTTGCTACAAGTAATTTTGAAATGCTTCTGGCAATTCTTCACTAGTCATTAGCTTAAATACTTAAAGAAAATCTTATTAACAATATCATCTCTATTTTTATTCAAGAGAAAAATTTAAATTTGTATTTGGTTACTGTACAGTGAGTATAATTGCCTTTTCTACTAAAATTTATCTTTATAGCTATATTGAGGGGGAGCAACAAATTCCATGTGCAATGTAATTTTCAGATGTACTTCTTTTCTTCTTTAGGCTTTTTGTAACAAATAAAAAAATATTTGTTGAGTACAAGATTTAATCCTTTTCTCTTACTGACAAAATGGGCTGGCCTGAATTCTTCAGCTATGCCAAAAAAAGGTGCTACTTTTCTACTTGGCTGCCTTAACTGATCTCTTTTCTGAGAAGTTACTTCCAGTTCACCAAACCTGCATAATGCAGGTCAAAACTTCACTTCTTAATGGCATAAACAGCTTGACTGAGTGCAAACTCGGCAAGACTGCAGATTACACCAAGTTGAATACACAATTGATATGCTGGAGGGGTGGGATGCCATCCAGAGGGACCCTGACAGATTTGAGGAGTGCTTGAGAACCTCAGGTAGTTCAACAGAGTGGTCAGGGAAATCATCAGCATGAACAGAGTCTGTGGGAGGAAGGGATTGAGAACAGCCCTGCAGGGCACTTGGGGATGAAAAATTGCGCATGAGCCAGCAATGTGCCCTGGCGGCCTAGAAAGCAGTTGCATCCTGAGCTACATAAAAGGAAGCATCAACAGCAGTTTTGGGAGGTGGTTCTCCCGCCTCTATTCTGCCCTTATGGCACTTCACCTGCAGTACTGCATTCACTTCTGCAGTCCAGTTCTGGATACAAGAAAGACATGGACCTGTTAGAGCCGGTCCAGAGGCGGGTCATGAAAACGGGTACTGGAGCGCCTCTCCTGCAAAGGCAGGCTGAGATACTCCATGGAAGCTCTGGGGAGAGTTTATTGTGGCCCTTTATATATAAAATGGGGCTTATAAGAAAGATAGAGTGACATTTTACTGAGACCTGTAGAGACAGGATAAGGGACACTTATTTTAAACTCAGAAGGCAGATTTAAATTTGATATAATCAACAAATTCTTTACTGTGAGGATGTGAGGCACTGGAACAGATTGTCCTGAGAAGCTGTGGAAAGCCCATCCCTGGAATTGTTCAAGCCAAGTCTGGATGGGGCTTTGAGCAACCCCAGGTTGTTGAAGTCTAGTGGAAGGTGTTTCTGCCCATGACAACAAGGTTCGGATTAGATGGTGTGTAAAGTTCTTTCCAAATCCAAACGTTCTATGATTCCATGATTTTAAAATTCATTCTAGGATTTTTAGTTCAGCTTTTAAAAATTTAAATAGTTGCACACTTAACATTCTTAATTTCCAATAGATCAAGAGAGCAAGAGAAATTGCTGCTGCAGACTAACTTTATTCTAATTTTGTTCTGCATTGTATTACAACTTGCCAAAGCAGATGTAGGAAAATAGAGAAATTGAAACAAATGTGTGATGTCAAGCATGTTTTACACATAAATCTTATACAATGAAATTCAAACTTACTTCTGCCCATTAGTTGTACATAATCTTACTGGAACTGAGCAATGTTTAAACTACTCTTATCAAGTTACTCAGGTTTCTTACCTAGAAACATCTTGAAATTTCCTGAAAAAAAAATATATTTGTTCTGCTTATTCAGGCATATACTAAAGTATTAAGAGGAAGACTACCTTATCCCTTCACTGTATTCAGTAATATTTTTTACTTTCAGCTTTACACTCAGATCAGTAATTAGTTCCCAGATCTGTTGATTTGACTGAAGTCAACAGAGAGATGGAGGAGCAGTGACTATAATCAATAGCGTATCTTTCTACAGGTTCTTTAACAGAAACAACATATAAATACGCTCAATTCCATTAAATGAAACACAAACTACATTTCTACACTATAAGCTGGGAGCCCTAAAACAATATAGCTGCTTAGATCCAAAGATTCAAGGATAGTACTATCACTATAGCTGGGATTAAGAAATAAAAAAAATTAAAATAATCTTTTATGTCGTCAGTGTGCTTAGGCTGTTCTTTTCTGAAATAAAGTTCTGTATTTAAGCTTTCTATATATTTTATGAAAATTTGCACTGAATAATAGCATACTATAGCAGCAGAATGAAATTTCTTTTCCTAAGACACTAGTAAGAAGCATGCAGTCAGAGCAAATGCTACTCGATGTGAGTATGTTTTCAAAATACCTGTCACTACTAATTGGCAATTCTGCTGCTTGCTCAGGAAAAACTGTATGAGCATCTCAGCCTGTTGATTAAGAAATCTTCTGGGTGTCTTGATTTAAATGGGTACAGGAATTGATGTGGAGGGGGATGGAATGAATGGTCTGCCACACAGCCTGACAAATTAAACTGAGTTCTGATTATCTTCAAGAATAAAAATGTACATATTTTATCTAATGCTTATTTAAAGTACATGCTCTTATTTAGGTGTACCTCTTGTTGCCCAGCACCAGTTTGCACTTCTAAGTACCAGATATAGTAAAATTATCATTAAATGACCATTTAAAAACCCCAAATATCTGAAAAAATTAGAATATTTGACTTAAATTTATCAATCAGAACAGGTTTAAAGGTTGTTCCAACTGGTGTTCCTGAAAATTAAGTGTTTGGTTAATTTTCATAGATTCATCTCTATGGATGTTCCAGTTATCAGTATATTCAGGCTCTGCAGAAGTGACACCGGATGAATGTAAATTGTTAAAGCTGCATATAGTGGCAAAAAGACATTTGCTATGCTGCAGCATCTTTGAGCAGCATGTGGAAGAGAAACTAATGGAATAGCTCACTTTAAAACAATGCCTCCTCTGCAGATCTGTGGAAGATGCATTTCTGCCATTAAGCGGTGGTAGCTCTTGCCATGCCTCTGGCATGTGAACAAGAATTGGGATGAAGCAATTGAAGACTTTGTACATTTGGGCTGCTGGAAAATTCATTTTTCTGAGAGGAGATAGGTTCTCAGATCAGCAGTGACACTGGCTTCGAAGACTATAATTTATCAGCTTCAGGAAGGTCCAGAGAGGGTGAGGAGGGAAGAAAGGCTACTTATATTGCTTTATAGAGCAGCAACCCCTGGTATCATGTCCTTTCAGACTTTTGCTCTAAGATGCCTCTTTTCTGAGCCTAATTATAAGACATGGTTCAATTTATTATGAAAAGTTACTTGAAAGAAAACTGTCAAATTCATGTCAAAGTGTTTCTTAAAAAGTGTTTGTGAATCAGAATGTTCACTGTAGCATAGTCATTCTTTTTTCTGTGAGATTTAGCTGCAGCCTGAAGAAAATCAAAGATTGGGATAAGTTCAGGTATTGGAAGAGAAAAGGAAAAGCACTAGAGGTAGAAGTCAAAAAACAGTAGAATTACAGAATGATTGAGGTTGGAAAGGACCTCTTGAGGTCATCTGGACCAGCTTCCCTTCTCAAGTAGGGGCAACTTGAGCAGATTGCTCAATTCTGTGTTCAGTTGGGTTTTGGATATCTCCCAGTATCTCTATCACTTCTCTGGGAAGCTCCTGCCTGTCTCTCACCACTCTCAAAGCATAACTGTTGTCTTATGTTTCGATGCAATTCCCAGTATTTCAGCTTGTGCCCATTGACTCTTGCTCTGCCACTGCACAGAGCAGTCTGTCTCATCTTCATTTCCCCAAAAGCAAGTATTTGCATGCACTTCTAAGACCCCTCCACCCCCTGAGCCTCCTCTTTTCCAGACTGAAGTGTGACAGCTCTCTTAGCCCTTCCTCCTATGACAAATGCTCCAATCTCTTATTTTTGTGCATCTTTGTCAGGTTCCCTCCAGAAAGTTCTTATCTTTCTCGTGTGAGAAAACTAGGTATCTCCAAAGATAAATCACTAAATGGCTGAGGGAGAAAGATATTTTAAGTTGACTGGAGGTTATACCAGTGAAATTTTGTACATAGACATCTTTAGAATATTATATGACACGAACATAGAATGTAATTTTCCAGGATTTAATGTAAATTTTACATAGAATTTATAGATGCTTTTGAAAATGGGAATTTCAAGGTCACAACTTCTTTTTTTGTTCTGCAAAATAAGAAAAAAAAAGAAATTTATCTAGTATTAAAGACCTAGTTGCTGTTGATTCCAAGAGCTTTTGCATATTATGTGAAAGTGTATAATACCTTTAGGCTTTTTCTCACAAGAGATAATGAATGGTGTGTTTCTCTCCCGAACAGATAAGGTTAAATGAAAATCCAGCACAGCCTTAAACCATGCGTATGTTCAGGTTTATATATGGAGATTCTACTAGCAAAGGGGTTTTTGCTGTTATGTTTTTGGGGATTTTTTTTGTGTGTGTTTGTAGTCTAGGGAAAGAAACAACTTTCATCAGCAAAGGTTGGGATCAAAACCATAAAGTGAGAAAGTTCTATAAAATTGTTTTATTAGCTGCACAGCATGCTTCAGAAAAGCTGTCTGGTTTTGGAGTAATAACTTTAAGAAATAGTGAGATAGCATAGATGGAGTTGTTTTTTTAAGGTCAGGAAATTTCTCTATTTTTACCATCTACATAAGTATGTAAGTGACCTTTGTTCTGTGACCTTTGTTACCTACTGATCACATCACACTCATGGTTTTTGATTACTGGTGTATTCTGAGGAGGAGTGAAATATAAACTGGAAGTTTCAATGTATTAGAATATAAACTTATTTAAACAGATTAATTTATTAATGATAACTAATACAACTTCTTGGGTGAATAGTATAATAGTAACAATAATAATAATAAATAATAATAATAATAATAATAATAATAATAGATTAACTGGTGATCTGACTTCAATGAACCTTCAGAATGAACACCACATGGACAGAAACTAAGATAAACTTTTCACTACTCAGTTACCTTTTTGAATACTCAGATTGTAGCTATTGAAACATTAACTATGAAGTGGCAAGACTTTCATATCTGCACAGGACCTGGCTTGGATGGAGTCAATCCATATAGTGATGAGTTTTGCATCTGTGACTAAAACAATGCTTATGATAGCAAATCAATGTTTTCAATATTAATATGTTAGTAGGAGAGAGAATTATTTGGCTAGAGTAAAAATAATTAAAAAATATTATTCATATGAACACCTGAGGGAATGAAGAAGTTGTAGTGTAGACACCAAACTACAGATATTTTAAGGTCTGTTGATGTGTTTATTCTCTCACACATAGAACTTCAGTGGGACCTAAACTTGTCCTATGTTTCCATAAGTGCTTTCTTCAAAGAAGTGGAAGATAGGTGGGGATATTTTCCAAATCTCAGAAGAGTGGCCAAAAGTTTCTAGGTCTTTAGGGCATATGCATTCATATACATACAGAGAGTTAGACATAAATATGCGCATGGGTTTATATTTAATAAATATATACCTATACTATATAATAATAGATATGTGTATAACTATAAATATGTCTATGAGATAAAAATACATGCATAATGAATATATAACTTTGACAGTATAACTGCCAGTTTTAACAACCTTTCTCTTCTCATTTAGCAGAGCAAATGAATTGGAGGTATGCCATATTTGACTGGTAATGTTTTTAAAGTGTTTCTCAAAGTGACATTTTTCAATAAAGACCTTTTTTTCTGTGTGTGCAAGCTCCACTAAAAAAAAGAAAAAATATTCTTATACCTTTTTCATTTTATCTATTCCTAATCAGTGAATAATGTGATAAGTCAAAATTTGGAATACACTCTCCTAAGCCACTTATTTTTTCATGATTTTTCTTTTTTTCTGCTTCATAACACTATGTCTTCAGTATAGGAAAATGTATGAAAGGTTTTATTTTGAGCATTAGAAGCAGCGGAAAAAAGTTGAAATTAGCTCCAGCATAGTGGCCAGTAAGTGTAGAGCACAGTATTGTCTAAAATCCAAAGACTTACAGTTATTTGAAATTCAGAGCAAAACTCCCTTGTCTTATATGCTGAACCCTGTTTTCTGGATCTACTCTTAGCCCATATATTTAACTAAGTCAACTTTGGACAATTTTTGCCTCCAGACATTTTCTTTGCCATTTGAATTACACAAAGATTGGCATTTTTTTCCTTCACTGAATAAATTGCTGAATAAGTAGCTGTCTCAGAAACGCTAAGTAAGGATTACTATTGACATATGGGTTATAGACAGCCTTAAATTTGTAATAGCAAAATATAATTTTTTATAGTTTGAAGACTAAAACTGCTTTGAGAATATATTCTGTATTGCTTGAAGTCCATTAGAAAATGCTGAGTATTAGTTGTTTTCAACAACTTTCTTAGAAGGCTATTTGTTTCCCTTTGGAAATAATAACTTGGGTCATTAATGGAAAATCTAAAGGGAAAAATAACTATAACAGGACTATTTCATGTCAGTGGCTGATAATGGTAATACCTTAAGTAGTATTTTCTAAACTACTCCATTTAATGTGGTCTGAAAATGCCATCTTAGAAATCCTCCGACTTTTCAAAACTTTATAATACATTTTCAGAACACTTTTTCCATTCCATATCCCATTTTAATGACAAGTTCAATGGTGAAACACCATGATATAAAACAAAAGAGAAGTGGATTCCAAATGGAAAGACTCCATCAAATAATGGAATTTAGAAATGACATGGTTTTTTCAATGAAACAATGTGGGTTTTAGGGTTGCTAGATGTAGGCACAAGATTTGCTTTTCTTTCCTTTTTTTATTTTTTGTGTTATTATAATTAGATTCCAAATACCATTGTGTTTGTTATTGAAATACCAAGGTTCATATTGAAAAATATATGGCTACATTTAGTACCTCTTGGGTACTCTGATTTCAGGTAAAAAATTATGTGATCTTAAAATGACTTCAGATTGAGTTTAGAGTAGGTTAATTTCCACTTTGTAAAGTTCAGTCTAATGGAAGTTTGCTTTTCCTTGCACAATCAGTGTTCTTTTCTTCCCAGGCTATGAGATAAAAGTGCATTGGCCTCCTAGTACAAGGTGAAAAATTGACCACAGTTGATTTCTATGATACCTAGGAAAAAGCAAGTACCTTTCTTATGTCCTCAGTTCTCAGTTTTCAAAACTGAATGATTACAGCCAATTTTGCCAATCTTAAAGCAGATGCCATTTCCTATGCTTGGTATTTCTCATAGGCATTTTTCTAATTTCTGCTAGCTCTACTGCACCCTTTCTGCAATGTCAATTCGAACAAACGCTAGCATTGCGTGGATTAATGCAATAAAATAATGAAGTTTCGCTTTTGTCCTTATGCCTTCCCTCTTAATTACTGTGTTTTTCTGGATGTGTTGGGACCTTTGGACAAAAAATGATCAACAGACCATGTAACTTCAAGTCTGTTTGAGTAGCTATGGTCAGCTCACCATTCCTCTGTGGCACATATAATAATTTTTTGCTGCTATTTTGCTGCCTGGCTACTGAATAAAATTGGCATAGCCCAGCAGCTAAGCAAGTACTCATTTATCTTTATTAGTATTTGCAAAAAGTCTTTAGACGTTAGGTTTCCATTTTCATGACCTAAGTGACGGATTCATATTCTTTAATAGAGCTTACTTCGCTCTTACCTTATTGGAAGACTGTAATATTACTACAAGTCATTATGGATTTATAAGTCTACTTATTATCACTATATATTTACTCCATCCAACTTAATGTCTTCTTGCTCCATTTTTTATCATTTTTCTGAGTTGAGGAAATAGCCATACATAATATTTTTGGTAGATCCTTATTTAAATGTTCATATGAAACATATTTAGAATAGCTAAATTACAAATCAAGGCTGCAAAGCAAAATTCATCAGACAGAATAAAAGATACTAAATTTTGAATGTCATAAAAACTGCAAAACAAAAGCTTCTGAGAAATACAAAGGTTCTTGGAAGAAAAACGACACCTGCTTTGTTTCAATGAACTTTTTTTCCTACTCAAAATGCATGTTTGCTTTTTGGACATCTGTAATGCAGTCTCAGGAAAAGAAGAGTTTAAGCTATGAAATTTTTAATAATGGTGCTGAAATCCCAACTTGGTAAGATACCCTTACAGCAGAATAGAACTCCACAGTTCAAATTCTGCATCTGTTTATTTAGAGACAGAGTGAGCTTCAGTCACATTATAGGTGCTGAGCACCTTTTTTCACAGAAATCTTCAGGCTGGCATGAAAGTTTTCTAGAATGGATTATTTGTGTTGGATCAAGACCTTACTTTCAGACAATGACTACTTATGACTGGGAACCTTAAGCTATTTGAGAACTTATTTTTTTAATTTGAAATATTGATGCCTCAATTCAAGAACTAAATCTAGATATAGAGAGATATAACAGAAATTATACTCCAGCAAACCGTACTCTTTGTGAAAGACTCCGCACTCTTTGTGAATACTCCTGACAAAACTTTGTATTTGTTTAGGTCTGCAATTCAGGCCTTTTTTGTTGAAGTTCTCAATACTTCCAGGTTTCAAACATTGCAATGTACTCTCTCATTGTCCTTGAAATTCAGTCTGGAATCCAATTTACTGGGATCATTTTATTTCCCACTCAGAAAAAGAAAAACAGATTGAACTTTCCTATTCGGGCTTTTTTGAGTAGTATATCCAGTGTTTTTGAAACATTCTCGTTGCAGATGCAATTTTCCTGAACACAAAACATAAAAAAGTCCTCTGTGGATACCCAAAGCTAGAGAAAAAATCTGAGCAAGATTATTCAGTATTTGTCTCATTAGTATTTTATACCTTTGCCATTATTATAATTTCCACAATTTTACCCCAAGCATCACAAAGAAACATTTATCTACTTTAATCTAGAAAAGGAAAATGAAGTGATGATTTCAGCATCACTGTTGCAACCACTGCTACATATGCATAACTTTATAAACTAGTAGGTAAGCATTTTACACTACGGACATATAAATACTTACATAGTGTACCTAATGATCATTTGTATTCTAAAACTACCTTTTAAAAGCAAAGGGAGTTTCCATAGAGAACAACCTCAATTATTATTCTAAAAGAGCCCCAAAAGGTAACAATTTACAGTAAGAATCTCAAATCTACCTCCTACTTTAAAGCATATAATTTTAATGAAGCTAAATATTTCTGAGAATTATATGCTTTAGGAGCATTATAGAATGAAATTATATACAGAGGGAACAGAGGAATATACAAAAGAAGGGCTCAAGGTGGTTTGGACAGCAAAACATTTGGGAAAATAGAGGGATAAGGAGATAAAAAGGGATAGTCATGTAAAAATGACAAATTTTAGAAAAGTAGCCCTACCTCAAAGAAGTATTGTTTATAGACTAAAAGACTGCATCTGTTATCTGTGTTTGTAGAGCAAAAAAAAGACAAAAAATTTAAAATTTAGAAAATATTAATAAAATCTCAATTTTCTGCCTCACTTTTTAAATTGGTAAGACAGTAATATTTCTTTATTGTAGGAGCATTTTACTCTTTTAAGCTATATCTTTTCTCGCCAACTTTTGGATTTTCAGTCCCATTGTAAACAGCTTTTGACCTGAAAATTTTAGATGACACAGAGGGAGTTCCTTAAGTTCCATAGATTATGACATTTGTTTGAAAACTCTCTTTCCCCATTTTTATTTTGCATTTCACTATGTAAAATGAGAGTGTATTCTAAGCACATATTATGTCTTGTTCTTATAGTTGTGCTACTTTTTTTTTGTATTATTATTAAAATGTTACTTCATTCCAATAAGATTTGTTTTACTTGTATGAAAAAAAAAATATTTGGAGGGTTATCTCCTAAAAGTCTGACAAACAATTTTAAAAACAATATTTTTTCTTTCTGTGAATAAAGGACTTGGAGATATACTTTCCCAGTTACCCAGATAACTTTCACAGACTTTTTATTATTTATTATATATTATTTAATCATTACTAATCGAAATTATGAATGGCACTCTCTCCAATCACCTTCTATACTCCATCATATGTCTTCCAGACCACTGGTTTTTTTCTCAGCACTCAGCTTTTTCCAACAACTTAAAAATATAAACAAAATAGCAACTTTGTCAAGAAATGTCTGATGTCTGATTGAGTATCAGGTTTCTCAGACTATCTTATACAGACAGAGGTTTTATTTTTCAGAAGCAGCTGTGCCTCCCTTAACTAATGCAAACTGATAGAGCTAAATGTTCTTGATTCCCATATCCACATTATTCTGGTGATTTTACCTTTTATATGTTTTTAAGATGTTATAAGATTCATGACTTGCACCACCCCTATACATAATTTTCTGTGGTACCATCACCTCAGAATTGCAGGTTTTCTCCGAATAAATTGTCAGATTTTTATTTCAGGATACATCAAAGGTATTTTTAAAAGAAAAGTTAAAAGAAAAGAAATAAAAAGTTCCCATTAAATAATCTGTCACTGACTTGACAACTTAATGGAAAACAGACTCACAAAACACATATGTGAGCTACTAGAAAATAAAATAGTTGCATTTCTAAGTGTCTCTTTAAAAAACAAAAGTCTCTTTAATGCAATCATCTTTCTTTGTATTTCCCAAATGAATAAGTCTATTTGGCCTTTGACTTTAATCGACCAAGGTAATACTCTTCAGAAAGACTTGAACTGCAGCTTTTTGTTGGCTTTTCATTAGCAGAATATCAGAGACCCATGGGAGATGACAATAATACTTTTTTGGGTTTTTTTTACCTTAAAATTTTTCTTTTTTTGTCCAGCACTATCACTTGTACATGATTATAATTTAGTTAAGCTGATCTGAATTAATCTAATGTTAGTATTATTTTACTCCTGCTCAGCCAACTAAAGAATCCTGTAGCTAGTCCTTTGTCTTAAACCAGAGGAAATAGGAATATATTTTATTTAGTTCTTCACTTCTTCGTGAGCAAATTTCAATTTCTGTCCAATTCTTCAAACCTAAATATTTCCTTTACTACTCTCACAACAAATTTTGAGTCTTTACACTACAAAAATAATTGGGACTACTTAAAAATGCACAGCAGTCAGTCGAGTCTGCCAGTGTAATCATAATACCATGACAAGTCATGGCACCTCTTGCCACATCTCAGCATGTAGTCAGTGTTGCTGAAAATCTAGATGGGATGGTCAGTGCTCTTGATAATTTTTTGGGGGTATTTTCATCCATCTTTATTCTAAAACATTTGGAAAAATAATGAGAAGACTCTGTGGTCCATCTTTTGGCTTCTAGTTCAGGAGTATTGACTAAACCCATTTTTTTTGTGGTGTTCTAAACAGAAATGGAACTTGATGTAAGGAGACATCTCAGTGCTTCTAAATGAATGATGGTGTAGGGATGGGGCTGTGTTTTTTTGGGTTTTTTTTGTTTGTTTGTTTTTTGGGTTTTTTTTCAGAAGGTTTATGTAAATATGTTCATAACCATGAGCAGGAATGGGAATGAAAACAGTGTTGTCTATGATGGTGACAGTAGAATCAGCGTTATTATACTCTTCCAAAATCACTGTATAATTAGTTCAAAAAGAGGATATCTCTAGATTTTTTATGTGACATTGTTTTTTGATAACATTACAATTAGATATATCAGTCTGATATATATTTTCAACTGAAATTCCTTGCAACAAGAAATTGATACCTCAGAAGACTTGAAATTCATTCAGGGAGCTAAAATACATTTCACACACTTTTAAAAAAATTATTAGTCAATTTGAACATCATGGGAAGATAAATAATTCCAAATCACATATTCTTACTGAATCCATTTTGATTTAAGAGGCCTAAATTACCTGGAAGGACATATATGTTAATTTGGTTTGGCCTCTTTTTTTCTGTTCATGTAATGAATTGACTTGATTCATACAATCGAAACTATAAAACTCTGCCATTTATTAATATATGCTATGTAGTGCCACACTGTATTTTAAAGGGGAATTAGAAATATCTAATCATCTATAGGTGATGAACTTATTTTAAACATCTGTGTATTTAGAATAGTAAAAAATCTTAAAATTCTATGTTGCCTCTGTCTTTCAGAGCATAAAATTTCAGCTCTGACATACGAACTTGTGGACAGCCTTGACTTCACATGCAAACTCTTGTTTAGAGTGGTAGTCTTGCAGGAAGTTATCACATATTTCCAGGCTTACATTATGAATTTTAAAAACTCCTCTTCTGATAATTATCAGTTAAATTATACAGATTCTCTCCATAAATAAATACATTGGTTTTTTTTTAAACAAAATCAGCTCCAGGGCCAAGTGAAGTATCCATTTATAATAGAATATATAGTCAGAAATAGACTATTCTTTTGTGTCATTTAAATTGGAATGTGAAGTAAGCCCTGAATCTGGCAAAATAAACAAATCTGAAAAGAAATCTACTTCTGCAACATTCCTAAATACTGTGTTAAACCGCTTAGCACAGACCAAGCCAATGGAGATCACAATGAACTGCTCACTGTAATGAATGGCTTTTTTATTCCTGGCACTTTCCTTATTGAGTGGTTTTACTCAGGAGGCAAATCCATTAGGTACTGAAATAAAAATATTTTCTCCTGATACTGTCATGATGTCTCCGTGGAGACAGTGAGCTGTAGTTTTGTCTTCTTCATATATTTTGAAAGATTGAGAGAGACTGAGTGAGAAAAGAAAGTGCAATTAGACAACATGCATAAACACGAATTTTCATGCCTTTTAATCATATCATACCATATCATAAAACAAAATGCCTTTTGCTTTTAAACTAAACACTAAAAATGTATCATGGATAATTAACTGAATGGAGAGGTCAGATCAGAAAAATGTCTCTGTTACGTAGTGTTAGACTTTCACCTGGAAGGACTGAATGATAATAATTAATGGGAAAAGTTAGATTTTTACTTGTATGATAGAGATGATTGGAAAAAAATTTAAGAACAGTGTTAATTTAATGACACTCTGAACACTGTTTCCAATAGTAACATGTGATCAGTACCTTTGTGAATGTTTAGAGAAAAAAAACTAAATCAAAGGGCTATCAACTTTTTTCTTGAAGGGCAGGAGGCTTTATTCAAGTAAATAAATAAATGTGGAAATGTAAATCTTGATGGTTGATGTCAAATATCTTTATTGTTAAGTTTATTACTATCACTGCCATATCTTCTGATAAGCATTAATGTCACAAACTAAGTGCTCATATTCTCTTTTAAGTGCAACAAACTTTCATTCCTAGCTTTTATTACAGAAGATAAAAACATGGAAGGAGTTCTTTGTTTAATTCCAGCCTGTCATTTTATTGAAATGTAGCAATTGCTACATTTTCAGTACTTGAACTACCCATAAATGTTTCCACAAATTCTTCTCATAAAGACATTTTCTCAGCTTTTTCTCTTTAATTTCTTAACCTTTCAATCCTTAAGCATTAGATTGTTGGATTTTACAAGGTGGAACAATCTCCTTTTATTGTATCAAGTGTATTTTTTCCCAAAAAAGTTCAGGCAATTTTTAAGTTTCCTCTAAAAGTGATCTGGGAAAAAATAATGTGGGAGAAAATATTTCTGTACACTGTTGATTACCCAAAGCAAAAAAAATACAACAGACTGTTCAATAACATGGTACAGTACTCGATTGGATACAATAAGTTCAAATTGAACACAATGAGTCCAATTTAATACCAGGTATTTACTGACTGTCAGAGAGGAAAGATCAACCTGGAAAAACAATCAGCTAAATGAAAAGTAATAAACACAGGTACCAATCACCTGACTGATATCTTGAAACTTATCCTTTAATTCACATTAAATATCTGTTTTTTATATTATACAGCCTTTCAGGTGGGGAAACCAAAACTGTGTTCACACTTTAGAAAAAATAAACTTAACCCTGAAAATGTTATGAGGAGATCAGAGCTCTTTAACAAAAGTTCATCTCAGAAGTTGAACAAATAACTTTAGGAGCACAAAGGTTACCTTGCCATTCCACTTTCAAATCTATTAATGTCATCGACAATTGTCAAGATGTAACATTTATCTGTTTTACCCTTATGTTCAGGCTAGAATGGTAACAAACCTCTTGATTAAGTGCTTTTTCAGCTTATAAATTCGCAGTAGAAAAATGATTGAAACTAAATCCACTAGTGCAAAACACATGATGTGCACAAACTTTGTTCAGTGAGAGACACAGAGAGCAGAATAGGAAGTTGTCTAAATTTAGTGGGGAAAAAAAATCAGTTTTATTTTCTTTGTAATAAAGCACAATAGAGTGTAAGCTAAGACTGTGCCATGAAACTGAGACTTCATGTGTGTATGTTCATGTGCAGACATATGCATGAATATATATTGCATGTTCAGACTGAAAGACTTGCTAAAATTAGATTCTTTGAGGAAGTTTACTCACTGTAGATAATTTATTTGCAAAAATAAATATGATACAGAATAGAAGCATTGTGAAACAATATAGCCAGCTGTTTATAAGAAAGGACAGACTCAGGGCATTGTTTGGGATTCATTAAGATCTGACTGCTTACCTATCATTTTAGTTCAGATTTTGTTCCCATTATACAGTAATGTCCTTTGAAATGACAGTGACTTCTGTTGATGCAGAGGTTACACTTCTTCCTTCCACAAGGAAGGAAAAGGTACAGTTGTGGAAGGAAAAAAAGACTTATTGATGTTCCTGGTCCTGTGAAGTTCATTTTGGTTCTCAAGGCCATTTGGGTGCTTCAGCCCTGTCACACATTCAGTGAGGCAATTTGTCATTTATAGAACAGATTCCATCTGCCATCTTGCGATGAGAACACTGTCTTGATAAAAAGTTCACTTGACAGAGAACACACTTCTAGGAAGTGTAGACAGGTAATATAACAATCCACTGTTAGTTAAGGAGGTGTTTCAGTCAGTCTTTCTCCATCAACAGCTACGTTTTGTCAGCTCCTTCACATCATATATCCTTTCATGGCTACATTAAGTACTGTTATGTTCGGAGAAATTTTCTGACTGTTTCCCGTCAATGTAATGTTAAAGAAGCTTGCAGAAGGGACAGAAATGTGCAGAATATGGTCCAAGATCAGGAGGAAGATGAAGAAATGTAAGAAAGATTTTCCTCACTAGGACAACTCTGAGTTATTAGTCCACCTCTACTTCCTATTTAAAAAAAATCAATCCTCGTCATGCTGCAGTATTAGCAATCTGAGCTGTGTAGAGTATCCCACTCATTCTAGATGCTTGAAAGATTCTATAGCTGAAGTAATACTTATCTTTGTGATGAAAGTCCCAAAGGTGCTACAGAAAAATATCTGAGTATCGATGAGAAAGATCATAGATGAAAATGGATTGCCTTTCAAACCTTTTGTCAACTAATACAGATAATAAAGCACAACAGAAGCCAATGTATTAATACCTATTAATAAAAGAAGATGAGCTTAACAAGAGAGAATTGAATCTGTTTATGAGGAGAATACTGTAAGCTTTAATACTAGCTATTTCAGGGCATGGATGGAATTATGACTCCGTAAAGAGGCAGTTCTGAACATGGAATTAGACAGAATGACTGAATAGAAAGAAGGTGAAAAAACATCTGCCAAAAACCAAACCCAGAATATACTGCCCTGAGTCACACTTTTAGCTACTATAAACCAAGTTACATTCTATTGAGGAGAAAGCCCTGCATAAATAACAAATGTACCAAAAAGGAGTGAAGCATATAGCAGCCCCATTTTCTGTATCTGTAAAAGAAAAAGAAGGAAAGCGACAATAAAACTGTTTTTTATACTTATGGTGCCTCAGTTGGTCATAGCTAAATGTAGAAAACTATAAAAGGGATCAGTGAGAGCTACTGGGAAAACTGCTCAAGTAAGACCAAGTTTGCCCACTGCCTTGTACAATATCTGGTACCTGAGTAAATATCTAGGCTGGTATGATTGAGAGCCTTTCATGTGAACAAGGACTAAAGAAATCATTGCATGAGTCAAACATTTCACACATGCACAGAGGAAATTCTTGTAAGTTTGAACCTGTTACCCAGAGCAGATGGCTGTTTTGCTACCATAACTGTGAAAGTTTCTTAGTGTAGAAGTAGCAGTTATACTAGAATATTTAGTCCTGTGTTTACATGAGAGCTGTACTGGTCTTTCATCCTATTTTTTTTTTCTAGATATTTTACTATTTGTCTAATATATTCGTTTTTAGGTAAATTTTAAACTCATAGAATACATCAATTTGTTAGTCATCTATAAGGATCATTGAGTCCACCTTCCTGCTCCTTGTAAAATTACCTAAAACTAAAAAACCCCTAAACTATGTGAATAAAATTATCTAGATGTTCTGGAACTCTGGCAGGCTTGGCACAATGACCATTTCTCTGGAGACCTTGTTCCAATGTCTGATCACCCTCTCAGTGAAGAAATGTTTTCTAACATCAAGCCTCAAGTTGATACAATACAACTTCATTACTTTGTGACCTATCACTAGTCATCAGAGACCAGCACCTTCCCCTCTGCTGCTTCCCTTGAGGAAGTTGTAGACTGTGACAAGGTTGCCCTCAGCCTTCTCCACTGAATGAACCAAGTGATCCCAGCCTCTACTCATGAGTTTAGTCCTCGAGAGCTTTCACCACCTTTGTAGTCCTCCTTTGGATGTTTTCTAAAAGCTTCGTATCCTTCACTTATTGTACACAGGACTTGAGTTGAGGCTGCAGGGCAGCAGAGTAGGACAATCACCTCTGTCAATAAGTGATTAAACATCTCTGCTTTGTCTTTGTATTTTAATGTGGACTAACTTCATCAAGTACTAGGTCAGTGTTACCTCTAATCTTCTTTTTGCTGTTATGTCAAAAAGCTTTTTTTTTTGGCCTTCACAGTACTAACCAGGTTGAACTCTACTCAAGCTATGGCCTCATTAAGGTTCTTCCTGCAGTGGCAAACACCATCTCTCTAGTCCTCCTGTGTCACCTGTCCTGGTTTCCAGCGCCCATAGACTTTCCTTTTCGACCAAAGTTTTGGTCAAAAGAAAGAAAGTTTACAGCAGTCTGAACCTCTTTAAAGCAAGTAGAAGGTAGTGTGCTATAGAAAGATGGGAATGGATATCGAAGTTTGCAAGGGGAAGGAATGCAAGCAGAGGAAAATCTTTAAGTACTGGATTAAAGTATCACCATGAAATCATATTCTGCCACGTTCTGTCATGATGTTTTTTCTTTGTTTCATGAGTGGTCTTATTAGAAGAATTTAATCTTTATGCATAGCAGCTCACTGATTGCAATGGACAAAAATAATGAAATCTAATCCTCGGGGAATGAGTGGCATAAACTGGCACTGTCTATGGAATTAAAACCATCTAGGTTAACAGAAAATGAATGATATCAGTGTACTATTCACTTAAGAGAGACATTTATTATTTTCATAAGGCAATATAATTAATTAAACTAGACTTGTGCTTCAAATTTAACTGTAAGCATATTGTCTTATTTAACAATTGGCCCCTCTCTCTGGACTATGTTTTCTTCCTTTCCTTTTTATCCAGGCCACAAATAGGAAACATCTCAGATAATTTTCCAACCGCAAGTGGGGCTTTCCAACCCATCTAAAAGAAGTCAAACCAGGAGAAAAGGGTTATGATATATGCAGTAATACTATCTTCTATCTCAATTTTCCTCTTGGTTTAAAATAGTAAGATTGGTAGTCTAACCTCATAATATATAAGAAAAAATTATAGTACCCAGAGAAGTTCCAAGTGACAATATTCTATTTTCCCAGGTCAGAAAAAAATTAGAATGGGATTTTTCAAGTGTCGCCTTAGAACTAAGAGAAGAGAGATGCCTGATCTTATTCCAATGTGACCATATGTTCTTTTTGATGACAATATCCATGATGTACATAGTATTTTTCATGAATTTCAGATAGGTCTGGCAGAAACTTTGTCCAAGAACAGTTGCCATAAAAATAAATACATTCATTAAGCCCAACTTTTCATTCTTTTCTCAGATATGATCATTCATTTACCACTTTTATTTCCCTCCCATTCCCCCAACTATGTATCACACTTTCTGTGACCTTCAGAATGCATCATGCAGCCCAGAACAAATATCAGAATGTGAGGGAAACTGATCCTCATCTGGTAAACTCTCTGGGCTATACAGCTCAAACAAGTGCCCACTGTGTCTCTCTTTTGACATAGGAGGTGATGTATTAGGTACCCTAAACAAATGGTGCATTTTAGTGTTTCAGTTGTTTGATTGGCTATGTCATGGACTTCGTTGTTAACAGGTAGGTGCCTTGTTTTGCCTTGAGACAGGGTGAAGTAAAATGCAATGAAATATTTGTTTACAACATCCTAAGTAGTCTTTGCATCTACTGGTATTTACAACAGACATTGCTAAAGGCAAAAAATATTGCTTTATTTTTTTAAAGATATTTATGTATCTTTCCTAGAGTAAGGATCATTTGTGTATATGAACAGCTGGTAGACATCTGGTCTCACTGAAGTTAAAACTCCCTTATTCTTTGTAACTCAATAGGATGTTACGGTTCAAAATATGGTTTTACATTCTACAACCAATGTATCACAAATACACAGTATATCGTAAAGAAGACAAATACACATGCCTATTTTCTGGTGTTTGGCTGCCACCAGACACAATAGTCATTACCTGATTTCAGATTCTGATCCACAACTTCTTTTTGCATTTACGCCCTAATATAAATAAACCTCCTCTTTACCCCAGATACTTGATTTTGTTAATAATGTACTGCTAGTTTTATTATTAACTTAATTCAA
Source organism: Alethe diademata (assembly GCA_025584955.1). Lineage (NCBI taxonomy): Eukaryota > Metazoa > Chordata > Aves > Passeriformes > Muscicapidae > Alethe > Alethe diademata. The sequence goes on from JANRMJ010000001.1 coordinate 76,974,814, forward strand.
TATTTTACTTCAAATATATAAGAAGGAAATGATGTAGCAATTTCTAGTGAAAACAAATTCTTAATGATAACTGTAATTTAAGAGTGGACTAGATAACCTTAAAGGTCCTTTCCAACATAAACAATTCTATGATTCGAGTTGAAAACA
>JANRMJ010000001.1:76975060-76995596 GCA_025584955.1 Alethe diademata
ATAACCTTAAAGGTCCTTTCCAACATAAACAATTCTATGATTCGAGTTGAAAACATAAAACCCTAGTGGTTAAATTCTTCAATAACTCTTGAAAATATGCAACTTTTTTGGCTTTGGCTCATATGGACCACAGTTCTCAGAGAGAAAATTTGTCCATATTTCACAGCACATTTTTAGTATGCCTGTTGATGAGCAATTTCCAGTCTTGCTTTTGCTGCTCAACTTATTTAACTTTCTGTGGTGTCTCCCAGTATGACAGCTAAGTGGAACTCAGTGAGATTGATTCTGAGAAAGAGAAAAATGGTTGGCTTCCAGTCGCTGAAGTTATTTTTTTCTTCTACCTTTCCCAGCCAACTATTCTGTTAGTGGAATTTTCTCTCAGGAGGCAGCTGCCAGTGCTGCTGCATAAGTGTTTTTGCTGGTGTGTGCTTTCATTGAGCCATTGCCAATAAATTTCATTGTGCTTCCTGTTTGGATATTTTGGCTTTTCCAATGCCACTGCACAGCAAAATAGCTAAAAGCCAGCCTTTCTTTTTTACAGATGTTGCATTATTTTTTGCAGAGACTGCAGTATCCCAGACTTGTGTGCAGAAATTGCAGAAACTCTACATGAGTTTCCCATTGTTCACTCTTTTTTTACTCCATACAGTTTGTAGTCTTTGTTGATTCTGGATTTAATGTAGCAGTTCTGTCTGCCACTTCATCATCAGGCATACAGACTTGCATATTTCTCATCTCTTTTAAAGAAACAACCCTTCCTTCTTCTGAAGTCTCAAATTTGAAAATTAACATGGAAGAAGTAGTAAAGTTTTCAGTAGAAAGAAAATTAGAATAAGTGGCGTGACTGTGGGCTGACATATACATATATGAGATGACTAGTGTGATGAAGAGCTTTTAAATGGCATTCTAGCCTTGGGCTGAGCTCCCCCAATTTCTCAAATTTACACAAAGTAAAATCTCAGCCCTTTTTTAAGTTCCCGGTGTACTGATTTTCTCAGTTGCATGTACTTTTACCTAATAAAGATTGTTTTGTGGGGGTTTTTTTGCAAAATAGAAAGAAATTTCAATGCATGTCTGCCATCATATTTTTTATAAATATGGTTTGCCGTTCTCTCAAAGTTATAATCATAAAACCTTCTCTTTAACTGGAAGAGGGAAAACCCCAAAAAAACTAACTGTATGAAAAAATTCAATAAGAGTTTAGATAATTTTTTTGCTTTTTCATTTGAGAAGCTTACACTCTAAATTTTGGAAAGTAGAAATTCACAGTTTTGTTCCTGTTCCAGGGTACAAAATCTACTGAGATTTGAAATGCTAAGACCTTTTGAAAAGTCTCAGTTGGAGCTAGATTCTTTACGTCATAAAATCAAAAGTGACTTTTTTTCCCCCTGAAACTTAGCTACATTTTATAGAATCTAATGTAAACCAAGTAATGTGATAATATGAATACAGCTGGTTATTCATTGTACTTTTTGTGTTTCATATTTAGAAATAATAAAAGGGTTATTTTTTAATAAAATTTGTCTGTTTCTCTTATAATGAGAATATTGATTCAATGATTCAAGCTGTCTCATGCAGATGTAATTGTGTTTCATTTACAGCTCTGACTAGAGTTACTCAAATATTGATGAAATGTTGGTGGTAATCATTCTAAAGTATTTTTTGGAAGTTATTTGGACTTTTTCACAGGACACCAGTATATTTGCATCATTAAAAATAATCCTTGGTAAACTGCTCCTCTAGACATTTCCTAAACCATCCCTTTCTCCTAATCACTAAGGCATTGGAGTCAAAATTACTAATCTCTTAGTCTGGTCTCCAGGATTTTTACCATACTTAATGTTTAGCAAATCAAAGTCCCTCTTTTAGGAACTCTGACCAACTATTTTATAGCAACTTTACAGTCATTCTGGAACATAATTATAGTGAATTAAAAGACCTCCAAGGATTGTTCCAAAATCTTGTGTCTATCTTAGCAAAATTCTCCACTCCAATGCTTGCCTGCACAAACCTAACTTTTTCAGTTATTCCAGAAAAGCATTTGGCAATTATTTTATTTAATAATTCTGAAAAATTAGCTTTGCCAGGGTAAGAGTAAGGGTCACCTGTTATCCTCTGAGAGTTCCTGCATTCCTAAGCATATGGCACTGCCAAACTCACTTCTGTTAGCTCCAGAGGATGCCAAAAGTGATATTATGGTGTTACTGTCAGTGCCATTTCCTTAAGTACTTGCTACTCTGCAGCTCATCACAGGATTTTCTGCATTCTCCTGATGAAACCCCCCAAAGACATACAAAGGAACAGCATTTAATCAGAGGGGCCATGCACTAATTAGCAGCCTGATATAAAGAGTTTTGTAAATTTCATGTATTAATTTAAATGTATTTCTTTTGTGTATCTTGTTTGTATCAATTTTCATAAATGTCCAGCATCATACTGTAGACAGGTCCCTGGCAACCAGTTTTTGTTTTTCAGTGTTAGAACTTCAGCCTGAGCATTCTGACATTTGATATGAAGATGACATGCAAAGGTATTATGGGCAATTATGATTGATAAGAGTTCCATAGCAGTGGTACAGAAACTTGGAGGTTTTTCCAACTATTATCCAGTGTCAAGTGTTGCAAATTATTTTTCCTCTGTGCCACTATCAATGGAATATGCAAAATCATTTGTGATGGAATACTTATGAAATGTTGTAAAGTGCATGTATGATAGACCTGACAGATAGACAAATCCTAATTTGTTTTAAAATATGAGGGGCTGGGAAAAGAAAAGATTTTATTCTTAATTTTACAAATAATATACTAATTGAAAATATTTCCCCTACCTTCTCTATTCTTTTTCTAATGGAAGAATTGTTTCTTACCAGCAACAGTGCAGATTACTGTTGTGGTGCCACAAGAAGGATATACCTCAAAAAACAAGACAAGTATAGTTAAAATATTTTTCCCCCAATATTGACAGAATAAAGATAAAGGGATATCTAGCTAAAGACTAACTTTTAGATTCTTAAGAATTTACAGGACAATGTATGTATCACAAATCTTCATTTTATTGCATCTCCTCTGAATACATAATTTGTAAAAGAAATTTTAAGCTTCTTCATTGAAGAATTGACATTCTTTTTCCTAACAACAAGACAGCATTAGACTTCAAGTAATAACTTCTTCCTGGCAAGAAGCTGTCATGTCAATCTGTGCTGTATGTGAGAGGTGAAGATAGGACTCAATAGGAAAAATTTGGTAATCAATGACAAGTCAAATACAGAACAAAAATAATCTAATTCCTCATGACATAAATTTATTTCCTGCCAACTCCCATCTGGATTCATCCTGGATCAACTTCATTCAGCTCTAACAGAGTTATCCTAATTCAGAAATAAAAATTGCATAAATGATGTGCCTAGTGAAATATGGAGGCTACAGGATTAGTCATTTAGTGATAGCTTTGAAATATATATTCTGTTGAATACCATATGTTTTTAATGCTTTTAGTTGAACTACATTTATGAAGTTTTTCTGGTAAAATCACTCAAGTATGTGCAAAATATCCATGGAAATCAAAATTTGGTATTAACTTCAATTTTCAGGTATTCATTGTGAGAAAGACTCTCTGTAGGAAATTAGTCATTTTCCACACACTCACGCAGCAATAAAATCACTGTAAATGGAACAGTTACAGGGCAAGGCTACTTTTGTAGTTACCAAGACAACAAAGTTGAAGTTACAGATTCAGACAATGAAGTTAGTTTAATTCACAATAGCAAGATTTTTATTCTTTATAATTGAGGTCACAAGAATAGAAGCAACTTTTTATAAATTGTGACATGCTATGCTGAAGGATGTGGGATCCATGATCAGTTCTTGCTCAGCTGCTCTTGAATTTTGTTGAGGCTCTTCAAACACCAAAACTTATACGAATTGACATAAATAAAGACGGTTTTTACTGTTTATAAAAAGTCCATAATATGAAATATTATTTATTAAAATCCCTATTTTGAAATTAGATTGGAAGTCTTGTGCCTATTCATGCTAGGAAATGTTTGTTTAAAATTTAAATTCTGTCACAAACCATGTGCTTTAACTTGAGCTTAAGTTCCTTTCAGTTAAGTTTATCATCTTGCATAAACTATATCCTGAAGTTGCAGATTTGTTCATGACTGTTCGGTTTCCAAACATTCACTTTAAAAGCAACGCATATTTAATTCAAAGAAACAATAATGTAAATTTAACTTGAACTACGTAATTAAAAAATGGTGCAATTTTAAACCAGTTTGATAAGAAACTATTCAAAGTAGTGGGACTCAGTGATATATTTGGTATTACAATATATTAATGTAATTATCTAAACCTCTATCAACAAAGAATATACTTATTTTACAGGAAAATTTTATTACTTTTCTTGTGAACTTACTGATGGAAAAATCTGACCTGAAATACTGATGTGAGAAGTGCCATTTCATATGTTTTCACTTTGACAATTAAGAGAAGGTATTGTTCCATGTAAAATAGTGTAAATATTATTTTCATGTGGATAAAAGGACATGAGTGTCTGTATGTCCTAAGGAAAAAATGTCCATGTTTCTTCCAATTAATTCTTAAATTTCATGTGGATTCAAGGCCTTTTAAAATATTATTTCAAAGACTTCTCCAATTTTACTATGAAGACATTCAAGTAGAAAACTGGTTTTGTTTTTTTTTGGGGGGGCGCTTTTTAGTTCTGTACACACTTCCTCCTCTTAATTTTTTCACTGTAACTAACATTGAATTATGGTTCACAAAATCTTATCCTGGTACTGGTTTTTCTGGCCAATGTTTGCCATACACTGACATTTTCTTCCTTCTTCCATTATTTTTCAGTTCTTTTCCACTTTGCATTGTCCATATAAAAGAAGCTAGCATCAAAGAAAATCATGAAAGCAAAAAGCTCTTTTGACTGTCAATGGTAGCTGCTGAGACTTTTTTTTTTCTCCATATTTTCTCATGTTTAAGACCATAGGAACTTCAGAAAATATGGTCTATTGTCACCCTGCTCTCTATTCAGCTCTCTACTCTCTGTCTGCAAGTGGAACTGGTACCATAGCATTGCCTAGATATATATTTTAAGGAATTTTAATGATGGATCATCCCTGCTCTTTGTAGTTTTCCCCCTGTTTCTTCCAACAGCATGAAGCTTCAGATTGCTCAGACTGAAAGAGTGCTTTTTACATATAAAGTGCTCATATAGTACACAAATATGAAAAGCAGCACGTGTAGTTGCAGCTTTCCACTGTTGCAGTGTAACTCATATCCAATACCAGAAAGTATTTTATCCAACAACAAAAACTATTTTTTTTTCCCCCAGTCTTATCTTTCAGGACAACAGAACATGGTCATAGACTGATTTATAATTACTTCTTACAAAGATGTAATGCCTATGGTTCTTGCTCTCTTTAAAGTCATTGGCTAGACAAAAAGATTTGAAACTCTTACACAAAACAGAAAGTGTCCTTTCTTGCCGATTCTCCACTACTATATTTACCTTTCTTCTTAATTTTCCAGTTTCATGCTTAGGTTTTCTTTCCTTAATGGATTTTGGAATAAAATGAGATAGAATGAAAATGTGATATTGGATGGAAAAAGCACTTTCCTATTTTTCTTAAGTCAGCAAACCTGAGTGTGACAGTGGTCAAGCCTAACAAGAATAAACTTGGATAAAATTGAGCTCTTTAAAAGTTATCCTTTTTTTTTTCTTATGTGATAAGCTCAAACTCAAACTCCTAAGTAGAAGGCAGTGAGCAAATAGGAAGTGCACAGATAAAGATGTCCTTCTATCTCAGCAGAAACTTGCTGATGAGGCATGCCTTGTATCTTGGAGCTACTGAATTTTTATGTACATTTACACTTTTGCACCATCTTATTTCTACAGCATGCTGTCAACTTTGTCACATGAAATGAAAAGGAGGTTAGCACAAACATTGTTTAGTCCTATACAAAATAGTTTGTCATAATTACTCTCATGCTGAAGAATTCTGAGAAACTGAAGAAAATATATATTGGTCATTAAATTTTTGATGACAGAAACTATCTTTCAGAGTATGTAGATATTATATACTGTTAGCCTCAGGGTAGATATACAACACATAGGAAAAAAACCAAAACAGCCCACACAAGGAACATGTGTACCTTTATGCTGAATGTGTATATATGTGTATATATTTATATTAATTTATTGCTTGCTTGTGGCAGTGTGGCTTGCTACAAGACTGTAAACTCTTCAGAGGTTGGATTATATTTCATACAGCTTGTATATTATAACACCAATAATCCTGGTAAATAATGAAAAGTGATGTAACTAGTAGAATGTTTTTTTCCAGTCTGGTTATATAGTTTTTCAGCAGTTCATTAGAAAATGTCGTGTAGTCCACTTCAGAAATGTTTGCAATTATGCTAGTCTCTTAAAAATAGTTTAATTTAAAGTGTTTATCAGGTTTTCTCTGAAAATAACCAAGCAATCCTTTTCAAACTGTACCTGTTTTAAATCAAACCCCCTAGCACTGAAATTTTATGGAGACAGATTTGAAGACACCACATCTTTGACTCTTCACTGATTGAAAACAGAAGTACCAATGTCCTGGGTTTAGCTGGAAAAGTTAATTTTCTTCCTAGCGGCTGGTACAGTGCTGTGTTTTGGATTTAGGGTGATAATAATTTTGATAACACTATTGTTTCAGTTGTTGTTGAGCAGTGCTTGCCCTAAGTCAGAGACTTTTCTGTTTCCCTTGCTCTGACAGTGAGCAGGTGCAAAAAAAAGCTGGAAGAGGGTATGGCCAGGACAACCGACCCAAACTGGCCAAAAGGATGTTCCACACCATAGAACATTATGTCCAATATATAAACTGAGGGAAGTTGGTCAGGAGAGGCCATTTGCTTCTCAGGGACAGGCTGGGCATCAGTCAGCAGGTGATGAGCAATGGTATTGTGCATGACTCCTCTCTTTGTGTTGTCTCCCTTTTCATCATAATAGTTATTGTAGTTGTTATTATTAATATTATTATTACTATTATTATTTTTTTCTTTATTTCAACACTTTAACTGTTTTTATCTCAACCTACAAGTTTTATCTTTTTCTGATTCTCATCCCTATCCCACAGGGAGAGGGAAAATGGGAGAGAGGAGAGGGGAGAGGGGAAAGGGGAGAGGAGAGAGGGGAGAGGAGAAAGGGGAGAGGAGAGAGGGGAGAGGGGAGGGGAGGAGTGAAGGAGTGAATGAACAGCTGTGTGGTGATAAGTTGGTAGCTGTGGTTATACTAAAACACCTAGAAGGCCAAGATTTAAAAGTATCTTGCAACTGACAAATCAAATAAGCAGTGACACTCTTCAGTGATCCTTGGACCATTATATTGTAATGAAGACTCAGTTTTTTCTGAGTGGTGTAAAAATTACTGTTGACTGTTTTGATGTGAACATATGCAGATACCTCTCCTGGTAATGGCTGTAAATTTGTTGTAAAAATTTCCTTTGAACAGCACAAAAAAATCTTTGATAGGCATTTTTGTCCCGAGAAATTTTGCTTTCCAAATTAAATTCCAAAAATTCAATATTTGTATTCTAACAAAGGTTCTAATATGAGACTTATTTTCAAAGCCTAAGAACCCTGAGTTTGGTTGCTTTGTGTTCTTCATACAAGATAAAACGCTGTATTTCGATTATTTTCTGTTTCTTAGCTATTAGGGTAAAAGATATTCCTTTTGTTCAGCATTTGATAAAAATTTATGAGTGGATCATCTGAAGTTTTTTAAAGAAATCTTTGTTTCCTTATCTGCTCTTACTTAAAGTCATGTCTCCAGCTGAAATCCACAAATAGATTCTAAATTTAACCTTTGTGTTAGAGAACACTCTGCAAGAGTCTAAGATGTTTTCATCTAATTTCTTTCAAACTGAATTTTTGGTTTTTCCAGATTTTTTGCTGTTTCTATTGCTTATGATAATTCTGCTGCTTTTTGGAAGAAAACAAATCTCCCCTGTTTGTTTTAAGAATGATTCACTTTAAAGATATTGCTGATTGCATAAAAAGGTCTTTAGAGTTTGTTTTATAGCACTTTCCAAGGGCATGGTATATTCTAGCTCTTTTTGATCCTAGATCATTTAACATGCATTGCAGAAAAATGCCACTCATTCTTTTATGAAAGTAGCATTGGACATCAGTGTTTGCCATCAGTTGTGTTGTGCATGTCTTGTGAACTTTTGTGCCATGTTTTTCAAGTTAGTCAAAGGTATCTTACTCTTCTGACCTTTAAAATGGAAGTAAAATGGAAGTAAAATGGAAGTAAAATGGAAGTAAAACGGAAGTAAAATGGAAGCAAAGTGGAAACGGCCATTTGTTTCTTCATGTTGTCAGAGATGGCCTCAAATATGTAACATTTAAACGTCCAAAATTTTCCATGCCTTGTTTGTTAATTTCTTTTTTATTTTTCTCAAATAAACTATGTCAGCCGCTTTCCACACTATTATTTTTATGTGGCTGCTGAATTTACTTTTCTACGTGTTTCCTGTCAAGTGGTAATGCCAGGCAGCTAAATTTCTTCTGGCCTTCTTTAAAATGTATAAAGGCTTAACGTTATTCACCTCCCAACCCTCTGTTATCAAGGCACTACTGGAGCAGAGTTTTATGTAGAAACTCTTGGACTGATTATTTTGGAGAAAAGCCCAGTCTTTCTATCCTCTTCCTACATCTGGATGAAACCAGTCTCAAAGAGTTGGAGCTGTGGTGATACTAACTGAAATGGAGCAGGGTCATATTTCACCTCAGTGCCAAAGGACAGTTGTGAGGAAGCTGGCTGGAAGCTAGCTAAGAGCTAAGAGCAGGAAAACATGAGCACTAGTGGGATGAGGAAAGGAACTGGTCAGTGATGTCTCCTCAATGATCCTGACCACTGCTCACAGGTTGTTTGAGATGTAGGAGCTTTTCAGATAAAAATGGTTTCTTTGTTATTCTGCATCACATTCACGCAGATTATGGTAATACATACAGAGCAAGAAAACTGAGGATTCTTCAGCAGTCATTCATATCAGTCCAGGTTTTCCTTACTGCATTTCAGTGTTATCTTGTCCATCATGATACTGCTCTTGGTGATCAGGGCTGACATTCAGTACTCTGTGTTTCTTAGATATATTTCCATTTTCCTTCATCTTATATTGATTCTTAAGGAAATTATGCTGTTTTCTTACAGATATTTTATTTACTATGACTTCAGTTTAATATTTAACAGTTGTCAAAGGGAACATTTCTTTCATTGCTTGGAGCCTACCATAGATGGACAGCTTGGAGCTGGATATTTTAGTGAATACTGCTGTTTTGCAGAAGAAATTCAATGTTTGTATTCAAAAGTCTTTGTCTTAGCATCTTTTAGAATACTGTTTCAAAATATACCTGTGAGAAAAACTTCACTTAAAGACGTTTTGGATTGTGCTAAGTTGAAAAGAACTCAGAGATTTTTTGTGAAATGTACTACAGTATGGTACTACAGTGTTGCTGTAACTCAGCTGGACTTCTGAATGCCCTTTGCAACTCTTATTTCAGAGTGAAATTATGATTTTACTTCTTTTCTTTTACTAATACTTAGACATTTCAGCTTGTATTTGAGTAAGGACTTCAAGCTGCTATGTGTACTTATGCAACAAAAGCAGGCAAATTGTGTATTTTTAGGACCAAAGAACTATATCTGTAGAACACCAAAACAAAGTTTGTTTTAAAAGAGACAGAGGACACTAACAATCATTCATCAAGATGTAAGTTTCAGTTATCTTTTCATTATTCAAAACTCTCTGAAATTGAGCATTTTTTTATTTGCTTGAAGCAGTTATCAAGTAAAAATTCTCTGATGATCTATTTAAAAAAATAATGCTTTCTGTTTATTGTGTCCTTCTCCTGTCTAAAACATCACATTTTTTTTAATATATGTGTGCAATTTAGATGTGTACTTATCCACTTCTTGAACATAATAAATTGCAGACAAACACATCAGGATTATTTGCATTTCAGTCTCCATTTTAGGAGATAAATTTACTTCTTCAGCTTATCAGTGGAAATGTAACTTTTTTAATTTTGCGCAAATAATACTGAAATTAAATCATGAAGTACCATCACAGTTTTAGAATGTATACACAGATTTTAAAATATACTTATTTATTAATACATTTTGGAAAATAAGGGAAATCTATAATGGTGTTCTATTTCGATGGACTTATTAGTGATCTGAGAAAAAATCTGGAACATTGTATACATCAATATGCAGGTTTTTGCATGCTAATAAAGATTACAGAGAGTAACTAGATATAAGAGCACTGGAACAAAACATTTCCATATTTATTTCAAGGGATTGAGCAAGATCTCTTTCAGCTGGGCTAATATTTTTTCATCCTGAGCTCCACTGTAAACATTTGCATTCTTCCTAAAACATAATTGTTATCTATATTTTGAAAAAGTAATTGCATTGCTTTCTGAAAAATGAACCTTTGTCTCTTTCAAGATATCTAGATGGGACATTCCTCTTAGTCATCTGTATAATGACTCTTCTGACAGTATGTTATCATTGATATATTCTGGTACTTCATACCAAAGTAATTTTAATTTAGCAGCTAAAAGCTAAGGCTAATAAAATAAAAGGTATCTATCCATTGCAAACAGATGTTAATGTCAGCAGAATGCTAGATAATTTGAACATTACTTTATCTTGTGATTTTATGACCTACTATTAAGAGTACAAATTAAGTCAGCATATTTAAATTATAAAAATTATGTCCAAAATAATATCAAGAGATTAATCTAAAGGCCCATTAACAGAGAAAAGAACATTTTTTGAGTGGTATAAAGTCTTGCAAAATGGAAAACTGTTGTTTCCAATATGTGGTCTGTGAAATTCAACTATAAGAAAATTGATATGCAAATTTTTGTAGATGAGGTGTCTTCAGAAATAAATGTCTATTTATTAATCTCATGGTGTATGGAATCTTTGCCTGAGTGCAAAAAGACTGAGTAGAAAATTTTGAAGTCTCTCTCACTATCCAATACAAAGCATTTCTATTTTGAGCACCTGAAGTTCATTTCCAGCACAAAATGCTCTTGCAAATTCCCATACAAAACATGTAGTTTCACTATATATACCACCTTGTGTTTAGCCTTTAACTTAAACAATTATTTTAAAATCTCCATCACATAATTGTAGTTCCCCATGGTGATGCTTCTCCCAGCTGCTTATAGAATATTTCCTCTGTTTCTTCGCTGTGGTTGAGTTGTCTACAAGAGACTCCCACAAGGACATCCATCTCATTGTCCTTCCCCTGACTCTTACCCATCCATAAATTCTCAATTCTGTGCACAAGTTATCCTTCTATATTTCTGTAATGGCAGCTATGTCATAGTCTTCCTGTTGCACAATGGTTTCCAGTTCCTTCTGTCTGTTGCCCACACACATGTATCAGCGTAGAAGCATTTCCACTGGGCTGTTTATCCTGTCACCTTCTTTGTGGGGCAACCCCCTAATTCCTGGTTGGAATTTCCTAATGATGGTTGATCATTATTATATTCTTTTGCTACGGAATAATTGTTTGCTCCTAAGGTTTAATTTAAATGGCACAGTGCACAGATTTTATACTTACCTCCAGCTATGTGTCTCTACTTCAAAGGAAAATAGTTCACAGCAGTTGAAACCTGACAATCTGAAAACATATTGAGAGAGATCTGTAGATGAGTAATCTAGCAGGCAGCAGCTGGGCTTATTCAATCAGCACTGTCATCTCTGATCTCATACCTCACAAACCACTTTCATCTCGCAAAATTTCAGTTCTTTTCCTGTTGTGATTTCCTGTGAATGCTGTTATTGTGAAATAGTTGTACAGTGCTTAAACATCTTGATTTTAGTGCAAGAAAACCTTGTTCCTTGTACTTGATCACCTGAAGATTTGATTTCCTTGTGATCAGTTGTAGGCACTTTGAATTTGTGTATTCTGCTCTGTACCTAAATGACCTCTTTTCTCTCTGAGTGATTTATACAATTATGATCTGCTGAAAATATGGAAGTAATTATTTGCTCTACTATTAATCAATGTAGAGTAACATAAATTTTCAAAATAAATCACTTGGAACATTTATTTGCTTTAGAATCCTAATTTTTCTTCCAAATGTCATTTGTCTTGTACCTAGAGAGGATATTAATTGAGGCTCTCTTTGACTGCTTACCTTTGAAAACAGTATCAGCAGGAGTGGCAGAATGAGGACCATCATTATCTAGGTTTCTCTCCATAGCCTGCTGTCTGATTATAGATAGTAGAAGTAAGCATCCACTTAATTACCAAGTATATTGCAGCTAAAGCTGTCTGTTAACTATAGTTATAAATAGATTCCACCATATAATTTCATTCCTATTCATGACCCCTTTTGTTTGCTTATTGATAAACATTTGGTTGTACAAATTTATTTGCAAGCATGTTTGTCATAAGTACAAATGTTGCGCATGGGAACCTAAATAAATATATGCAAGTATGAGACTTTGGAAAAGAGCTTTCATGACCACTTAAGATTCACCTTTCTCCTCAATCAAATTCTGTTTTTTTAATGCTCTAAAATACTGGAGCAGAGGCAACTTAATTGTTACTAATCATATGTTTTTAAGTCAAAAATGTAGCTCTAAAACTGTCACCACTCTCCCCCTCCTATTCTAATTCTTCTTTCTTTATTTCCCTCACTTCAAACAACCTTAATAAATTTTACTATAAGTCAGAAAACAAAGATCTGATTTTAACAAGCATGTGATTGTCTTCTGTTTTTTTAATCCACAATCTAAAAATTAAGGTCATGCTGCATAAAAAAATGTCTGAGAAAATAATGTGTTATGGATTGTACAACCAAACTAAACAAGCCTACAGTGTGGTTACACCCATCACCTTAGATGTGATTTTTCAAGAATTCAAGGTCATAAGATTATTGCAACTCTTACACATTTCTCGTTCAATATGAACTCTTTAGAGTTTGTCTGCATGAAAAATTTTCTCCCATAGTTTTTACTGCTTTTACTGCTATAGTTACATTGATCTAATTCTTCCTACAAATGCTTATTTTAGAATAGGTACCATGAGAGGGAGCTATCAATACAGTGGTATGGTTACAAAGGTATTGCTCCCCATAGATCTTCTTTCTGGGTTAATCCTTGATACAGAATTTCTATAACCATTCCACAATGACACAGAGATTGTGGCTTACCAGAATAAAACTAGCACAGATGGGAAGCAGAACCAAAGTGCTAGTTTAATCACTGTCTCTGCATTTACCTAAGGACTATAGCTATATCATTAAATTATGTTGGCTAAGAGAATTCCACAAATGTAGAATAACTTTGTCTATGGAGGTAAGTTGTTAGAGATGCTACTTGCATCGGCTTGGCCCGTGCTAGCTACCAATCTTCCCAAATATTTCCCAGCTATATTTCAGCAGTTAAAATGTCTCTTGGGACCTGTTTCTGCCCTTCAACAACATCCAAGCAGGCACTGTGACTCCACAGAACGATAACTCCATGCACTCCTTCATGCTGTTGTGTTGCTCTACAGTTGCACTAGAGGAGCACTTAAGAGGATCATTCCACATATTTCCACCCCTAGGGGTGCAGAGCAGGCTTTTGCTCTCACAGCCAAGTGGACTGACAGGAGAAGGGATCCTCAGATCCAAGGAAAGCACACTGCAATTGCAGTCTGTGTGACTTGCCATGAGCAGACTGACTGCAGGTCTGGATGGGCAGTTCATACTCGAGTCTTTGCATTCTCTGCATTCCCTGTGGATCCCCATGTGCTGTGGGTGGATCTCTGCATCCCCCTGGATCCCCATCGGCTGTGGGTGGATCTCTGCATCCCCTGTGGATGGATCTCTGCATCCCCTGTGGATCCCCATGGGCTGCGGTTAGATCTCTGCGTCCCCATGGATCCCCATGGGCTGTGAGTGGATCTCTGCATCCCCATGGATCCCATGGACTGTGAGTGGATCTCTGCATCCCCCAAGGATCCCCATGGGCTGTAGGTGGATCTCTGCATCCCCTGTGGATCCCCATGGGCTGTGGGTGGATCCCCATGGGCTGTGGGTGGATCTCTGCATCCCCCATGGATCCCCATGGGCTGTGGGTGGATCTCTGCATCCCCCATGGATTCCCATGGGCTGTGGGTGGATCTCTGCATCCCCCGTGGATTCCCATGGGCTGTGGGTGGATCTATGCATACCCCATGGATCCCCATGGGCCCCACAGCTGCTTCACCACGGTCTCACCACAGCCTGCAGAGCAATCTCATCTGCAGTGCCTGGAGCACCTCTTGCTTCTCCTTCTCCACTGACCTTGGTGTCTCCATGTTTCTCTCACATGTTCTCACCTTGTCCTCTTCTCTGGCTAGAAAAAAAAATCTGTGCCCCACTTTTTTTAAATTTTCTTCTTAAATATGTTATCACAGAGGTGTTACCACCATCTCTTATTGGCCCAGCCCTGGCCAGCAGTACGTCCATCTTCAGAGCCACCAGGGATTGGCTCTGCTGGACACAGTAGAAGGTTCTAGCATCTTCTCACAGAAGCTACCTCTGTAGCCCCCTGCAACCAAAAATGAGGTTGTGCAAAGCCAGCACACCATTGTATCACAACAATAGGAAAGAAAACACTGCATAAGAATGCCCATCTGTCTATTTATAGACAGAAGAGAGCAGCACCTAAGATTCCTAATATAGAGATACAAGCAAAGTCTAACTCAACACCTACAAGCTGAAGTGTATAGTACAGAGAGGTTGAAACAGTGGAATCTAGTGTGGGTGGTGGGTGCGCAGGGCTCATCCAGAAAGTCTGTGTGAGAATACAGCAAAAGTAGATGGAGAACGTACTAGAACAGCTGAGAAGGGGCTGTGGTTTAGCAGAGTGAATGTTGCACCTCATCAGATGATCTCTGTTCCAGACAGATGGTGTGGCAGTGGAGAGTGGGGTGGTTGAAATTAAATGGCCAATGTTATATGGTTGGATCTAGAGGGAGTACCCATTATAGATTTTTCGGTTGGTTAGTTTGTCTGTTTCTTCTGGCATTTGATTTTGTTGTGGGGTTTTTTTCTCCCCCTTTTTTTTTTTTTAAGTCAAAAGAAATTATGTACAGCAAGAAAATATGTTAGTGCCATACAGAGCGTGGGAGAGAACCCAGATCTATTTTTAAAACCTGCTTTGTGATACGTGGCTGATGGAATACTGCTGCAGTCCTCATGAATATTTTGATGGAAAAGCCCTTAACTAGATGGGGGCAGTGAAGTCGGGCAAGATTTTCATGAGCTAAAGGACCCAATCCTGCAGTGAGTCCTCCTTTTGAAATAGTTTGCCTGCATTCTCAGTCAGATAGAGCATGCTGAAGTCCAGCCTGTCCCTTGTAATTTTAAAACCAGCAGGTCAAACACTGCCGTAAGATTCTACAGGACCATAGGTCCTAATCCAAACACAGGTCTTGTAATTACTGTTGGAATGGCTCCACATTTTGGGAAGAAACAGCCAGAGTATGAGTGATTCTTCCCTGGTAGTCTAACTACAGCCTTCAGGATTTGTGACTGGAAGACCTTTCAGTTGCTGTAGGAATTCTGCAGGGGCCTATGGCTGCAAAGCAGGAGAAGAAAGGCATTTCTTTTCAGAGGGTTTAGCAGTGTGTTCATTTAATCTTTGTGCCGGTGGGATTGTACAATGCCTTCACACTAGGTTTTCTTGGCTTTGCTGATACTGTGAACATGCACCAGCCATAGGCAGGTGATCTGTATGATGGATGATCTCTGTGCCATCTGAAATGACCCTATCTGCTATGGACTTTCTTACCCCAAACTCTTTGCACGTTGACTGAGACAAGCAATAGGAGTTTATTTCATTTTTGTAACAGAGATGCAGAATACTTGAAGAGACAAAGCATAGTTTCCACAGTAGTCTTTTCCCATTTAAGTCTTGTCATTTACAAGGGCAAAATGCTAATTTTTTAAAATGAATTCAAATGGCAAGATGTTGAAGAAGAGAAGAAAGGTGATTACTTTTGAGGTAGAGTAAGAATAGTTAATTTAGAATATTACGTAATTAACAAGGTCATATACTGGAGAAACACTGCCCTCAAAATTCATTGGCAGTCCAAATAATGATGAAATATTTCTACACAAGGTCATGATGAAGAAGAAACCAGGGTTCATGAGTCGATGTTTTTGTCTACTTTGTGTGCAGGCTTCAGGAGTACCTGGTTTGTCTCTAATAGAAACAAAAACTCTATGCATATCTTTTGAAAACATTGTCTGGCCACCTACTGAGGTAGCACTTTATTTATTTCTATCAAAGTACAGCCTGATGTTAGAGCAGTAGGCCTTTCCCACTCACCAATGACTCCATAGGTTTGGATTAGCATTTTTAATCAGAATGTTCTTTGGCCCAACCCTGAATACCTGTTTTATGTTCAATGTCTGCATGCACCATATATCAGGTGATAGTTTAAACTGTTAAATAAGATTACAAGGAAAACATTGTAAATCAAAACTAGAAAGCATTAGTTTTTTTTGAGAAAAAAAATATTTTGATATCTGGTCTACTGAAGGATTTAAAAATTGTTTTCTAAGTGCAGATTATTCGTGGAAATCAATCATAGATATTAGATATATGTGCACTTTGTTAATGTGACTCCTTTTTTTTTTTTTGGAGAAAAAGGAATGATTGATGATTGCTTCTGAAAAAGAAATTAACTTACATTGTTGCCTGGTAGCTCCCTCTGTTCCATCTGAGATGTCGTCATTGAAATATTATTATTCAGAACTGAGAAATATTGTGGAGACCTACTGCCTAAGGCAGTGAGGAAGTAGAATGAAGTCTGTTTAATTGAACCTGCTAACAATAACGTTGACTATTCATGTGAAACAGGTGCATAATCAGAGGAACTGGAAGAGAGGGAAGATATTAATTCTCAGTCCTGGTATGAAGAAGAACCTTCAGATACAGTCACTGGGGTTTTTTTTGTTTGGATTTTTTTTTTAAATTTTTCCAGTGGCACATAATTTTTCACTGTATGGAGAAATTCGGCTACTAGGCATGCACAGCGGAGCAATTTCTGCTTGAGATTTCTGCAGAAAATAAAGTGGTTGTTTTTCTTTGAAGTAACAGGTCTCAGGGATGTACAGTGTCTTCCATCCATCCATCCATCCATCCATCCATCCATCCATCCATCCATCCATCCTCTAGCCAGGCTGGGTGCTCAATACTCCTGTAGGTGATACTGTGCAGGAATCCTGCAAGAATAGACAAGGTCCATCAAGAAATCAACCATGTCTAAAGGTTGTCTTTTTTGAGGATGTGGGAGTGGATGTAGTGTAATGTGAGTAAACTTACTCAGCCCAACAATGCACAGTCTCAGATTTGTATTTGCAAAGCAAGAAAGCTGAAGCAGAATCTCAACTCCTGCAAACTAAAAAAACATTAAGGTAGATTGAGACTCTTCCAGAAGGTATAACACCCCCAGAATTCTGAATGATACTTCTCTTTGGTGGCACACAGGATTTTCACACACAGCTGCCTTGCCTTTTATTCCAAAAGGTAATAGTTCATCATGGCTGATTCTCAGCTTTTTCAACCCTAGTAATTTAATGGGAAGGAGATTTGTGGTATCTGAGGACTGTGCCCCAGTGTGATGTGATAGCCACTGTAGAGTACATGGCTATCTTCCTTGTTTCTTAAGTTTTACCAGATTAAAATAGCCCCTTATAACCACCTGGAGACACTGTCTTGCAAAGAAAAGGCTAGTCAGTAGTTAGCCATCTTGATGCACATACTGGACATTAATATTGTGGTTGCCATGGAAACAACACAGTATTTGAAACAAAAATGTCTCTGCAGAAGATCCAAAGATAACACATTTCGGAATTAAAAGGAATTAATAGAATTTCCAGTAAGAAAAGGTTAACATAGTCAACTCTATTTAGTTCGGTATTATGCATAAATTATGTAACCACACATGAACTAGACCAATGTTAGATACCACTGAAAATTAAATAGTTCTGCATTATGATGGCACGTAGTGCAAATGGGGTAGCAGTTTGTGAGTGGCCCATGGCTTTCCTCTGAAATATTGCAGTGGTATTGAAAAGTAGACAATTTGTACATGGTTAAATATTTGAAGATGGTATTCACTGACATGGTAGGTGTATAAACACAATTCACTAAATCCGAATTAATGTCTCAACTCAAGTCAGGAAATTATAGCCTAGTGTTATTATCAGGAAGTTGAAATTTTCAATTAAGGAAAGAATGTCTAAGGGATGAATTCTTAATTCTTTACTAGTAAGCTTGGGAATTTCCAACCAAATCCTTTTGGAAGTGATTAGTCTTTACTAATCCATATTATTAAATATAAGAGAATTTTTCTTTCCCTGGTGAAATCTGACCTCCCCAAATTAAAGCAATGAGATGTAGCACATCCCACAAAACCATTTAAGTACTCCAGTGTTTAGTTCACTGTGGTACAGCTATCAGGACCCAGTTGGCTGACTCTTGTATTTCTTCATCTTTATAAAATTGGACATACATTTGTTTTCTAATAAAATATTGTACACCAGGAAAGTAACTCTTCTAGCAATATCAACACAGTATTGAGGCTTGATCTTTTTACATTAAGAATCTTACAACAACAGAGGGAAAAATAGAACTGGAAGCCTTTGGCGTTTATGAGAACTACAGAACAACAGAAAAAAAAGTAGAGGAAATATTCACAGCCTAATGGAGCAAACTTCAGAGAACCTCTTATTTGTACTGATAAAAGCATAAGGAGATGTTTAGAAAATTTTTTGTTGTTTAAGTACAAAGAAGGACAATATCCCATGATATAATGAATCTTATATTATTCAAGTGGCAGTGCTTAGCAGTCCTTTTTATAAGTGGGGACATTCTGGCTCTGAATAAGATTGATTTACTAGGATTAAAAATGTAAAGGAAAAAAACCCCAGCTAACCTCAAAGCCAAACTGAAATAATACCAGCTGGATAGTTTTATGTATTTTACTGCCAAGCATGGTAAAATGAAGACCATATTGATCTAATTCAGAAGAAAAACAAATGACTATTTAAAAAAAATATTTATCTCAAAAATATTTGTTCAAACTGTGACTGTACGCATATTTTGACTCAACTCCATTTAACTGTTGAAGTTTTGATGTCCTATAGGATAACTGTATATTTAATCATATAAGCTGCACGTAGTACATGGTATACAGACTTTTAAATCTTATTAGATCACAAAAATGTATTTGAAAACGGATGAGGCTATTGCAAATACAGATATATTCTCTTCAATCATGAAAGAAATATATGTATACAAATGGAAAGGACTGACCTAAGATTTAAAATATCATCTAGTGAACTTTTTCCAAAAGGATATCAGATAAAATGAGACCTTGACTGCACTACCCAGCTCTATGTCAACAGGTGATGCTCACATGTGGTGGGAAAACAAGGGAAACACAGATAATTGTTAAAGGCAGATGTGTCACTTTCCTCTGGATAGCATCTCCCCTTCTGTTATGGTTTAAGCCCAGCCAGTAACCAAGACCCACACTTACCCACTCCCTTACCAGTGGGTAGGGGAAAGAATCAAAATGTCAAAAAGTAAAAAAAACCAAAAACATGCTCAGCCATCTCCAGGACAGCAGGGCCCCATCAGACTTTGCAGTGACTTGGAAAGATGAATGTTAGCACTCTAATTGTTCTCCCCCTTCCTTCTTCTTTCTCCCACTTCATATACTGAGTATGATGTCATATGGCCTGGAATATCCCTTTGGTCAGTTGGGATCACCTGTCCCAGCTGTGTCTCCTCCTCCCAACCTCCCAAACACCCCCAATTTCCTTACAAGCATTGCAGTGCAAAAAGCAGAAAAGGCCCTGGCTTTGTGCAAACACAATTCAGCAACAACAAAAACATCTCTACATTTTCAACCGTGCGCTCAGCGCGAATCCAAAGCATAGCCCCATAGCCACTGTGAAGTAAATCAACTCTATTGCAGCCAAAATCACCACACCTGTTCTGATATTTTAATATGAGTGGGAAAGAAACAAAACATCACTGTTTCACATCCCTGTAACAGAAGTGACAGAGAAAATTGTGTTAACTGGCTCTAGATACAGTGAAATTCAGTGACTAGCCTGGGTAATTTAACCAGCAAGGCCAGTAGTTACTTCTAGGACCATCTAAGTCAGGAAAAAAAAAATAAACCAACTAAACTCTTAGTAGAGGATATGTTATCCAAGTATGTATATGTTATCCATATATATATATATATATGTGATAAAGCCATAGTACATCAGAGAATCACAGGAATATGCTGTCCTGCTTAAGAATACAATTTGAGTTTCCCCATAGCCAAGTAAAAGAAACAAGTATTTTTTATAGAATTGTATATAATTTTGGCAGAGATCAATGAAGAAAAGTTGGTATTTTTGCAAGGTTGCTCAGAACTTTTCATCCTTGAGTCTTGGGGCTTTATTTTATGTAT
>JANRMJ010000001.1:76995696-77007506 GCA_025584955.1 Alethe diademata
TGCAAGGTTGCTCAGAACTTTTCATCCTTGAGTCTTGGGGCTTTATTTTATGTATCTACATTTTCAAAAACGGTTGGGTTTTTTGATTTGTTTGTTTGTTTTTTGTTTTTTGTCTTTTTTTTGTGTTTTTTTGTTTTGTTTTGTTTTGTTTTGTTTTTTTTCAACTGGTACTAGATAAATTTGGTTGAGGAAAAAAATGGATTTTGCTGATGTAATCTGAAGCCCCATATGCCAGGATGAATCTTTCTCTCCAGGTATCTCATTTATTATGTACCAGTATTCTTTCTGTTGACTTAAAACATCTTCAAGGCGGACACTGAAAGAAGAGAGAACATTTGCTTTACAATGTTTTAATTTAGTCTCATGAGTTTTATTGGATTGTCTAAAACCATAAACCCTTCATCACTTCTACCATCAGTGTTGCTAATAACATTATGAACCTAAACCTTCTTATCCTACTTTCTGTTTGCTGAAATGTTCCATAATTACTGTTGATTCTGTTAATAATAGCATAGCCTAACTATTAAGAGAAAAGAAATTGACAATGGCAGTGTATTTAAGCTATATGAAACAGTAGATACAAAAGAAAGAACAGAAAAGTAGACAAATTCTCTCACCTATGTAATATTTTCAGTGAGAAAAAGAACTCTAGATTAAAACTACATGGGGGCGAGCAACAGAACAACAAGCATCAAATATGACCCATAGGATCTCTTAATATCTATGAGAATTAATAGCATAATCAGAGCTGCAGTTCTGGCCTATCCTACAGATCACATGTTTCTAGATTTCTCCAGTCACAATATTTGAACCAGTAGGAATAGGTAAGGGAGACCTTTCTAGACTATGAAAAATCTCAAACAAACAAACAAAAACCTGAAGTGCTCTCTACTGGAACTTTCATAGTCTGCTGGGAGGTTTTATCTATAAACAATACTTCATGCTTGAATATTTCCCTTTCAAAAACAAATGGATAATTGGTCTTTGTGTGTGTTTTTTCTTGAGACATTTATTGTTTCCCATACTTTAATTCCCTGTTTGTATACCTCATTCTATCTGTGTTATTCTTATAGCATTAGGGATATGTTAAAGTTTAAACTATTTGCAAATTTGCTGAACTGTTTATTTTCTAATAATCTGGAAAATAAACTGAGGTGTGTGGGATGTTTGTTAATTTGTTTTATTTCTCTTTGAAAGTGCTGTGCTGCATTAAAAAGGATTTAACTAGATACTCAGAAAGGCTTTGGAAAAAAATCTAGTATCTCATCAGCAATGAAAAACTTGATGAAATGTTAGAAACTAAATGCATGTCTAGAGAAGTCTTGGGATGTCAATAAAATAGAGAACTAGAAATTAAGGTAACGAAATTATTACTTTTGTACATAGAAATGGGTTTGTGTGAATCCAAAGAGGTACATGATGTGTACATGATGTATACATAAAGAAATAGTAAAATGCTGTGAGGAAATTTTTTCTCTTAAAGCATTTGTGATGGGACTTATCTTCTCTATAATACTATCAGTTGCAATTCTGAGTTCACTGCTATAACAAGGTCATGTAGAACTAAAAATTTTGTCTTTTTATCATCAGGACATGACTAAAGATATCAACTCAAAGTGATGTCAAAGATCTTATAGTGAAAGATATTACATTAGTGATCAGTAGCATCCTGGGACTGGGATCTGCAGGGACAACAGTGCTGGAAATAGAATAATGGGTATAAGAGGAGAGCTTTAAGCATTTTTTAGCATTTTTAACACAGGTTTAATCGTTTTGTTCACTGTTTTATCTCAGGAGGGGCAATTCTATTTGGATCCCAGCAAGAAAGCCACATATTTATAGTCCAGGAAAGGTGATAGTATGTTGGAAGATATTACATCCCTGATGATGTAAACCTGGAGTGACCACACAGGCTAGGGAAAGGTTACGGAATGGTATTCTGCACAAAATTCCTGTTTATGGTGAGGTTTGCTGTTATTGTCTTTAGAGTTTTTTATCATTTTCTTCAGGAGGATGTACTTATGGAAACCTCTTGGGAACTGAAGTTATCCTTCATCAAAGTATGTGTATAGCACAGCACAATTCTGGAGGCTAACTAAAATATGTGGTACAACCCAGCCCAGCCCAGCACTCACTCAGAACAGCTGTTGGTGGAGCACTAACTCCTCAATATACAATAGTCTCCCAATCAGGGCCACAACATTTCCTAGGAGTACTTGAGCAATATTTCATGGCTATTTTACCTTTGTCTTACCTGAGCTGCAAGCAGGAGCTTTGCTAGCAACCTGGTAGCCCCAAAAACACCACTGAAATGGGATCAAACCTTAGCCTGCATTCTGTGAAAGGTGTTTTAGAGAAAGGACTTGAGTTTAGCTATTTTACCTGAGATACTGCAGTAGTGTATAAAAAGAGCCAAATAGTCACATGTAACCAATAGGGATATTACTGGTGAGCCTTGAAAGCTTTATTATATAATTAATTGCCAAAAATAATACTCTGCTTCCTGCTACATGGTGTGGTAACAGGCACGAACATATCTGACACTTGGTATAGTGGATTGACCCTGGCTGGAATCCAGATGTCCACTAAAGCTGCTCTATCACTCCCCTCTTCAGCTTGCACATGAGAGAGAAAATATAGCACAAATCTTCTGGGGTGAGATATGGGCAGGAAGAGATCACTCACGAATTACCATCAGGCAAAACAGACTCAACTTGGGGAAATTAATTCAATTTATTACTGAACAAATCAGAGTAATAGGGAATAATTTCTCTGCATAATGACAAATCAAATTAAATCTTAAAACACCTTCTACCCCTGTCTTCTTCCTGGACTCAACTTCATTCCCCATTTTCTCTACCTTCTGGTCCCCACAGCAATGCAGGAGTACCAGGAATGGGGGCTGTGGTCAGTTTGCCACATGTTGTTTCTGCTGCTCCTATTTCTTCAGGACTAGGACTCCTCACGCACTTCCCCTGCTCAGACATGGAGTGGCTCCCACAGGACACATCTCCAACATGAGTCCTTTGCACAGGCTGCAGTTCACACACTGCTGCAGTGCAGATCCCTTCCAGGCAGGGCAATCCTTCAGAGCCAAGCTCCTTCTGGGCTCTCTATGGGGTCACAGGTTCTATCAGGACCCTGCTCCAGCTTCCCACAGAGTCACAGGCTCCTTTGGGCATTCACCTACTTCAGCCTTATCTGCAGGTGGGTCTGTGCTCCACCTTGAACTGCAGGAAGACAGATTGCCTCATCAGATTCTTCCTCACTGACTACAGGGGAATCTCTGTTCCTACACCTGGAGCAGTACACCCCTCCTTCTTCTTCACTGCCCTTGATGTCTGCAGATTTCTTTCTCCCACATATTCACTCTCCTCTCTCCAGTTTCAATCGATCATGAGCTGCTTTTTTCCCCTTCTTAAATATATTATGCCAGTTTATGCTACCACCATTGCTGATGGGCTCAGCCTTGGCCAGCCACAGATTCATCTTGCTGCCAGCTGGCATTGGCTCTGTGAGACGTGAGGGGACCTGGCAGCTTCTCATAGAAAGCCACTACTGCATCCCTTGCTACCAAAAGCCTTGTCATACAAAGCAAGTACATTTGGCAAAGAACATTTTGAAATATATCTTTCACAAATTTTTTTCTTAACCTTTTTGGAGAAAACGTGTATCAAAATTGCAAGAGTTAATTCCAAAGTGTTAAGATGTTCACTAGGTTTGGCCTTTTTTTGAAGCTTAGTTTTTAAGATTGCCAGTCTCCAAAATATTTTTTATTTTGGTGATAGTGATTTGATGGAAAATTAGTGTATTTTTTATGATCTCTGAGAGTAACTTTCATCTATGCTGCACACAAATTTTCATCTTCCAAAGTTCAACTTGGCCCTTAGAATCATTCTCAAATGTAGTGACCTGGTTTTTAAATATTATTATTTACAGAAAAGTACAAAAAAAGCCTTCTCTGTGTGGTAGTGAATAAGGATATGCTGAACCTAAGGACTCAGTTGTGTAGCCCCCATTGGATGCTGCTGCCCAGAGTTATTCCCATCCACAGGCAAGACTTGGCATTTCCCTGCACTGAACTTCATGCGATTCCCCCCTGCCTTATTCTACAATCTGCCAAGGTCCCTCTGAATGACAGCAACTTTCTGCTGGATCTGTCATCTGTTTTTCAGTTTGATAAAACTTGCAAACTTGCTGAGTGTACACTCTGCCCAAACTCTAGATCATTAGGATTTTAAAAGTTCAGCCCCTGGAACACATCACTAGTGACTGGCCTCCAGCTGGAGCCCAGCAGTTCAGCCAGTTTTCAGTCCATTCCTGTTCATTCATCTGTCTCAGATGATGAAGCAGAAGACAATGCTGAAAGCCTTACTCTAATTTAGAACAACAACTACCACCCTCCCCTCAACAACCATGTCAGTCACATCAGGTGGGTTAAGAAAAATTTCATTATGGTAAATCCACATTGCTGATTCTGATGACATTCTTGTCCTTAATGTATTTGGAAAGGGTCTCCAGAAACATTTGATCTACCACATTCCCAAAGATCAACATGAGGGCTGACGATGGTATAGTTCACCACACCACACCCTCCTTCTTACATATCCTGATGACAATATTGATGTTTCCCTCCTTCCATATTTTGGAACTTCTCTCTGCAAGATGGAACCCCTCCATTCCACTGCAAGTTATAAGTGATACAAGCAACCTTAATGGTTTTTCAACTTCAGTCTAATTTTTTAGTTCCTGCTTCTGCTTTTTATCTCAGTTTTCCTGTTGGGTGCAAAAGTAGTTCAGCAACACTAATTAAATTTCTCTCATACTGCTTACTGCCTTTTGCTTCCTTTTGATTGCACCTCTTCCCTCCCATTTCTGTGCACCAGCATCCCACATTTTCAACGCAAGTACCCAGTGATTTCTATTTTCCATCTGCTGGACAGTATTTGTACCTATTGTACTTATACCTAGGTAGCCATCCTATAACCAAGTACATGTAGCATAAAGGGTTTCAAAGTGATAAAGAGGTTCCAGCTCTCTACTCCAGCCATCAAAAGGGCCCTCCTACAGAGAAAACACTTCCCTCTAGCAGCATGACTTCTCCACTGTGATGCAACTCAGTCTGCTTTTTATTTACCTCATACAAGCCTGAGCGAGTGACTAAATAGACAGTCTCATGCTTCTACTTTCAACAAAACGAGGAACTTCTCACTGAGAAACCTGTGTCCTGATATTCAGGGCCTATCTGTACATATGCCTCTGGACTTAATGTACTTGTTTTAATATTAATTATATGGAACTCTGATTTGGATATGCTAGAAAGTAAGGAAAAGTACTAGGAATTTTACATTCAGTGTTAGTTTTATATAGGTGGATACATAGAGGTTGCAAATATTTAGTTAAAAGAATGGATTATATACTGTCCAGGCCCTTGGAAAAAGCCCTTACTGCAGAGGTCTTAAGCAATATCCCAGGCATTATTCCCAGGCACCGAGCCAGTGCATCAAGAGAAGAGATTAAGCCCATCTGCCTGACATTTGAGATACCACATCTAGGACTGTGGCCTCACTTCCTCCACCTCCAGCCATGTATTGCAGGGAGGACACACAGCAGAGATCACTGTTCTTGCAGCACATGACCTTTGAGGAGAGGCTGAGGAACCAGATCTGGAGCAGAATTCAGGGAAATTTAATGGAAGCCTGCAAAACCTACAAATGATAATCTAGTGGGAGTATAAGCGATAAGAAATGTGAGTTGAAACAAGAGAATAGTTTCACACTGGATAGAAGGAAAACCTTTTTTCATTCTGAGAATAACCAAGCAAAGGAGAAGGATGTAAATTATTCCCAAAGCAGAAATTGCGTTGCTTTAAGTGATAAAAACAGTTTGCAACTGAAGTTCTGCAGCTTCATCAAAAATCTATCCCATGGTCTAGTTATGTTTTTATTTTTATTTTTAAACTGTTACAGAATGGTCACTATTTACCTTTTCCTTAATTTGGGGAAAATTTGCTCCTCTTTTTAAAATCTCTTTTAAAAATATTTTTTCAAAATTAAAAGTATTTCTTTGAGATTATATTTCATTAGGTTCAAGCAGGGGACTGATTTTTTACCTCCTTTAATATTTCAAGATTTTTTATTGTCCTGAGCGACTCTGGAGCTTGTGGTTTCTGCCTTATGCAGAATTTTACATTTGTCTCTATGTAGTTTCAGCTGCTTTTTTGGAACAGTTCTCCACCTCTTTCTGTCCTGCTTTTTTGAACTTGGCTTCTGTCCTTGCTGAAGGTGATGATATATTGAGCTGTAGCAGCATGGCTTCTTTTTTTTTAGGCAAAAAAAAACAATTTCCGGCTAATAGATTTAATGAAACAGATCTATTGTAAATCTAACCTCTTTCAAGATTTGTAGCCTGAAAGACTAAACATTCAATAATTCAAGCACCAATAAAGGAATCAATAGGTATGAACTCATTCACAGAGTAGTCCTAGTTTAATTCGAATGTTTTTTCCTTTCTGAATATCTTATAGGTAATGCAAAGAACTGTTTTGTATTTTGGAAATTTTCAGAATTTGAGAACTCAGATTCAGATTTTTTTCAGTATCTAAAAGATAACAAATGTTTCTTGCCAAGCTATATTTAAGTAACATAAAAAATTACACAGGAATGTAAGTAATCAGTAATCTGATCAGTAATGGGTCTTGGTCTGGGTCTTAGGCTGATCACTCTCCTGTATAGCTAGCAGTGTGTGTGAGGCAGTGCTCACACACAAAACTGGCTAGTAGGTTTTACTGGCTTTACTTTATGTGGTGGTATACTCCATAAACGCTTAATATTTTATAGTTTGATGGACTGTTACCTTCTTTTTTATATAACTTCAGTATATTAAGTTATTAAAAGAATTCATTCTCTGTAGCATGAAATATTTCTCAGCTATTCGTTAAAGAAACATTAAAGGAAATTTAACTGCTGACCTCTTTTGCTTTGCTTAGGGATGTTTTTGAAATGCTGATGTCTAAATACTACTATTTACCTTTCTTGAAGAGCTGCGATGAATACTGGGTCTGCAAACCCTGAGAACTTCCTTAAGCAGCAGTATTTCTATTATCATTGAACTTCTGTCACATCCTACTGAGAAGGTTAACTTTGATTACTACTTTTCAGGGAAATTACGCAAGTAAGAATTTACTTCATTCATTGTGCTCTTTTCTTGCTACTATTTGTGAATTTGAGTGCTGAAGTGAGTACAGCTGCACCAAAGCTAGAGTGAAGTAATTGGATTTCTGGAAGATATAGTTGCACAGAGTTAAGTGGTGTTTTCTTTACCTAAAGAAAATGGACCAAATGTGAAATACTTACTTGGTATCTTTAAAAGTTCCATATGACCAAAGGATATATACAATAAACATAAATAATTCAGTGTTTGAAGCTAAGGCAAGAAAATTACTGGGAGCCTTTGTATTATTTATTTTAAGTTAGGTGATTTTATACATAGCCTTGCAACATCATCTTCTTTCTTTTATTGTGAGAATAAACATGAGAAATTTGTTATAATCACTTGGAGCAATAGTGTCTTTAAATATATGACCTGGTTAGTTTGATAATGTGGCTCTACACTGCAAGAGCATAGTAGAGAAATTAGAGAAGCAAAACTCTGTAAAACTCAGGACATTTATTTACAAATTCCTTAAGCAAGGGATTTTAAGCTTTCACACTCCCTTGCTCACATACTTGTATGCAATATGAAAAGCATTATTTCTTGACAGGAGGTGACAAAAAGATTTCTGGACAATTCTCTTGCACCCCTTAGGAGTCACAGGATGCCACATCTCAGAATCTTGCTGATTTATGCTTTCATAAATCTTTGAGCATGTTGATGCCTATCATAGGCTTTTACTCACTTGTGGGTACATAGCCTGTTCTTTTGAGCAAGGAGAAAAACAGAATGGTGTGTACTGCATGTAGCAACCTCGTTTCCTCCTTCCTTGTGTAAGGGTAGTGGTCAACAGCTAGGAAGTCATCTGTATTGTGACCTTTTCAGAATGCAGGCCCTTTCATCTCGTCATATGCAACATCTTCCTCAGTACTTCCCAAGAGAACAGTGCCTGGGGAAGGGTGCCCTTTCCTTCCCAGTGCAAGCTACCTTTTAAAACCTTTTTGTGCAGTTTATTCTGATGCTTGAACACATGTATTTCGTTCATTCTGCACCATGCAAGTTTTGCTCTTTCTGTTATAAATTTGTGGAAATTAAGTGTGCAAATATTTACCTTATCTCAAGACTTTCTACCATAAACTGTCAGAAAAAATTAGACTTCTTTTTATGCTTTCAATTATTGGTATTTGATGGTTGATAGTAGTCCTTCCTAAGGACGTATCAAATTCTATGTCTGAATAATTGTATGCAGAAGAACATCATGAAGAGGGGGAATATTTGTGAAGAACAGATGTCTTCAGCTTGAGATTTCAGTTACAGCTTCCTTGAGGCTTCTCAGTGCTTAGGAGTGCTCTGTGCCAATGAAGTAGATTAGCAATGCTCAGAAGATTAACAAATTCTCCAAATGCTCAGACAGCAACTTGTTTGGGGACTTTATTAACCAAGGTTAAATATGATATGGCACAAGGGAAATGTAAG
This sequence comes from Alethe diademata, assembly GCA_025584955.1. Lineage (NCBI taxonomy): Eukaryota > Metazoa > Chordata > Aves > Passeriformes > Muscicapidae > Alethe > Alethe diademata. The sequence continues at coordinate 77,004,325 of JANRMJ010000001.1, forward strand.
AAAAGAAAATGAAACCTGGTGGTTTTAACAGTTTTTTGAAGTGCTGCAATCAGAATTATTCTCTATATTCTTTATTTAGCAGAGTGTAATAGAATGTATGTCAAAACAACATCCATCGTTAATAGTTTCTGGTGGTGTCTGGCCTGACTGATAGGCAACCAACAATACAAATTAACTTAAAATTTTACATCAAATGAAGCACAGAGGAACTCTGTTTTGACTGTGAATTTTGATCAAATGATACTTTATTCGACAAACAATGGTCATGCCAGCCTTGAGAACCCTTTCAAAACTCTCTGTTTACAGCATCACACTGATGTGACTATTCACAACTGCATTCAATTAATGAAAATTTAACATATGTTGAGTGATGTTGGGCACCTGTTAGTATAAGTGATGTTTCTCTTTCGGGCAAGAAAATGATGTGTTCTTGGCTTCCGGAAAGACTAAGTTGTGGCCATATTTCCAGTTTCTATGTAAAAATATTCTATTGTTCAGGATTATTAAAAATTCACCATGTTTGGCTGAGGTTGTAAGAAGTTTTGATTTTGGGGCTTTTTTGTTTGGGGGAAGGGTGTTGTTTTTTTTAATTTTTTTTTAATGGTTAAAATGTAAGCAGCAGTAAGAGGATCTTAATATATCATTGTGATAAGCTAAATGGCAGCATTATCAAATTTGAAATGTGATTAAATTTTGAAATCTCATTTAAAAATATCTACCAGGTTGTTATGGATGTTTGCTGACTTCCAAATAAATAGCACATAAATCTACCCTGAGCTGATTAATATTGTTTTCTATAATACAGATACTACAGAACTCTGCTAAGATTTAGAATCTGCAGCTTTTCATTAACTATTTTTCAGAAGCTTCTTTTTTCTCCATGGGTATAATTAATTAAGATAATCTGAAGAAAACATATATTTAATACATTAAGTTTGCCAAGCCAGATGAATGTGACTTGAAATCTGCCTTATCTGAAATATTTGTGCTAGAAGAAAACTGTGCATATTTTTAAAAAATCTATTAAAAGTTTTCAAATAATATATACCTAAGAGTTGCCAACGAATTCTACCACTGCAGAGCTCCTAAATTAACTACTTTTAAAAGCAAATGAAATAAGATTTGTTTATTTGCAAAACCTAAAACCACAAAACCTTTTATTTCCATCTTTCTTTCTCATTTACTATAGTTTCAAAGCTTCCTTGAAATAGACGAGCAGCACTTTAAAAATATGACTTTTAATATTTTAATAGATTTAGTTTCTCATAACCATTAAATTAAGTAGGTATCCATCCAGATTTGATCTAGAACTAACCTTGTGATTCTTTTATTTTCTACATTATAGATTGTGATCATGCAGTGATCAGCATGATCTTTCAGAATTGATTTACTATACTGGAATCACTTAAAGATATTATGTTAGCTTTTCCTGACAAATAAGTTCCTGTTCACTAAGTATTCTGTTTATATCTTAAGTACTCCCTCACTGATGTAAAATGCAAGTTGCTGTGGCGGTCATGGGTACTTACCAAGAGTACACCATCACAGATAACACCCACAATTTTGTTAATTGCCTTCCACTGAGACATGCCTAACTGATTAGCTGAAATTTCTGGCTGCTCAAAAAAATACCTAATAAAACTAGGTATTGAAGTGTAATGCAAACTATTTCCCAATTTAAAGTAATTTCAAAATATATTTACTTTGGTTTTAAATGAGAATTTTTTTTAAAAATTCAACATTATTAAATAAGGCATTTTCAAGGGTTTATTTTCAAAATGTTAGAATATTATTGATCTCATATTAAAGTTGTAATAGCAAGAAAAGAGATTAGGACTGAAACCTAGGATTTCAAAAGGGTAAGGCTAGGAATATAGCGGATTTTTTAACAGCATTTTTTCATCCATATATTTTTTCAGATTTTTTTATACTTTTTATATTTGCTATTTCTTATACTTTGTTTTGCAATCTTTTATAACATTGAGGTCTTCTCTGTTTTTCACTCTGTTCCTCCAGACAAGTAGGCTGGGGCTTGGCAAGTGGAGACATGAGAGAAGGCACAGCCACGACAGCTGATCACAACTGAGCAAAGGAATATCCAATACCATGTTGACATCATGCTCAGCAGCAGAAGTTTGGGAAGGAAAGATAAAGCAGAAAGACAAATGCTGGTGTTTGTCTTCCGGCTTTTTTATTCCATTACTGTTACAAATGATGCAGCCATTTTCCTGGGGATGGCTGAACACTGCCTGCCCATGGAAAGTGGGCAATGAATTCCCCATTTTGCTTTGATTGCATGTGCAGATTTAACTTCACCTATTACATTTTCTTTATTGCAACCTACGAGTTTTCTCACTCTTGCCCTTCTAATGAGTGAGTGGCTGTGTGGGGCTGACTGGCTGCAAGAGCTAAATCACAACCATGGTCCAATCCAACTACAAAGAAAAAGAAAACAGTAGTACTTCAGGTGTTTACAAATGTGTTTGGCAAAGTTATTTACACTACAGTTCTAGCTATTCCTGATTCCTGTAGAGCTGGTTATTTCTCACTAGTTGTCAGATAACTTTTTTTTTTAATGTTCTAATATTTAGATGGTATTTTATGTAATTTAGTATTTATGGGTGGTTATTAAGAAATATAAAATTAGCAGGATCAAAAAAAATAATTAAAGAAATTTTAGGGAAATGTGAACTATAAGAATAAAATATTGCTGTAAATATTTACAAATGTGTGTGGGCAGCTGTGGGCACAAACCCTGGTAGCCTGGGATGTGGTTAAAAATTATTTGTTCTATTTACCTGCTATTTAAATCTTTCAGAAGAAAACCCAAATTGCTTTCTGGAAATTCTTTAATTCTTCCTGTATCAGCTATTTAAAAACCAAAAAAGGCATCAATATTTTCTCAAAGCATTTGAAAAACTGCTACAGATATGGACATTTCAAATAAAAATCAAAAAAAAAGAAAAAAAAAAAGGATAGCATGGCCTCATTAACTATACCATGGCCATCTGCAATTCTAGAACTTGGGGAAAAAATGAAGCAATTTAAAATGTGTGTATGATTGCTCTACCAACTCAAGCTTAAACCAACGTCCATATTCTCATGAGTTTGTCTTCTTTGGGATTTTTTCTAATTGCTTTTTATCAATACATTTTTCTTTAATTTCATTGTTCCTTTTACAA
>JANRMJ010000001.1:77017947-77094711 GCA_025584955.1 Alethe diademata
CCCATTATAGACCAGAGCACTCTGTTATTAGGGGAGAGGAAAGGGAGCAGATCAAACTTGGAGGACCACACAAGGACTCCTGTTTTAGGAAAGCCAAGATCTATTTACTTACCCAAATGAAAGCTCACAGACTCACCTTCAGCCTTGTCTTTACTTGGTTATTAGAAAGTTTGAGATGTGAGGAGAAGAAGCAGTCTCCCACAGGATAAATCAGGGATATATTTAAAAGCCTTTCATTGCTTTAGATTACTGGAATTTGGATGAGATTGTGTTCAAAGTCCTGGTCAGCTTCAGCCTGTGTCCTGTCTGTCTTAAATGCTTGAAATAGCCCTTAGGTTTCCAAAGGAAATCTACTAAGCAAAATCAACAAGGTTGAATGGCGTAGATTTATAGCCTGTGGCTGAATGATAATAGTAAAATTCTTGTCTAGCTGTGGTCAATACAACCTTCACTAAACTACATGATGTTAGTTGCAATCACTGCATAGAGCATATTCTGCTCACAGGTTGCACAGCAATATTGCGAACAGCTTCTGTTTGTTAATGGGTCACCTAAATGAAATGACAGGGAAGGTTACGGCTGAACTCCCATTTGGCAAATGTCTTAATCATAAAATGTAATAAAAATTGTCTCTTCCTCCTCTGCTGCCATTACTTGGAGAATGGTGGCCTTGTCAAGGTTAGACTACACAGGTAAGCAGAAAAGAAATTAGTGGTGACTTACAGACACCCACCATAATTATCATTGCCTCTTGTGGTCTCATAGTTTCTGATTATAGCAGTGCAGTATTTTTTCATAGCATTAAAATTCAGTCTACACTGTACTCTGAATAAACTTACATCAAATGCATCAATAGTGTGTACTGAACAGGGAAAATTTTTAAGACATTCCCACAGACTTAGTGGAAATAATAATGTTGCATTTCTTAAGTTGCTGCAGAGAAATTAAAAACTCAAAGTGCAAAACAAAGAGAGTAAAGAAGAAACTAAAATATTCAGCATCAAATCCAATAAAAGACAGTTTTTTGAAAGCGATCTTAAAATTATGGCAAAATTTAACGCTTTTAAGCAATCAGGATTTTCAGTAATACAACTGAATGGGATTTGAATTTTCCTTTTTTGATAAAATTAAATTGCTGGAATTTGCACATATATTTATGTAAATATACTGAAAAACACTGAAGTCCTGTCAGTTTCTAAAATGATATATGGAAAGTTAAAAGTCTTGATGTGAAAATTTTCTAATGTTACTCTTTTAATTTTCACATATAGCCATCAAGGTTTGCTTATGACAGACCTTGCTGAAGATAACTTCCTACCCCATGGCTTGATGCAAACTGTGAAAATAGTATGTGAAACTAATTTTTCTCTAGTGGTTATATATTGCAGCTATTTACCATAGATGCAACACCTCTGGAGAGCAGCAACTTCACCTAATGCCTAACACTCCTTTAGTGTCATGACAGAAACTAATACACATTTACCACCTTGAATGCATTATATCAGTGCAACTTTTTGGTTACAGAGATAAAGAAAATTGCAACATCTTTTAAAATTAAAAGAAACAAAGTTTTCAATAGCTGACTATTGTGTCCTTTGTCTTGTCCAGAATATAACTAAGATGAAAGACTCTGTTATTCTGCTTCTGGTAAAAGCATTAAATAATCCTCAGCAAAACCCAAGAGCCTACATGGCTCCATCTAGCATGAACTATATAGTCAAGGTGCATTACACACTAAGGAGTAATCACAGTTGTTGTTTACCTCTTCAACAGATAACAACCGGATGACTTCTCATCATTTAGTCTTTTGTAAATAGACTCATAGTTTGAAAAACAATGAGTTTTTAAGTCTGCATATACTCCTGCAACCAACTTTTGTTTGGAAAAACAAGACCTCATTTATGGATGGTCTTTAAAAGAAATCAAGTTTTCATGTTAAGTAAGATGAAGATAATATTTTTTTTCCCCCTCTCTCACATCCTTCATGCCTAGAGGCTATGCTTTCTCCCTGTTCCTTGAAAAGGCCTTCCTATTTTTTTTCATGTTTTTTAAGCACAAAGCTATGAATTGCATCACCTCACAATATCAGTAGATTTGCAGTCACTTCTCAGAAATCTGAAGATCAACAAGGGCAAATCAGAAGAAATGAGAAGAAAATAAACTCAATTTTATGGGGTCTAAGCCCTCACAAAAAGAAGGAAATTGCACAATATTAGTAGTGACAATAACAATACTTCCATTTTTATATAAAAGTTTCAAGTATAAATTATTAAAAAAACAATAAGGCTCACACCAGGTGCAACTGTTGCCTTATTCTTTCCTTCTAATTTTTGCTGTTCCAGTCACAAAGAAATGTTAAAGGGGAGATTGATGATGAGAGTTGGAAAGTTCTGCTAAAACTTCAATTTTAATAGAACTTACCTACTCTTTGTATTGGCTTTTTTGTGGGCTTTTGTTGTTGTTTGTATTGTTAGTTTGTTTTGTTTTGTTTGTGTTTTTGTTGGAGTTTTTTTTTTTTTTGGTAACATGGTTTACATTTCCACCATTTGCATTTCTAGACATAGTAAGGTTCTGGGTCTTAACAAGGCAGATTTCTCATAACGAAAATTGCTCACATAAAGTGCCAAAATGTTTTATTTGGTATGCAACGATTTTGAGAGTGTTGGTCAATCAAATAATAACTAATTGCCTCTTCCTTTTTGTTCCTCATTTAAATGTCAGTGCAGATGTCCTGTGTGAAAAAAAAGTCATCTCAGGAGAGAAAGGAAAAACTTCTGAAAATATTTCTTTTACTTCTTCCAAGTTCCTAATTGCATAAGCCTCCATGAAGAAAATAAGTTAGACAAAAAAAGATGGAGAACTACATGTCTTTGGGCACCATGTAGAGTAATGAAGGCTTTGTAAAAATATTTGAGAGTTTCAAACAATGCATCTCAGAGGTTGGGGAGATTTCCTAATACTGTGAGGAGAAGGAAGCTGTTAGTAAGTCTATCACTGGCATTTACTGCTGCAAGTTTATTCATTCTATATAATTCAAGTGGCTCTTGCAGTTAACTCCACTATGCTGCTGAAGGCTGCATGACAGAGCAACAAGGAAACATGCAAGCCTAACTTTTTTTTTTAGTTCTAAGTAATTAGAAAAATTATTGCAGCCAAGATATTCCATACAGATGACAGGAAATAAATAATTCTGTGAAAACTGTGGTTCTGTGATCATCTTTCCAGAATGGTCTCAGAAACTTCTTAGCATCAGAAAAAAATTGATTTTCTTGATGCTAATTTGGAAGTTTAACTTATGTAGATTCAAGTAACAGATAAAGTTTGTCTTGGGGGCTAATCCTGATTTAAAGTATTGATTTTCTTACCCATGAACATTGCTGGACATTGCTGGGTATTTAGATAAAACATTGCCCAGGAAACTCTCTTAAACTGCTTTTTTTTTTTTTTCCTGCTTGAAGTCAGGGATGTTTTTTGTTTGTTTTTATTTAAATTATCTCTTTATTTTTAATAGGAACTGTAATATGATAAGAAAGGGCAGAGGATATTAGCTTACTAAATCAGAGACATTATACCCTTTAATTTAGCAATACCAACAAAAAAACCTCCAAGAACCCTATGATATTCCATCAAAAAACTTCATGTAAGAATAATTCAAAGTTATTTGGTCGTCTCTTGTTGTCACAAATGTTTAAAAATTAGAAAGCAAAGTCTTCCTTTGTACACACAGAATTTGTACTCAGGAAGGGTGAGTTAAAGAACCTGACCAACCTTGGCATTTTCTGATCCTCCAGAATGATAGACTAAGAATCCTCCTGTGGTCCATGAAAGATCGCAGTAAATCCCTTGAAAGCAAGGCAAAGCCCAAGGATATTTTTGTCTGAAGACTGAGCAGTAAATAGAGGAATAAAGGAAGAAATGTTGTAGCCTTCTGTTTTGCAGCCCTGCAGACACTCTTGTCATGAATCTCCAGCCATGCGATTCTTTTCCTACCAACTGTCAGCCTGACCTTTGGTTTCCCAAAGGCTGTGTTCGTGATGGCACCGTTGGGAATGTAGTGCTTTAACTATTAAAAATTCTGAGTTGATTTATTTTTTTTCTTACACTTCTTCCTCACAAAATACAGGATAGAGATTAGGACAAAGCTCAATAAACTTGAAGAAAGATTGGAGATTATTACAATAGGTCCTGACTGAAATGCTTCTGATATTATTAACTTTTGCTGTAAAGTTATTGCTTGCAGGACTTGTTTATGTTTAATTTGTAATTCTGTTAGTCAAAAAGACTAGATTAGGTTTTCTCTGTGTGCTTGATATCCTAGATGAACCAGGTATGTGCTGCTGGTTTCTCAAGGTGTTCTGTTAAAGATCTGATAAGAGGTCTATGTATTGTGAAATTCAACATATCCATAGTTCTTTGCCAAAGACTTTTAATAGGATCATCTGGCAGAAGTGGCTTTTTTCTGAACTCCTCCTGCACTATATTGGTAAGAGATATCAGAGGGAATTGAAATGAAAATGCTGAGAAAGATAAAAAGCACACTTTCTATTACAAATATTTTTCTGAGGTAATTTTAACTTTTTTGTAGAATTTACTTAAAGATGCAAGTAGTGTTTCTAATTACATGGAAATTTTATTAAGGTAGGGTTGTTTTGCCCCATAATAAGGAAGACAGAATGTCTATTGCAGAAATTCTATTAATAGTAATAAGACATTATGTTGGTTTATAGTTTGTGACCATACTTCACTAATGCAAGGTTTGGTTTACTTTTTTGTATTATAAATGTCCCAAATAAATATAGAAGCTTAATAGCTATTTCTTCATGAAGTTTATGCCTGTTAAAAATTGTTATATGCCTCACTAAAGGATTGGTATCACATGAGGACACAAGGAAACAATGATTTTTGGTTTATATCTATAATTTGTTAGACCTTAAAATTTTAGTGGAATTCAGTGCTCTAAAAGACTTTTGCTCTTTTCAGTGATTATGTTTGAATTTCTTGCCACCAGGATCTTTCCAAAGAAAATAAGCACATTTCTATTTGTGGCTAATTCAAGTGATTACTCTATGAACAAATATTTCTCATAATACCTTGAATTTGCTTTGAAGATTCATATGCCTTATTTCATACCCTAACATAACACTAGCACATGCATGTTTCTTATATTATTGTCTATAATAACATAACTTTTTGCATGTTTGTGACATTTCTAATTTCTTTTAATTTATTCTATATCTCGTTAAATACTTCCAGGAAACAAAATTCTGGTGCATAGTGATTTTATTCTTCCAGAACACAGAATGGTACAGCTTGAAAGACCTTTAAAGATCATCTGGGAGAGTAAATTTTTTTTTTAATTGTTCTTTTCTCTCAAGCTTTTTCAGTGCTAGTGATTGTCTTAGAACAAGATTCTCAAATCTCTTCATTTCTTCAGAGGTTTTATTATTTTTTTCAATTACACAATAATGCAGTAGTGAGGAAAGTCATGCTTGTAAGGTCTTGATTTGCTCTACATCTTAGCAAGAGTCAATCCAGTACAGTGCCAAAATATTTGAAGTAAATTTTCTGTAGTCAACAGTTGTTCTTGTTTTGCAGAGTGTGTGATTCAATCCAATAGATGGACCTTTACAGTAGCTTGCACTCTTCGGGGTCCTGATTTATCAGAGTACCTCAGTGAAACTACTGAAGTTAAACAGGCATAACTTTGTGGTGATGTAGTGATTAATTAGGTTTTCACTGTAGTTGTGCAGAACAGTTCAGAAAACTACAGAAATAATAAACTATCTCATTCTCAGAATTTAGGAATCAGTCTAAAGTCTTGCTCTTCAAGCTGCAAAATTATCGGCTTGGTTGGGTAGTTATACTGATTTTTTTTTGATGTCACAAAATAATTCATCTTGAACAGTTTAAACAAGACCTTTCTACCTTTCCCTCTCTCTCTTTTTTAGTTGTTTTATTTATTAATTATATATTTCTATAGGACCCTACCACAATTGTGCTCTTGCATACAAGCCAGAACCTCTGGGGAGGTCACCCAGAAAAAAGACGCCGTAGAGAGAGAAAGAATGAGCTATGTTCCCATTTCTTACCTGAGATCAGGTTCTAACTCTACCAAAAATGAAAGAATACAAACTTCCTAAGAAGACTGAGGGGCAGAGTTGCCAATCTTACACAAAATATTTAACATCAAGTTGAATTTAACACATCTGGTATTTTTGGCAAAGGACAAACAGCACAAATTGCTTTAGTGTTCCAGACAGTATGACTTGTCATCTGAAAAATCTGTATAGATTACAGCAGTGATAAATTGATATTCATGTCATTATACTAAGAATAATAGTAAAAGTTTAAATATTTTTGATGGACCTATGATAGATTTATAAATACGTGCCTCAGTTTGTGAAGACTAAGTGGTTATGGAAACTTACCTTAAAAATTTACAGAGATGAAATGAAAGTTTTTGTAACAACAGCTTAAGAATAAGGTAAATATAACTTTACTGTATATCTATGTGAAATAAAAATGCAAAGAAAATAATGGTGTTATAGTAGAACTTGACATGCCTGTTCTGGTATAATGAAGTTAGCACAGATAAAGCAGGAGTGTTGTTTTACTGAGAAGACTCAGATGGGTGTTATTATATCCAACAGTCTAGGCCTCCTACTTTGCTCCATCATGTGATCTGATGCCACAGCAGTATTTAAACCATATGCTGACATTCCCATCAGAACTTCACGAATCTCTGAATTATAAAATTCCTTTTTATTTCAGACATTGTATTGATGCCAAGATTATTTTTTTGCCTTTTATGTACCTTTTATATACATTATTTATAGCTTTTATATACCTTATTTATACCTTTTATATACCTTTTATACACTGTTTATATACCTTTTATGTATCCTCCGTACTCCTAGGATGCATTCTTATAATTCCTTAAGTCTGCTCACTTAGCATAGTCCTGGCATTCTGTTAAGCCAAGAGACCAAACATCCTGGAGGCCTCACAGCTGGAGGTTGGAGAGCCCTACACAATCTGGAGAAAACAAGGTTCTCTCTAGAATACATCCTGTAAACTAAGGTTCGGCCCATCCAGGGGGGAATTCCTCGGCATGGGAGGATATCATGCTATTCATTCAAGCCTCTCATTGGGGCATCTTTGTTAAATATGCCAACTTTTAAGGTCTATAAAATTGTATACACAATCTATCATCTGTGCACATTGCAGCACATCCCACCTTGGTGAAGTGGTGCAGCATAAAGATATTTTTAAATTCCAAGGTAAAAACCCTTTATCCTTTAACCATGTCTGAACCTTAATTTTTAGGACCAGGAAAAAGGCATCAGTATAAGCTAGTTGTCTTGATGCAAGAAAATATCTTGCTGACGCTCCTGGACTGAGATGGAGGGAAGAGTCTGTAGTGGTATTCAATATCAAATTTTCAGTTTTCATAAAGTAGTGTTAACACTTTGTTATGTCTCTTAGAGCATCCAAAGATGTTCTATATTCACAAATGTGAAGAAAGCTTAGTTTTTAAGGCTCATCACAATGCAGATGGAGAACGAACAAGACACCAGTCTTCAATTGCAGGAAAATGGACAGCACCAAACTTTGCCCACTCATAGGGATAGTTCAAAAAATGCTTTAAAAATGAGAGATTTTGGTCAGATATTAGGAAGAAATTATTTACTTGCTGGGTAGTGAGCACTAGAATGAGTTGCCCAGAGAAGCTGTGAATGGCCCATCCCTGGAACTGTTCAAGGCCTGGTTGATGAGGCCGTGGGCAACTGGATCTAGTGGGTGGCAGCCCTGCCCGTGGCATGGAGGTTGGAACTAGATGGTGTTGAAGGTCCTTTCCAACCCAAGCTTTTATATTTTATATGATTCTATGATAATTCTTATTATACTGCTAACCAGACCATGAAATATATTCTGCCAACAATCATTTTACTTCTTTGCACCAAAATAGCATTTTGTACAATTGGAGAAGGAAACTGGACATATAGGTCTGTGGTTCTGCTGCAGCTGTCAGCTTAGATTGTCCTTAAAGTACTCAATGATACAATAAAAAGCACAGGCTATCCCGTATGTGATAAAATGTAAAATTTGCAAAGAGGTATACGTGCAGGTGGTTTTTCTACATCTGGAGCGATTATATTTTATGTGAACAAGATGAAAAATGAGGAAGCTGCTATACATGACTCATCAACAAAACCAAAACTAAAATAATAAAACTAGTCCTCATAGCAGTAAGTTAGTTAACTGTTCATTGTCCATCTGGGTTAAGATACTCTGAATTGTCAGTCATGAAGGGAAAGAATTTCACTTCCTTAGGGTAACCGAGCTTCGAGAGATTTTTGTTTAAGGTTGTAAGGATTTAACACTCAAGAAAATTAGTTAATTGTGCTTCTCAAAAAGACATTTGCAGTGAGTGGACGAGATTTGAAAGACATTGTGCGACTTGTCTTGGACGTTGATTTCTCACCTGACATAAATTTACAAAAACTGACTCAGTATGTGAGAGGTCCTCCTTAAGAACTCATTGTAATGCAGGAATAAGGAGGATGTTTCTAGCAGTCCGAAGCTGGAATAAAAAGTTGTTCTGAGCCCTCAACCACTACAATCATCTTTCTACTTCTTTTATGCACCAGATTAGTGACTATTTTTGGACAGCTAGTGTCTGCCTGAGCTTCTCTCCTACTGCTTCTTTATTCCCTACATTTCAGGGGACTTGTATTCACCAGGATATGGAATAAGAGAGATTTTTTCAGAATTTCTTACATGGTTCTCTTTAAAACAAAAATTTCATAAATATGCTATTATAGAGCTCTGTTTCCATTTCTGTTATTTTTGAAGTCTTATCCTCTTACCTGTTTTGCTATCATTCCTGGTTTTATTTTGAATCTTGTACAGTTTTGTTTAAAGCAAAGGCTTATGCAACGATATGGTGGCTATATGTCTGCATGTGCTGTAATAAAAGACTGATGAGTCATGTCTAGTGATTTTCTCTTTTTAGAGCACAAATAATTAGCCTACTAACCTCCAGATCTGTGTGTGCAATTTCCATGGCACTGGCAGTATAAAGTAAAATGGCGCACTCCTATAAATTAAAAAGGTTTAAGTAAAAAGGTTTTTTCAGGAAAATGCAACAGTTGGTGCAGTGTTGTCCCACAGTTGCTAATGTAAATAGGAGTGATTAATATTCTTAAAACCTTAAACAACAAAGGAAAAAGCTTTATTTTCTCCAACAGAGAAGCACTGTTGCTGTACCATTCTTCTAACTGTGCTGTTAACAGCAAGAATTACAGGTCTCATTTCTGAGTAGGTGTCCAAATATATCAATGTAAAAAGGGGGAAAAGTTGAACTCAGACTATAACAGCTTTCCTGTTCTTTACAGGATGCTAGAGACATTTTTCGCCCTTTATTTTAAAAAATAATTTTGAAAATAAGAATTTGCACTTTGATTCTGAATGATTTTCAACTCAGCATTGAATTGTGTAAAATGACACATTTTTTTAAAATTTTTGCTTTTTCATTAGCAGTTGGGGCTAAAGAAAACAGAAAAAAAGAAAAGGATTAGCTGAAAAGTGATGGTTAGAAATAACAATTGAACTCATGACTGTGGAAATACACAAGTAAAAGTGGTTTTTTACCCTAGCAAGGTGGTATTGCAGGACTGGCTTTGTTTTTTATTTACCCAAGGCAAGAATCAGATGTATGAGAAAAACAACAATAACCTTAGAAAAATATTTACTTTGTTGGTCAAAAATTACTGCAAAATGTGTTTTGCAGTAACTATGTTGTAAAATCAGATAAAGTAGGTTAAATATCAAGACAAAGCAAAAAAGAATACAATACATTCATAAACAGTTCAGTGAAATATAAAAACTTCAATATGTTTTACTGATATCTATTAGGTTTTTACTATCTCATTTTATAAATGTTTGGCTAAGTCACTTTTTGTTTTCAAGAGTGTTAGTGGGGAAAAATGAAATGATTACTTGCAACTTCATGAGATTTCTGCTGGTTTTAGATATATCTTTAGGAAGTCTTATAATCTACGTGGTATAATAAAATTATGAGTATGAGAATTCTTTTAAAGAGAAAATTTACATTAAATTAATGTAATCAATGAAATAGCATGTCATTACTAGCAATTTAAAATAGAAAATAGCAAATATATTATAGTGAAAAATTTCATCGTGAAAAATTTCATAGTGAAAACTGAACCAATATTTAAAACTTGCTAAAACATTCCATTAAAATTGCAAAGGGAAAGAATGTCTGTCTGCAAATAATTTATAAGCAGAGGAAAAGATTTAGTTTTGAAAATGTTCACATCTATGTATATTTGAATAGCTATGCTCATGTAAGGTTTATGAATACCTCTGCTCTGTAAGAATTCCAAATCAACCACGATAGTGTGAATGCCACATTGGGACTTTCACTGAAACCAGCTAGCATGCCCTGGGATAAACTCTTCTCAGTATTTTTTTTTTTCATTTAGTTCAGTGAAATGTGTTTGTATGTCTGTAAGTAATAAAGCTGCTGAAGGATTTAAAGAACAAGTCCTGTGAGGAGCAGCTGAGGCAGCTGGGATTGTTTAGCCTTGAGAAAAGGAGGCTCAGGGGTCTCCTTATTTCTTGTGACATCTACCAGGCAGGAGTTTGTATCCAGGTGGGGATTGGTCTCTTCTCCTGAGTAACATGATAGGATAAGTAGAAATGGCCTCAAGTTGTGCCAGGGGAGTTTTAGACTGGATATTGGAAAAACAGTTTTCACCACAAGGGTCGTTAAGCACTGAAACAAGATGCTCAGGGAAGTGCTGGCGTCACCATCCCTGGAGCTATTTAAAAAGCTTATAGGTGTGTGCTTAGAAATGTGGTTTATTGATGGACATGGTCATGCTGGGATAATGGTTGGACTTGATGATCTTTAAGGTCTTTTCTAACCTAAAATTATTTCTCTTCTCCAACCTTAACAATTTATTGATTCTATGATGATCCTAATGATCTTTTCCAACACAAGCAATTCTACAATTCTATGTATAATGCCACAAATGAACCTGACTTTTTAAAGAATGATAGTATAACACATGCCAGTCATGTCCCTCTTTTCTTTTGAAGTTGATAGAAAAATTAATTATCTAGAAATTTTTAAAGGTAAAACAGCCTTCAGATATTTTGTTTAATGTTTTAAAACAATGTACTGCAAGAATATATAAATATGAAATATTTATTTTTTGTGGATTTTTATGCAAAAGATGTTTCTTGTTCTGTAAGAAACAGTCTTACAAAATGGACCTCTTAATCCTGATGTTCAGCATCTATATCTACATATAAAGTGAAAATTCCATAAATACACTGAAGGCACAAGATAAAAGCTGAAGCTTTCAGAAGAAATGGGAATTACACACACTACTGAGCACAGTAAATCAACAATACAAAAATTGTCCAGTGTAAAAATAAACTCTTTTCCAAAAGCCCTTAATGCAAGAAAAGTATGTAATCTATAACAGTGAGATAATTGGATTTCACTGCAATACAATTTTTTTAAAAATCTTTTAAATTCTTAAGAGTGATGTTATCTATTCACCATGAGTCTTGGAAATAAGGACACACCTGGATTTCCAAATATCAACTGATAAGAAAGAACTGCAATAGGAAAAACATAGTGTAAAAAAATTTGTCTTCTATTTTCTTTTTTTAACTAATCTTCTTGAAGGCAATCAGGGGACTGTAATAGCCAGTAGAGAAGTAGGAATAAGAGTATAAGGACACATACTACATGAAAGCAAGAAGTTTGCCTAGCCCGTATTTTGTGGACAGATATAGAAACATCAAGATGACAAAAGAGTGTACAGATAAAATAATGCATCTTCAGGATTTACCAACAGAAAACAGAAAATATTTAGAGATTCCATGTGTAAGCAATTACATCTTTGGTGTTACTTGGATGAAATAATTGGGTTGTACAGTGCACTCTTGTTTCATCAATTTATCTAATTGACTAGTAAACTCATAGCATCTTGCAGAAAAGAATTCCTCAGCTTGATTACAGTATTCTTGATAGAGACCAGAATGTCTTGGCCACCTGGGCATACACTGGCTCATGTTCAGCCAGTTGCCAAACAGCACCCCCAGGCCCCTTTCTGCTGAACAGTTTTCTAACCACTGTTCTCCAAGCCTGACTACACTGGATTGCTGTAACCCACCTGGATGTGTTCTTGTGTCATCTGCTCTAGGTGACCCTGCTTTGGCAGGGTGGTTGGACTAAATTATATCCAGACTGATATCCAGAGCTCACTTCAAGTAAGAATTCTGTGGTTCTGTCACCCAAGCACAGGAGCCAGAGGCCGTGCCTTGTTGAACTTCATGTTGTTGTCCTTACTCCATTGATCAAGTCTGTCAAGATCTCTCTGTAGACCCTTTCTACCCTTGAGCAGATCAACATTCCTACGCAATTTGATGTCATCTTCAAATTTACTGAGGATGCACTTGACCGCCATATCCAGATCATCAATAAAGATACTAAACAGGACTGACCTCAAAACTAAACCCCTGGGGAACACCACAAGTGACTGGCTGCCAACAGAATTTAACTCCATTTACCACAACTCCCTGGCCATCAAGCCAGTTTTCTACCCACCACAGTCATCCATCCAAGCCTTCAGCAGACATTTTTTCTAGGAGCATGCTGTGGGTGATGGCATCAAATGCTTTACTGCAGTCTAGACAGACAACATTCACAGCTTTTCCCTCATCTACTAAGTAGGTCATATTGATCTTGAAGAAGATCAAGTTGGTTAAGAAGGACTTTGATAAATCCATGTGGGCGGGGTCTTATGTCTTGCATGTAGCTTGTAATGTCACTCAGGTTGATCTCTTCCATAACCTTGCCCTGAACTAAGACTTTTTTCCTAGAAACACATCTTTGCTACTCCTATATTATATTTTTTAAGTTCGTGGTGTTTTTTTTTCCAGTGACAGAAAATAAACTGACTTTTCACTTAGCACTTATCAAATTATATGTTCTTTTATTTTGTACAAGATTTTTTTCCTCATTTTTTGGATTACGAGTTTTCTTTGTATTTAATCAATTTGTATTTAAATCCTTTAAGCCTGCTGCATCAATTAGAATTAATCTTTGTGCTTTGTCTCATAAAAATGCTTCAAAAGATGAACTGTTCTTAGGAGAATCTTATGGAGTGGTTCCATGGACAATTATTTACTACATCCATCACTCATATCTGAATCATGGTAGGTATCTCAAGGTGCCCTGCCTGATGCACTGAGGCCTATGTCACCAGCTTCACAGTTTTAAAGTCTGTGCATGTTGTCCTTAAATCATAATGAAGTATTTAAGACCCTTGCTGTTCATAATATTCTACAGTATGGACCAGTCTTGTTCTCATTCACATCTCGATAGAGTTGGTTTATGATGGTACTTTAAACTGTAAAAGTGATTCTTCTTTTCTTACACAGAGAATCTTTCTGTAGGTCTCATAACTTGACCTGAAGGCAGCCATATCTTCTGTACCAATACATAGTTCATAATCTAATTATGTTGTTGTTATTACAAAGTAATAGAGGGTGTGGCCTCTCTCATCCAGAATTTAACATTTATTTAGGTTTTTTTCAACAGAGTTTTATTACTTTATTGCTGCAAGACAAAGGACATTTTTTATTTTTTTTAGACCTGCTTTTTTAACATGAAGCACTTTTCTAGCATCAGTTGTCATGCATCCTCCAGTTCCCCTCTGTCCTTCATTACCACAGAAGAGGGGCCCTTTCCCAAATTCCAGTTTCACAGTCCCAGACATGTCCCATTCCATTCACAAGATCAGGTGTTTCAGAAGAAGGCAGAAAAGCCCAAATCTTTGCTGATATAGCTGGTGTTGATTCTCCAACACCAAACTCAGCTTAAGGAGATCCACCTTTCAGATAGGTTTATCGTTTTGGAGCCACACCTTAAAGCATAATATTGAGACAGTTAAGAACAAAACCTTGGTTGTAACAGTCAATGATGGCTCAAAGTGAAACTAGAAAGATATATAAGTTGAATTCATATTTAATATATTAATTTATCATAATTGATATATTAATTTGAAAAAAATATTCACAAAGGAATAGTATCTAATTTGGTAAATCTTTCTTTTTTGGAGTTTTCTGGCAGTCAGAGTTGGCTCTGCTTCCAATCTTAACAAGTAACATATGTCAAAAATTTTTACCATCAAGAGTTTCCAACTTTTAGCAGGTTTGCACTTTGCTTAAAATTAGCTGTGGTGAAAAGAGGAAGAACAAGACAAGATGTAAGAAAAGATTGCAATTTTCTTCCTCCTACAGTTTAGTGCTTTGCCTAGTGAACTCTTTGCACTTCATACAGTCTAGATGCATGAGTGATACTAGTCTTTCTAAAGAGAGGCTTGTGTGCAGTTATTTGTCCTCTGCTTTTTTTCCCATCTGTTTAAGTGTAAAGGCATCAATCTACAAGACTACAAATAATATTTTGGCATTTGAATGCAAGTTTAACTGTATCAGTTTAAATTGAAAATGTATGTTGAAATTAATTTATTATCCCAAAAGGGTTGCTGATAGCTACTTGTACCCAAAAGCAGACGAATATAATAGCCACATTGTTTCTCTCCGAACTTGTTATTACTGTTTTTCATGTAAGGCTTTGATTATCAGTGTGCTTCTCCTAAACATGACTTTTACTCACAAAGAAACCAGGGTTCACAAAACTAATAAAGCACATTTTGTCATTCTTGGTATTATTGAGAATAAGGTTAAACCCTCTTAAATTTTGAGATAGTCAGATTAAAACTTTAAAGATCCCAAACATAGTATTTCTATTTTGCTATTTCTTCAGCCTTCCAATACATCACTTACCCACCGATGCAAGTAAGATAAGGTAAAAAAAAAATAATCCTTTTATTTCTATAAGCTATTATGCACCAGAAAACATTGTTTTGTAATGTCAGTTCTATAATACAATGGTTACCTTGAGAGTTGGCTTTTCTTGCAAATTCAGGGTTTAAATTCCAGTCCCAGTGTTTTTCTATTTCAGTTTTTAGATTGTGATGAAGATTTTAAAAAATCCATAAGTATTGTGGTGTCTACAAAATTGTGAGCCTGTGTACCTTTTGAAATGCAATCAATTTTTTGCATCTTTTCCTCTTAAAAATATATTTTATGTTCTGCATCAACGTTCTTCATGTCTTTCAAATTAATGTATTTTAATCTGGTTAATCAAAAGGTACACAGAATTCATAGTGAACTAGGTGAAAAAGTTAGTAGTGCTTTTTCTAGAGCAATAATAGTCTAAAATAACAATTGGTATGCAAAATAAAGCCAGCCAAATAATCCTGGTACATAAATAGTCAATGGGAAGGATTTAACTAAATATTTGCAGAGAAATCATAGCAGATTGACTTGAAAACTTTCAAATGGAAGGTTTCCAGCTATAAATATTTACTTATAGAATCTGTCATTCCTGACTTCCTAATATGTTATCCTTTTTGCATAATTTATTTTATTTGTAGTCTTATTAAGACATAATTATCTATTACATACATTACACATAGTTAAAATTGACTTAATATTTCTGTTTCTTTCTATTCGGTGTCAAAAAGATGATCTAGGAATATGTTTGTACAGATAATGAATGACAAATAATCTTTAATTTCTCTCTGTTGTCACAAGTAAGCAGATCTCCACTCCAAAGTGAAAAGAAATATAATCTAATAACTAAGATATAGAAGGTAGAAACAGGTATTGGCAATCAGCTTTAGTTTTCAGCACCTTCCTGGTGCTATCTGGACAATGAATGCCTCAATAGAGCCAACGTATTTACTGAGCATATCAATAAAAATCAAAATAAACTGTAGAGCCAGAGGATTGATACAGATATCCCTAAGATTATGACAGGCTGTAGAATATGAATATAGAAAAACTGTTCACTTTCTGTTTCAAGAAAAGAAATTGATTTTACTAACATAGAGTTAAACTGTAGAACACTTTACAGTTCAGTAGGGTTACCAGAAGTACACATGGCAGATAGAGGCCCAGTATGGGTGTCTGTTTGTGTAGAAGTGATTTAATGAAAAGGAGTCAAGAGAGAGAAAGGGTGTTCTAAGGGTTGTGGGATAATGTACTTTACCGTCTTTCTTGTACATCCACAGAGTCTTTTGGGCTAGTAACAGGAGAAGCAAAAATCTTTTATTTATTTCATTATTGATAGTTTTGCCACTGCTTACACTGCTCATGATCAATTTGGGTAAAACAATGTGGCTGTATGGTATTAGTACCTGAATAACTCACAGTAAATACTTTTTCAGCTTCTCTAGATTTTAAGTGTTGCATTCATACATTTCTAAGTCTATGAGGTCTTGTGGCATTGCACCTTGGGTGGCTTATTGAGTACAGCTAATGGAAAATGATCTGCTACACAAATGCTGGAGGATGTTTCATCTCTGCTACACAGCAATACTTCAGTTTCTAAAGTGTGTTACTACTTGATGCTTACTATAACTTATTATCTCTAGACTCCTAACCTAAAGGAAGGAGTTAGGTTTAGGGTAACCTAAAAATTTTGCTGATTTTCATCTTTCATGTAGAAATGACAGTTAAGAATTTGCTTGTTTAAGAACTTGAAAGATTTTGTTATTCTTCTAGATACAATGTGTGAGATCAAATAACTATCAGACAATTCATTGATACAGCTGCTGAGTAATTTCCCTACTCCAAATGCAAATCTATAGGAAGCTCTTTATAGATATCGTGATCGATTCTTGTATATAAGTACTTAATTTAGGATAAGTTATACTTTTAAATTTATAACATCCATAAAACAAATTCCTGCAGTCCTAGAATATTAATGATTCAGAAGATAAAGCTTTGAAGAACAGCTATATTGTTACTGACTTTGATGTGTACAGTCATTATGTAAATCGTTTCCCTTAGCAAATAAAAGTTTAGGAAATGACATAATTGTGATATATTTGCAGTTATGGGTCAATAACTATACACCACCTTGTCAGTGTGATGGGATGAAACCAATGTGCTTGAGTATAACCTGGAACAAATTTGTTTCTATTCAACTTGTCATTGTCCTTTTCAATATTCTACTCAAAACTACTGATAAAAATTTTTGAGGATGAGAAGAAGCAATAAATAGACAAGTATTTCCACTGTTGATCCAGGACATATCTTGGCTGTACTGTTTGATATAACTAACCTTTTTGATAGGCTTTGGACAGTCAGTTGACCTTTTTCTCCTAATACCTCCCAGCATTTATGTACTTCAGAAATGATGGCTTTTTGCTTGCTTTAGCCATGCTTTTTCTTATGAACACAGTGTTCATTATTCTTCTCACTATAATGTCAGATTGAAAGGCAAACATTTACTGTGCTATTGCCTTCTTCTTTCAATATATCAGTGGCTTAAGCTATGAACCCTGTATATACTTAAGGCTACTAAGCCCATCAAGGGAAACTGGATAACACTGTCCTTTATCGAGCTAATACCAGCCAGAAAGTGGTCAACAAGTTACTTCAGGTAAGATAAGTATCAGTTGATCTCTCTTTATTGCTTTGGGGTTACTCAATGAGGCCACTAAGGCAAAGAAATGGAGCTGACCAGTGGCTGTTATAACTTGTGAAACATGAAAAGTGTTGTGGATCATGAGTAAAGCAATAACAGTTTTGCCTAGAAATGGAAATTTGATTCTTGACTTACAGTTAATGAGACCATTACCGTGTTCTTCATAGTTCTAAACACTTAGAGGCTGTTGTTATGAAATCTAACAGATTTGTATCATTATATTCTGTAAATGATGGAAATTAGCATAAATTGCCTGAAATGTGCCGTTTGAAATGTGGTGCAGAGATGCTGAGGATATTGTCTTTCCACTTTGTAAAGTATTAGTTTATAATGACTTTGTATCCCTTGTGCTAATATTCCATGTACGTAAACATTAAATGCTGTCAACAACAATTATGAAGTAGAAAAGTTTGTTTGCTTTATTCCACATTCATTCTGATAATGAGGGATGAATTGTGCTGGGCAGCCAGAAACACTGCTGGTGAAATAAGCAAAAACTTAAAGAATACAAAGTATAATTCATATAGCTACATATCCCTCTCTCTGGGGAATTTAACAGTAACATATTTTCCTAAGAAGTGATGCTTGTGATGATAAGGAATTTATTTTCCCCTCAGGCTTTGGGATTGAGACAAGGAACCATAAGTTTGCACACTGCTCTTTATGGCTAACTGCTTGTTGCAGAAGTTTTCCTTGGAAATACCTTGAAAAACACCTTCAGAAAAAAAAAGAAAAAAAGGCATTACACCTTTGCTACATATTCAGCTGTGTTGTGTCCTTTCAATGGAATTGGGGAAGTATTTTGAAGTTTAGGCTTAGACAATTTCTCTCAAATATTTTTTATCTTTTTTAAGGCAGTATTAAGTGCCAGGTGTTGCTATTACTTTTGAGGTCTTTTCCAGTTGAAGCGGAAGGGACCTTCAAAAGGGACAAAACTACATACTACTTCTCAGCCTAGGAAGTGTATCACACTGCTCAAGAATGACTGAGAATTTACACAGGGTGGGGGAAGAGTTCTGCCTACCATGGCTTTTAACAACATGAAGGAGGAGAAAGACTTTTTTTTTAGATACGTAACAAAAAATCCACACAGGAAGTAAGCAAAAAGTCAAGAATGAGATTGTAAGAGCAGGGTAATCAGCTAATAGTACCTATGGCTCCATACTAATTGGTAAAATGTTGCTAATTGTGAGTAAAGATGGTGTCCTTGCTGACAGCTTCCTACTGTGTTCATAGAAGTAGAACTTGTTACATCCTTAATCCATAAATTATTATCTATTGAGTCTGAGGTTCGCTTTGTGCGGTGAACGAGGCCTTAACCACTATATATCCAATGAGAGCAATATATCCAAAATCTCAGCCCCAATGACTGCAGTCAGGCACATTACAAGATGGTCAAAGTCACCTTTCCTAGCTGGTTGTCAGTCTCATTTACAGAAAGCCTTGACCTCATTTACTTACACTGAAGAAAAAATTGAAAGCCACATGTCTTTTTAAGAATTAAAATGATGACACAAACAGAGAAAATGCAGGTAGTTTTAGGTCAGATATATTAGACAGTTCCATTTCTGGTTCCAAACACTAAATCAGACTGGGTCTGGTGAGAATCCAGCTGAGAATCATCATGAGGATAGAATGCTCCTTTTCACACAGTGTGAGTCCCCTTCTCTCCACTCACTGCAAGGCATTTATCACAAGAAGAAAGTGTTTAAAGGCAGAATGGTTAAGCTTCAGCAATTGCCTCAACATGTTTGGGAAGCTGCTATTCCTTCATTTTGGCTACACTGCTCCACAACTGGACAACCCTACGCAGTCCCTTGATGCACAGTCCCAACCTTGGCTTTTTGTGACCAGAGTGATTCAGAAACAGGAAGAATAAATCTCTCCTTTATTTTGTAGATTAATAGAATAATTTGGATGGCAAGGGAACTTAAATATCATCTAGTTTCAACATTCCTGCCATGGACAAGTATACCACATTTTCAACCAGATTGCTCAATACCCCATCCAACCGGGCTTTGATCACTTGTTTGATAACAAGAAATGTTCCTAAAAAATATTATTTTATAAGAAATAAACATATATTTTAAAGTGAGATTAAATAAATACATTTGGATAATCAAGTCTATATGTTTATTTTTATTTTAAATTAATATTTCTTTTTTCTATCAGTCTGTGTCCATACTCAGATAAAGAATGAGTTTAGTTTGAGCATTTCCCAGAAATTGCATTCAATAATACAATTTTTCTTACTTAGTTTCTTACTTCTTACTTAGTTATGTCTTTTTTATTAATGTTTTGAAAGCCAAAACAACAGTAACAATGCATAGAGAAAAATTGCATTGAACCATAGATCAAGTTGTTGTCAAGAATATTTATTAATTTATATTCTGTAAACAAAAGGGTTTTTTATGTTGAGTATGGAATCGATTGTATTCTTGTATATTTATTTACTTTGTTTTATGCTTCTATTGCTTTCATTTCAGAGCCAATATGATAAACAAAGACTGTTGCTTAGCAACTTCAAGTATTTCCTTTTTAAACTCAATGCTCATATTTTGCATTGTAATGTAAGTTCAGTTTATACTGTGTGATGAGCTATTGGAAAATAATTGACTTCTTTCTTGGACTAATTTCTCAAAAAATTATTTTATCTATTATTTCCAAATCATATTAATCTATAGAGTTTTTGTTAAAAAGGCAGTTTATTATCCTACATACTAAAGAATTATTTTTTCAGTAATTACTATTTAAGTAGAATTTCTTTTCCTTGGTCTGTATACAACAATCTTAAATCAGTAGACTTCTACAGTTTAGATGTACCCTAAGTACAGTAATTCTAGCTTTTGTCTCTCTAATGAGTACCCAGTGATGCACTCTCTTCATGCTGTGTAGTTACACTTCGAATTTTTTGCATGTAGTGTGTGAAACAACAGGTTAGACTTTTATTTATTCATCAGTTCAATGATATAAAAGTAAGAAGCCATTCATTTTCTTCTAGTAGAAGAAGGTGTCACAACAGCGTTTGACTTCTAATGAAATCACCCTGTTATTAGTGACTAGTAGGATTATGTGTCCATTAATACAAGTAGGGCTATATGGTTATTATTTTGACCATCTATCTTATTCCAAAGCATGTATTTTCATATTCAATATATTGTTTCTTGTAAAAGACTATACGTATTTTTCTTTCCTCAGGAATTGGAAGCCATGGATTAGTTTAATTAATATCTTTATATTGATTAAAACTTGAAATTGACCGTGCCCAACATTCATTTTCTAATCATTCCTGGGACAGATTTAGATAGTGATATTCTAAAATACAAGACAGTAAACACAAAATTTCCCTCCTCACTATTGAGTCACATTTGCAGTTTGGGGTTTTCTAGGTTTTGTTGTGTTGGAGTTTTTAAAGTGTTTTTCATTCCATGTTTAAGGATAACAATGTTTCTGAATTTCAGTGGATTATATATTGTGGGTAGAACTGAGACTTTCAGAAGAAGAAGAAATTTATGGAAGATTGCTGCATTGTGACAAAAAGGGTTTTCAATACAGCAAAGTGAGAATGGATGAAAGAAATATGCTTATTTGGGGCTCATGTTAAATTTGGGTGCTGTCATAACATGGTATCTATACTGAAGAAAGGGAAAGGGCAGGAGTTCCTTATTATGTGATAGTATGCATCTGCTGTTTAAATGTTAATTGCCATATTTGGGGCATTTAAACACAGTATTTCCTAACAGCAAGAAGCTGACAGAAATTTAACAGGCAAAGATTAACACATTTTCTTATAATTTGTTAAGTAACATAGGTAATTTAGGTAAACTGAGTTGCTGGTTTTTTTTTTTTTTTCACTGAACTTTTCTTTGAAGAAAAGTAGATCTTGAGTTAACTCTCTGGTAGCAGAGCAGCATTCATTAGATTATACTTGCTCAACACCAGCATTTTAATCTGTGTATCATGGCACAGATCAGTCTGGAATTTCAGATTTGCCAGGAGAGAATCAGTGAATGTGTTTGTGTTTTCCTAAATAGCTTGCTTGTTTTTTTTTATTTTATTTTCGTTTTTTTTTTTTTAGTGAAGAGGGAGATAAATGTTAATTTTGAACAAGAATTGCTAATATGTTGCTGCTTTAATTACCTTCTGACTTCAAAGGGTAGACACATTTCTAAACAAATTAAGATGCAAACAAAAATATTCTTAGTACTTTCTTTAATCAGAAGCTGCAGCTGTCAGTTACTTTCTCTTTTAGCCATAAACTGCCACTTGAAATTCGGTGACAAATACTACCTGTTTTACAATTTTGTGTAGTCATCCACTTCTTATTGAAGGTGGAATCTGTTAAGGGGAATAAACTCGTGCAAGCTGGCATTCTTGATTTAGAAAATGGACTATCAAATTCCCGTAAGATGAGCTGCAATATTCTCCATGTTGTGTTAAGTTGTCAAGCATAAAAAATATTAAACAGAAGCCCATTTAAGGAAAAAAAAAACCAACAACCACCCAAAAACGTTATTTATTTTACTTTCAACTTATAGTTTGCCACAAGCATGTACAAGAGAAGATTTCAAATCACAGTGATTTCTGAATTGATTAACAGCTACATTTGACAAAATATGATAAACACAGCAAAATACTATTATCAGTGGTAGTAGCTGGGATTATAATTGCCAGAGTTTAAAACAAACTCTATAAACATTTTGTAGTTCAGGATATTCTTACTTGTCTAGTCCTTTAGTGACTTTTTCAAAACCAGTTTTTCCTTTCATTCTCTTTTTTTGAGGGGAGGGCCAAGGGGTGTTGGTTTGTTGGTTGGTTGGTTTGGATTTTGTTTGTTTGTGTTGTTTGGTTTTGTTTGGGTTTGTTTTGTTTTCTTCTTTGGTTTCTTTTCTATTTCTGAAAAGGCATTATAAAATGAAGAGATTATCTGCTATGTTTGTTTCATACCAAACTCTACAGTCTGATTGCAATATAAATTTTTATGGCTTGTTATTAACTCTGTTGGTATTTTGCATATTTCAGGAAAAAGCACTTGTCTGAGAAACAAAGGTAGCTTGTGATTCAGGAGAAGATCTCAAAAATTGCTTAAAGCGATAATAAGACTTAATCTTACAGTTTCTCTTAAGTCATATATATAATAAACATAATAACTGACCATTTAGCTCAGACTTCTTAGCAGCAGCCTATGAAATTCCTGTGGTTCTGCTTCCTACTTTTCATGAGTTTGGACAGGTTGCTGATTGCACACTTGTATACACCTTTCTCCATCTAGATGAATTTTTCTCATGTGAGGTGTTCTCCATAAAGAACTTTTACAGCACTCCTAGAGCATATGCATTCTTATTCTTTGGCTTAGCTGCATTTATTTGGTTTTGTCTTCTACTTGAAAGAAAAAAGAAACAAACCAGGGAATGCAAAAATACTTTTCTGTATAGGTTATTATTCTCATGATGAAAGAACATAAAATACTATGGTTATATTGTTTCTTGAGAAATGCAGAATGGGATATGAATTTGGTATTACAAATATATGTGGGAAAGAAAGGGAACCTCATACAGCTTTTGCTGATGGAGAAGACATGAAAGATGACTCTACATACACCAAAACTTACTGATTTAGGGACTTTGATGAGTAAAAGTTATTAAAACTTACATTTATGTTATGATTCTCTGAAATTTGGTAACATTATTAGTGTGTTTATTGTTGTGGAGAAGGTGAATTCTGGTTTTAGAGGTTCTCAGTCTATATCTCAGTCTATATCTCTACTTTCTTCCTGCAAGCTTTTACTTGCATCTATCTCGTAAAGTCCATGTTTTGGTTTTTGTTTTTTTTCTCTTGCCACTCTTGCTCCCTTCATAATGTTGTTAATATTTCACTTATGGAGCACTTTACATTACTTTGTATTCTAAAAAGATAAACATGTAACGATTGTATTTCCATTTTAGATTTGATTTTTTTTCAGTTGGTACTCTAATCTGTGGAATATTATGTGTCAAAATAGATAAACTGGGTTGAAAATTGAATTTTTTCTTATCTATATATTTATCTTTTCAACATTTCCTTTTTTTCATTGGACCTGCAGAAACATATATTTAATTCTTTCCTTTCATTAACCAGTATTAGTTCATCATTCATTTGAATCAGAAGACTGCTTCTAGAGAGAATATGTGCATGTCCTATATTTTATGAAAAAGTAAGCTCTTTGAGTTTTGATCCTTTTTATTGCAATTGAAGAGAAAGATGTTTGTTCTGAATCAAAAGGGAAAATAATGAGTAGGTCTTTAAGAGAAAATGAAACACCTACTGGGAATTAAATGTAAGTCAGTCAAAAGGCTGCTTCTGTGAAGCTGCTGTATCTCCTCCCAAGAGGTTGAAATCATCTTACTTGGCTTCCAGGAGGTACCACACAGAATTATTTCTGCCCTAAGAGAAAAATTCCCATTAATTCAAAATGATTTAATGTTGAATTTTTCATACCCTCAATGATAAAAGCTATAACGATTTTCCCTGCAGGCTAGAAAAATATGCAAGTATCATTTCTACACAGTTTCCAAATGCATGCCTGTGTGCCTCTGTGTGTGTGTGTGTGTGTGTGTGTGTGTGTGTGTGTTTCTGTGTGTTTGCATGGTATATACTCAAGAAAAAAAAAGCTACAATAAACTGCAGATTCAGATTTTAAAATGCTTTTGCCTGTAATAATCTATAATTATTGGAAAACCCAAACTGGCATTTTAAGATTATATCACCCACACTAACTAGAAAAATCAGGAAAATTTCTACTTATGATAACTATGAAAAATAGTTTTTGCTGAATGACATGTTTTTAAGGCAATACAGTGAAAGCGACTGAGAGCTCTGGATGCTCTGCTCATATGTCATCTAGCAATTATGTGGCTTTCACCTTCTCCAAGATATGAAAAGGCCACTTGCCTTTCAAACAAAGTCATATAGAGGGATTTGATATTCTACAGACCCTTCCTCTGAATGTCTTTTTGATGATACTCTGAACAGTATGGATTATGACTCAACATCTGATCCTACATGTCTTTGGAGCTTGGACAGATAATGGCTGAGTAATATTTATGAGTTAGGAACAAAAAAAAAAAAAAAAAAAAAAAGACAAAGATGCATTGTAAGTAATCCTTATGCATCACAGTAACATGACATAATTTAATTTCTCAAATTAAATTAATCACTATTAGTAGAGCTACAACAAGAAATAGTATAATTTGTATGTCAGACTTAGCAAGCTTACAAGCTGTTTGACTAATTTGATGTTTATCTCCAATTTGTCACCAGCAATGCTTGTACTCTTCAACATCAGTGAAACTTGCTATAATTGTCATTTTCAGCATTTGCCACTTTGGTTTCACTAGGCTGACAGCTATACATAATTTCTAATAATTATAGAAAAAGTTAATGGTGTTTGCTGCAGACTAGAGCTTTGTCCCATCTATGGTTAAAAACTCAAGAAGACTGAACGCCATGCTTTTTTTCTTGTCACATGGAAAGGGGAGATTTCCTTGATTCTTAGTATTTGGTTTGTCTGTCAGTGTCCCAGGGAAGCTGAGACACTTGTGCTCAACCAGTCTGTCAGCATCCTATTATGGGGACTCTTCACTAAGCAATTCACTGGAATAGAGTGGTTTGGCTGACTTGTTCAGGGACGGCATAAAGAAGACCCCTCAACAGGTCTTCCCACTTTATTTACCCCCTCGAAGTGGGTCTTCCCATTTAATTGAGGATGTTCTCTGATCTTCCCGCATCCCCTCTCAGACAGTTTCAAGAATACACTGTATTGCCCTTTACAGGTCTAAACAATATTCCAAAGTAATTAGCTGGATTTGTACACAGAATTATTTGATTCTTACTGTGGCAACATAAACCATATGGATTTGTTTTCCTGCTTACCTGAGTGGGTAAAAGTAACTTAGGTTCTTTAAAATGTTGTATTTACGTTCAGAATTACTTTTTCTTCCTTCTTTTTAAAATTTGTAGATTTAGGAACACTTTTCTTAGTAAGCTCATTTCCAAAGATAGTTCCAGAAAATAAAAAAAAAAAAAATGGAAACAAGAAAACTATTGGAAATTTGTGTTTGAAATAACATGAAAGAAAGGCATTTTAGACAAAATTTCTCAAGAGCAAAATGCATGCTGTGTATCAAATATTACGGAAATTATGAAATCAATTTATTCTCCAAAAATCTGCATGTGTATATATTTGCACACATACTTATAAAATAGTTGAAAAATATTTGAAGAATAGACAGAGAATACATAGTAATTATTCTTTGTGTATCACTGTAGACATGTGTATGATTAATTAACGTGGTTTTGCTGTTTTTCTAGGAGAAGAGACAATCTGTCCTTAACAGGAGATTTGGGAATGATTTCTTACATGTGAATGCTCAACTACTAAGTATTTTACTTTACACTCAGATTTATGATCTGTTCTACAAAGTCTTTACTTTTTAAACTATTTTTTGTATCACAGAATAAATCCCCGTCAATAAGGATTTGAGAGATTTTTACTTAGAAACACACAATAATTTGTGTTGTAAAGGACCTCCAGTGGTCATCTACTCCATCTTCCAGGGTGGACATCTATACCCATCCTGCTTTATTTTACATTGTATGGAAATAGACTTTAGTGGTAACTGAATAATATTGTGGAAATTTTAATATGAGGATGTTTGTAGAATACACAAATGAATGAAAAATTATATAGTAATAAATTTTTATTTAAAATATTTACATTTTTAACAGAAATAATGCAGTGCAAGGGGAAGAAAATGGGGTTTTATTTACTTATCTAACTATCCTTAAGAGACCTTCTCCATGAATCAATGCTATATACTGATGCATACTCTATAACCATATACAACAAAATCATCTCTGCCCTCACGAATTTTTGAGCTGTGTAGTCTACATACAAAAGACACAAAGGTACACAGTAATACATAGAAATTTATTGATCAACATAACCAGTCCTTTCACACATCATCAAACTAATGATTGCCACAGTTTTTATAAAAATCCACAGCAAAGTGGTGTATGAAAAAACAATTAGTAAGACAGATGGTGGAGAAGTTTGCAAATATTAACACAGAACTTCTGTGATGAATTGACCTTTTCCAGCTGTCAGATCCCACCCAGTTGTTCTGCCTCCGCCCCTCTTCAACAGGACAGGGGAGAAAATAAAATGCAAAAGTTCCCAGCTTGAGGTAAGACAGAGAGATCACTGACCGCTTGAGGACAACATATCTTAAGTACCATCAATAGAACAGACACAACTTGAGGAAAAATCACATAATTTAACCAGTATAGAGTTGGACCAGAAGGAACAAAGACAAAAAACTGAAAGACTTTCCTTCAACCAAGCTCCCTTTCTTCACAGGCTCAGCTTTTCTTCATCATTCCCAGCTCCTCTTTTTCCTCTCCACCAGCAGCAAAGGGGGATGGAAAATGGGGCTGTAATCACTCACTAACAGCTACGGTCTCTCCCTTATTTCTCCTCACACTTTCCCTGCTCCAGTGTGAGGTGTTTCCCATAGGCTGCATCCTCCTTCAAGCCATTTTCACCTGCTGTGATGTGGGGTACTTCACAGTCTGCAGAGTGAGTATCTAGGACATCTTCTCCACAGATTTCTCCATCCTGTGGCTACAGAGGCATCCCTGCCAAGAACTTCCCTTCTCTCTCTCCCCTTAGGGCAGCAGGGCTGTTTCTCACATGGTTCTCCTGAGGCCCAGCTGCCTGGAAGCATTTTCTCTTCCCTTACTCATCCCTGCCCTGCGGTGAGACTGTTGGATCTGGCTGGAACCGACTGTGTTTGCCTCCATATAGGCACCACTTCTGCTCTCCTCCCACTCTTACCATTGCAACTTAAACCAAATACAATTTTTCCAAGATGCAAGAATATAACAGCAAAGGCATGAAGATTTAAAATAAATTTTTAAAAAATAACAAAACAGTACCCAAAAAACCCTAACTAACTGACTAACTAACAAAACAAAAGCCAACCAACCAAACAATTCCCACTGAAATGCAAAATCTAACCTAACTAGAAGTTGAAAATTGGCTTCCTGGAATAATTAGAGTTCAAGATCAGGTTTTTCATACAAAAATAGAGATGATACACATCAGATAGCCAAAGTAAAAATAATAAGTTTATTTGAGTGCCATGGAGAACAGCAAGACAGTGGAAGAAGACAGAAAGATGAAAATCTAAAGCTGAATGGAAAAACAGTATTTGTTGTGTTGTACTAAATAGACTAGGAGAGAAGTTTTGAAATTGTCAAGGAAGTGGTATGCCAAATGAGATTCTGAACAAGCTCTACCTTTGTATTTGAAGAGAAAAGGTCATGGCTTATGCATTGTGCAGAAAAAACTTGCCAAACAATAACCTGAGTTCATCTCTAAGAGCCCAGAGTGAGTCTAAGAAGGGGCTCTAACTGAAAAGCAGTCGGGTGAAAATTTCATTAGTGACTGGAGGCAGAAGAGCAGCTGTGTAAACCAGCAGTTAGGCTGTTAGGTAGGCAGTAGAGAGAGCATAAAGACACACTAAGGCAGAGGGAATCAGGGCTAGGGTAGCTAGGCTAACATCTAAGCTGAACTTATGAGGCAGGTAGATAACAGAAGGGAGAAGAGACTAATAGCAGGGAAATTCATTTACCTAATGCTCCAAAAAAGAACTTTATGGAATCGAGTTAGCAGTGATAAGACAGCAGCAGGGTCATGAAAGTCCTTTGAGGACATATATTCAAGAATTTTGCCTCTTTTTTTGTATGGACAATGTAAACATGAGTAGAAAGGAATTAGTGTAGAGGTCAGCATTTACTTGTTAGTTTAAAAAGTTCAAACTCTGATTTGAGTCAAGATTTGGAAAAAAACCTAGTGTATGCCTTTTTGCTCAGGATATAGAAACAGCTGATAAATAAACCACTACCAATCATGACTGTATTGTCTTCTGTCTGAATCACTTTATGCCTGAAAATTTTTCCCTCCTTCCAATTATGAAGAGCATTTAGTTAATGACTTGCATATCTTTTACTAGTTCTTTAGTAAAATAACATTTTGTTGCGTTTTGTTGCCCTAGCACTCTTACCTTACTAGATATTTTAATTGCTCCTATGGCATTTATTTGAGGGATACAATGCCACTTCCAGTGATTCTTTTTACCACAGTGTTTACCGTAGTCTCTAACCATGATGTTTAGTTGTGTTCTCTAAAATATTTCCTAACCATTTGTGCACATATACTTCTTGTTTCCAATGTGGTCCACAAGTAACTTCCATGCTGCCTGGGAAGACTTCCCTCTCCTATCTTTTTCTTTTACCTTTTTTTCAAGAAATTTGTTCATTTCTATGTTTGTCACCTTTTAAAATTGATTGCAGCTCTACTGAATGTCTACTTTGGTTGCTACAGAAAAGCCGAAGGGCCTAGAGGAAGCCATTTAAAGCTGAGGTCACTCAGCTTGTCCAGCCAGCAGAAGAGGACACTGAGAAGAGATCTCATGGTCGTCCACAACTTATTCACATTGGAAAGCAGAAGGGCAAGCAGTGATCTCTTCTCTCTGGTGATCAGTGGCAGGACTGAGGGAATGGCCTGAGTCTGTGACAGGAGAGGCTTAGTTTAGATATTATGAAAAGCTTCTTCACTCCCACAGTGGCTGGGCACAAGAAGAGGCTCCCCAGGGAAGTGGTCATGGCACAAGTGCCAAGAAGCACTTGGACGATGCTCTCAGGCACACAGTGTGACTCTTGCGGATGCCCTGGGAAGGGCCAGGAGTTGGCCTTAGATGATTTTTGTCCCTTCCAAATAGGGACACTCTATGATTCCATAAATACTGAATTACAAAAATCAGTCGCTGTAACTGAATTGGCCTCAAGCATCAGCATTTAGACTCACATCATTTTGCAGAGGACTAAATAAAAAATTACCCTGCCTCTTATGAGAACCTCTGTCATCTTTCCCTGGTTTAAATAAATCAAATCTGCCATTTCTCTTGCATGCCCTAATCTCAAAGCATCCCTGACCTCTTTTGCATATTGTTGTCATTGTTCCCTATGTGGTCAAGGAGATAGTAATATCTCAAAATTTCTATTTTTCTCATCAGGTCTGGATATTCCCTTGAAGAAGGTAACATCTTTTAAGATTAAAGTGGAATCTTAAAGGGATGATTGCATGGTGATCTCTGCGAACTTTTAGTTCCTGAAAATTTAAATTTCCCCAAACACCTTCAAGTAGGAAACTTGGTCTTAAGGGATATTTAGATATGTACCTCAAAGGAACATAAGCAACCTACATAATTTACAAGTCTATAGCATTTGCTTTACCCCACCAATACCACATCAGGCTCTTAATTTTGTTAACTTGGAAATCCATCCTCTTGAAAGATTTCTAAGTGCTCATTTTACCTATTTCAAATGAAGAGGTATTACTCTAGGTAGCCTATGGTATCCAGTTGACATGACTGACCTTCCTTACTAAATTTCTGTCCCAAGTTAGAGAAGGTCTTTTAGGCTTCATTCTCCTGTTGTTGCTCCATTTACTCCACATTAAAAATCCCTTTACAGTTTATTTAGTTACAGATTTTGTTCATTGTTGATATTCATGTGACAAAGATGATTTTGTTGTACTTCAAATACATATGTATGCAGTAAATATTTATGGCACCAAATGTGGCTAATGTGTGGTTGGGTCTACACTTCAGCCAGATTCTTTCTTGACTGCTTCGCCCACCTCTACCACATTGTGGATTTCTTCAGTGTTCCTTAGCAACAGGGTCAAGTCCTTAGTTTCAGTGGTGATTATAATTCTCAAGGTTTATAACTTGCTTCTTCATATTCTCTTTATGAGGCAGAGCATTCTATGTGCAAACTTTCCTTGACAAAGTTTATAGTAAAATTTTTGTTAGAGTTTTAGTGTAGTATCTTATATCTTTGTAGGGTGGTTTTGCTTGAAAGTCAGAGAATTTTACCTGCTAGCCCAACACTTTTCAGACTAGATTAGATTCTTTTTTGATAAAGGAAGCTTTAAAGAAATTAATGAGAATGTGAACTTGCTTTTTGTCCCTACCTTCACTTTGCAAGGAAACACGCTTTTTAAAATGAACCATAAAGTGCCCTAGAGAAAATATTAAGACATCCCTTTGGAGAAAAAACCCTATATTCCCACAGTTGCAGTTAGAAAATAGAATGAGATCAACTACATTTGTTTAGAACAACCATGGACTATGAACAATAAAGCAGAATCATTTGTCTGATCTCTGCCTTCCCTTATCTGCCTCAGAAACTATGACTTCTGTCCTGTTGTCGTCCCAGAGGTACTGAACTGAAGCACTTTCACAAGGATTCTGTCAAGTCAGTCTAGCAATCTCTATGAACTGAGTCATTTGTCTTGGGGATCCTTCTGCTTTGACACTTTCACTTAGGTGAAAACTAAGTAAATATTCTCACTAGATGAGGTCATACCAGGAGAATTCCTCATTTTTAATATTCTAGATGTGTTGCATGTGCTGTATGCCTGTGTTCTGCCAGTCAGCCACAAGCAAAGACCAATTCACCTGAATATTTAAATATACAAGTAAAAGTTATTAAAGCCTCTAACCAAAGCAAATCTTCAACACCCACTAAATCCTTCTTCTAACTGCAAAAATTTGACATACATAGATATCCTATTTAAAGCACACATTACCCCTGCCTCATGACAGCAAGATCACATGGTTGTACTCCTGACAACGTATTTTCTTTTTCTTACACGTGATTTTCTGTGTTACTTTCTTCCTTACAATTTGAATAATTTTATTTTTAATGCTATAATAATTCTGTTGAATAACATGGTAGTTTTAAAACTTTTTATTCAAAGAGAAAAGCATGCACATTCAGTGTTCTCAAGACACCAAAAAGGAAAGATCTGATATTTCTGTGGCACTTGGCGGACAATAAAAAGTTACTAGGACTTTTGATTTCTGTCAGTCACATAGAATCATAGAATCATAGAATCATTGAATACTTTGGGTTGGAAGGTACCTTAAACATCATCTAGTTTCAACCTCCGCTTTCATTGACAGGGACATTTTCCAAAGACCAGGTTGCTGGTCCAACCCCATCCAACCTGGTCTTGAACCCTTCCAGGGATGGGATACCCACAGCTTCTCTCAGCAGTCTGAATTTACTTGTATTTTACAGAATCAGGATTAGTGAATTTGGAATGGACCAATGAGTTTGTGAAATCCTCACCATTCAACTACTAAACACTAAATAACTCAAGGCCCTGAAAAAAAAATGATCAGCCTATTCATTATACACTTCTAGAAACTTTGTGTCAAATTTTCTTTTATTGGACAAATTAAGTTCAATGTTGATGGTGACACAAAAATGTTATATTCCTTTGGACCCTAGTGCTTTCATGGTACTTTATTTTTATAAAAAAATCTTTTGCAAAGTAAACCACATTTATTGTTGCAAGTGAGAATTCAGATTGATTCCAGAAAAACTGCTACAAACCCAGTTTATTTTTCTATTTTCATTGGCAGCAATTTCTGGTCAACCAAGAATTTTAACCTTTCTATATTAAGATTAAGAAAATACATATTTTTAGTAATTTAGTGCTCAAAAGAATTTTGGCTTTCAGGATAACTGCTAAAAGAAAGGAAAACCTGAATCTTCAATGATAGAGGCAGTCTCCAAAAAAAGGAGAAGAGTCTGTTTGTTGATCAAGTACTGTTTCAGATTTTCAGAACCTGCAGACAATCACTAATCAAATCAAGGGAACATATTTTGCCTATTTGCATGAGAAAATTTCCAGGGAACTTAAGAAATCCTTTTGAACTGTAGAAGTTTATTACCTCAAATATTTTTTTAGTTTCTATCTCCAAATCTTCTCTAACTCTCTGGGTTGTTTATATTCACACTGTGAAAACATTATCTTGGAAGAGTATTGACTCCACATTTGTCTCAATTATTCAGATTCTAGATTCAGATATTATGATGATGCTTAATATGTACATTTTATGAATACTAATGTTTTTAAATAAAATTCCCTCATACTTTCATTTCAGCAGTTTTATGGTTAGAGTTTTTATTAATCAAGTTCAACCACATTATATTGTCATACAGCAGTGTTTGTGAAATTGAGCTGTATTTTACAGTATGAATTTATTAAAAGTTACAGGGTCACATGTAGCTTTATAGGTTTAGTATCAGTTACAAGATACCAAGTCTAATATCAAATACCACTACCTCACACAATCATAGGAAAAGGACCTTTAAAGATTCTATAGTTCCAAACACCTTCCTTGGGCGGGAACACATTTCACTAGACCTGTTTGCTTAGAATTTCATCCAATCTGACCCTGAGCACTTCCAGGAATGGGGCAGCCTCACCCCCCTTTCAGGGAAAAAACATAAAGAAAGTAGGTTTAGACTAGATATTAGGAAGGAAAATCTTTACACTTGTTTCCTCCTTTGTCCTGCCACTACTTGCCCTGGCAAAAAGTCCTTTTCCATGTTTCTTGCAGTGTCCCTTCAGTGACTGGAAGGCCAGAATTATATCACCCCCAAAGGTCACAGCCTTTTCCAGACTTAACAATCTCAGTTGTCTGATTTTTCTCATAGGAGAGGTGCTTCATCTCTCTGATCAACTTGGGTGTTTCTGGACTTGCTCCAACAGGTCATGTCCCTCCTGTGCTGGGACCCCAGAGCTGGATGCAGCACTGCAGGTGGGGTCTCACCAGAGCAGAGCAGAGGGGCAGAATCCCCTCCCTCCCCTACTGGCTACGCTTTGGATGCAGCCCAGGACAGGATTGGTTTCTGGGCTGTGAGTGCCCATGGCTGGGTCATGTCCAGCCTCTGCAGCACCCCCAAGTTGTTCTGGGCTGGGCTGCTCTGACATGCTCAACCCTCACCTTCAGTTTACAATAGGGTTTACCCCAACCAGGTGCAACACCTTGCACTTGGTTTTGTTAAACCTCATGAGGTTCTCATGGGGCCACTTCTAGGAACTGTCAAACTCCCTCTGAGTGTCATCCTATCCTTCAGGTGTATCAAGCACACCACTCATCTTAGTCATCTGCAAATTTGCTGGGGGTACAGCCACCAGCGACTTTCCCACCTTCTAGATACCACCAACTCAGGATTTTTTTCTTCTTTTTTTTTAATTGCAGATTCTTTCTGAACAGCGTTTCACTGGTATTGTGGTTAAGGATGCCCCATGGACAACTGATGTGTGGACTATCAGGTATGTGGACTACCAGGTACGGCTTTTTTTAGGAATCAGGAAATTTTGCAATGAAAGGAAAGGAACAGAGAACCTGGGGAATAGAAATAGCTGTCCTTAGTTTAGTGCTGCAATATCTTCATTAAAACGAAGTACTATCAGCCCTAGAGCTAAACCTCCTTAACAATCAAAGGCTCAAATGTGATTCTCTTTACAGCAAAAACTCAGAAACAAGGAACGACAGTTCTGAGCTAAAAAAATTAACAGTCTGTTCATTTGAGTAGTGAAATGACAGTTTTAACGTGGAGATCAATCCCTGATCATGTAATATAAAATGAATCCTAAAACTATGAGTAGTACAGACAGCAGGGCAAAGAAAGTTTGCAAGAAGATGTAGTAGCTAACATCGCTGAATCATGAAATCTAGCACCACTGAAACCTTCTTTATTGGTGTCTGCTAGAAATAAATGCAGTAAAGTCTCTCAACATTTAAAGCATTTATTGATAAATGTCTAATCTGAAGAAAAACACTTGCAGAAATGTACCTTGTACTTTTAGGTATGAAGAACTGGTCTTTAGAAGGTCACAAATTCTTGTGAAATAATCATGCCTTGTCATACTATAACAGGGAATGCTTTTGACAATAATAGACTATGGTAATGGAGCTTTCTAGAACAGTGCAAGTCAATTGCTGAACAAGTTTTTCTTTGGGTCTGTTTAGAGAAGTCCTCATAGATCAGCATTACTGAAGAAGCTTCATAGAACTTACTTTTATCTTCAGAATTAGGAAAGGGATTTATGTTTGTGTCTTTTGGGATAGATCATTAAAGAACCACTGAAATATGCCAGAAAAGGAATGGGAAAACCTTTACATCCACAGCCATAAATGAAAACACTGAGGCACAACAGAGATAGGTCTGAGATGGGAAGATGATCTTGTTAAAAATGAAAGAAATTAGAGTCTAAGGGACAAGAACTGGCAGAAGAATGTGAGGAATAATGAAAGTTTAAAGAGATCTTCAGAGATCATCAGCAGGAAATCTCTTTTCACCAAGAGAGTAATTCAGTACCAAGAGAGGCTATCCAGAGAGGCTGCAGATTTTCTGTCTGGGGAGATTTTTAAGACTCAGTTAAATAAAGCCATATCTGACTTGATGCAGTGTTGGTGTAGTGCTTGCTTCAATTGGAGAACGGATTAATAACTCCAAAATTTGCTTTAAGCTACTAGTTCTATAACTTCAGGAAAAAATAAGTAGGTAGATTACTTGAAAAGAGAGCAGGTATTAGAACCTGGAGGATTGTGAATGATGAAATAGTATGGTGGGGGGTTATGTGGAGTTGCAAGATCAGTAGGGTACACCAGAGATTTAATACTTGCCTTCTCACTTCTTAAACATTCACCTTATACCATGTAGGGCTAAAATCCTTTAGTTCTTTTTAAAAGCAGATGAAGTAGCTTGTAAAATTCATTTAACAAACGGACAAAGAAAAATAAAAACATTCAGGGAAAAAAAATTCTAAAGACCATAAAATATTATTGGATAAGAATTGAAAATGGTAGCAGTATGCACCAATTTCTGCATATTCCTGTATATACATACACACTAAGACACTACAGAAAGTTTGAGGTAAAGAAAATATCACATTGAGCTACCTCTGGAGTGTTTTTCAGAACATATCAGATGAATAGCTGTTAAGTGCATCCCAACTCATCATCTAATTTTGATTTTGATACCCTTGAAGATTAAATAAAAGTAAGATTTTTTAGATGAGCCAAGTATGAATTATTTCTAAGCATTATCACTACTATTCAGATATTTAGATTGTCATAATTTTTGTTTGTTTTTTAATGCGCTTACTCTATGTGTCTTCAATACACTGAAGCCTCAAGGGCTAGTAATTTAAAGAAATTTGCATCTAGTCTTTTGAAAATACTTCATAAAGCACTAATTAAAAATATAATGATGAAAAATAACTGACCTCTATAGCTGCTCAACACTCTCCTTAAAGATGAGGAGAGGAGGGTGTATGAGTGTATGTGTGTGTGTGACAGATTTCGTCACTGTGTGCTCATACTTTCTAACTGAGGAAATTGTGACCAAAACAATAGGTAGACTTTGTGCTTGGTTTTTTTGTGCTACAGACTTTTTCTTAAATGTTCTGAAAATGGCACTTGTCATTATGATTGTTCACATTTTTCTTCTCATTTTATGCATCTAAAGAATGCTAGTCATTAAGCTCAGTTCTCGAGTGGCATACTTGAAATTGTGACTTCCACAAATTAGATGGGGATGTTGGATGTGAAATGAATAGAGTGAAAGTGTGAGAGCTATTCATTTTAATGAAGAATGTTTAAAGTCCCATGGATGACTTACCTTATTAACATCCTACTCAGACAAACTTTTACTAAAATATGTTTTAATATTGATGCTAATAGTAGTCAGCTTTAAAATGAGTAGAAAACACTTTCTCCTCACAGTACCACTCATTTTACAAGTGGCTAATTTATGCTCTACTAATCACTTTTCCACTTGTTAAATGGCACTGTGACTTCAAATTACAAACCAGTGTAAAACAATACTAATCACACTATGGTATTTGGCTTTTCTGCCATTGAATCCCCATGGGAGAATTATGTTTCTGTATGCATATGATTAATTATACTATTACAGAGAATTAAGACTAAGAGCTGAACATAAAAGGGTATTT
Source organism: Alethe diademata (assembly GCA_025584955.1). NCBI lineage: Eukaryota > Metazoa > Chordata > Aves > Passeriformes > Muscicapidae > Alethe > Alethe diademata. The sequence goes on from JANRMJ010000001.1 coordinate 77,054,481, forward strand.
ACACATTCAATCATGGATGAAGTGTGCACAGACACTTTTAAAAAAGATGTATTTTTAGTCTAGTTATGGTAAAACTGCAAATTCCCTTTTCTTGATGGCAGAATTCAGTTTGAGACCGTTGTTAAGTGGCACTGGAATCTGATAAAAAGAATCTAAATTTTCACATACTCGCACACTCCATAAAACATGTATACATCACACTCAAACTAGCACTTTCATTTTTCTTCAATGTATGGAACCTCACTTAGGAAATGAAGAGCAGATTTTCCAATTGATATATCAGATTTGATCAATAACAGGCCTGCTTCAAAATATTTACAGTACAAAGCAAAGAAATCAACTTATTCTTTTTACATCATTGTGGAGTGAAGTTTGAAATTCAAATTAAAAGGATGCACCAGTTCAACAGTCATGACAGTCATACCTGCATACCTTCCCAGGAAATAAAAAATATATAAATAAAAATTAAAAAAAATAAAAATTAAAAAATAAAAAAAGCAGCTGCAGAGTTTGCTCTGGTTTATTTGTAGCATGTAAAATAGAAGCAGCTGCCTTTTACATCCTACTTTCCTAGGATAGACTCCAACATATACTGGATTTGTTGCTAAGTCTAGAAAACAAAATGTTGTAACTTTTTAAAATATTAAGCCATCAACTTATTAAAGTGATTTATAATTTTTATACCAGGTATTTACTTCAAATTGAATCATACTTATATAAGAATATTTACTTCAAAGTGAATCATATGATAAATCAAATGTGTAGGTCTGTAGAATCTGTCTTCCTCTTTAACAAGGACTAGATACCTAGGTAAATGCTACATAACCCTGAGCAGAAATGAATTAATTTTAACCTAAATGAGATACTCAGTTTTCTGAAGAATTTTTTCTCTCCATATGTTGTTTATTTAGAAAGAACTTATCCAACCCATTTTGGAAAAAAATAGTTTTGTTATCAGAAAGCAAATATTTCTCAAACCTTATGAAGTTCAGCATTGTGTCAGACTAGTGCAACTTTGCAAAAAAACTCAGTGATTTCCAACCATGTTTTTCTTCAGGAGTAGAAACAGAACAAGATACAAAGTGGTCTTGACAAGAAAATGGTCTAAGCCATGTTGCTCACATAAAATTATAAGAACACTAATCAAAACATGTATTTTTCACAACCTTAAAAATTGTAGAATGTAGAAGTAGAAGCTACTTCTTGCAGCAGCGACATATAAACTTCACATAAAAAATGAAAAAAGTGAAAATGCATCTGATGAAAGCATACTTAAAAGAGATTTCTGTAAACTTCAGGTACAAGACTATCATAATCTTAACAGTTAGAGCATGGCTTGCTCATTTTCTGAAAGAAAGGAAAAATGCTTAGATATTTTGGGATATGCACTGTGGGATATGGAAAGGAGTAAATAATTTGTTAAAAAGAAATTGAAAAAAAATTAAAGGAGACTATACCCTTTCAAGTAATTATACCTACACTAAGCATATATTCTCATTGGTTAACATTGCATTCCAGTCTGCCATCACATCTGTAATTTTTCAGTTCATTTCTTTCTATTGCTGATGTGCATAGTTTTTATATGGAATCAAGGTACAGTTCTGTTCTGCAGAACAGAATTTTAAATTGATATAAAGTTAGTGGCATTTTTCAAAAATAATTGAATTAATTTTCTTAGCCAATAGAGAATTTTAAATGATTAAAGATGTATTTGTCTATAGGTATCTTAGGCTCCTGTTCTGATACACTGTGTTTATTAGTACTTAGCGACTATATAGCTAATTAAACTAAGGTGGAAGTTAGTTATGTTCCTGATTTTGAACTGATACCAAATAATTATATAACCAATTGCTTGTACAGATTCCTGTGATAAGAGGTGTTCCCATGGTTTTAAACTCAATTTTATTTCCATAAAAGCGAGTTTCCAAAAGCAGATACAGTTACCAAAACAAATAAAGTGTACAAGATCTACTACTGTAAAATATGCTCAAAATTTGACAAAAGAAATACCTTGACTAGCTGACAAGTACTGTCTGCAAATAGAGCAAGAGAATAGCAATATAATAAGGAACAGAATGACTCGTTAGAGGTGTGTACAGCCCAGTAGGTTTGAGAGCAGCCTTGTAGTGATGTTACATGATCAGCAGCAGAACAATACTTGTCCAAGGGTGATGGGGTGAACTGCTCAGAGTGGATCAACCCAGAATCCTGTTGCACCCCTGGAGTAACATGTTCTCATCCCCAGTTTCCTTGTGAAGCTTCCAGCCAGCTGCTAGTCACTGACAGTGTTTAAAATCGTGGTCTCTGCATTAGAGCCTTATATGACATTTTTGTAGTTTAAACGGAGTCAAGATTACCATGCCTGCTGTATTTCCTGCCTCTAATCTCTATAAGCAGATCACAGCTAGCAGTATCAGAAAAATACATCAGAAAATATACCCTTCCTATCTGAGACCAGAAATTTCAATCTGTTTGGATTCTGTTACCTTCTGAAGCAAGCAATGTTTCATACATATTTCAGCATTGGTCCTGTACATTTTGTAACCCAGTTACAGTCTCCCACTGATTAAATAAATATTCAGCATTCTATTACATGTCTTCATTTAGTGCTAGACTAAGATCATCCACACAATTTCTTAGGCTTCCAACTTTGATATAGAAGCATAAATACTGCTGTTTTTTTCTTGTCTTTTCATCTGTCCTGGTTCTGGCCAGGACAAGGTTAATATTTTCAGTAACCAGGAGGGGTATGGACCCTGAGGAGCCTCATGTCATTCTATACCACATCATAATGTGCAGGGGTCCAGGGAAAAGCATCCCTCCAGCTGGGTAGCATGGTGGAGCAGTTGGATATTCATGATTTTCATGTGGTGAGCCTCTCATGTGAATCATTCACCTCTTGTACACATTGTTATTAACATTGTAGCTGTTACTGTTCATTTCTAATGTCGTTGTTTCTAGCAAAAATGTTCTTATCTCCACCCATGATCTTCACCTTTTGTTCCCCCAGTTCTTCTCTCTAGCTTGCTGCAAGAAGAGGTGAGGGGAAGTGATTAAGTGGCAAGAGGTTTGGAGTGTTTCACTTAATTGTGGGCTACAATTCCTAAACCATGACAGCATCCTGTATGAAGGACACCCAACTATTCCTAATTCCAATGCTTGAGTGTGCATGTGTTCTTCCATAACTTAACTTCTGTTATTTATTTCAAGCACGAGAAACCTAGTTCTATCATTTAGTTAAAGTCCATTCCTTTATAATAGATTCTCTTTAATTCTCTCTTCCAACCTGGTTTCTGATGAATCCAAGTTGTGCTTTCTGAGTCAGACACTAAGAATCTTCAGGTCCTTAGGAACTTTTCACTGACATAGCTGTGCTTACTGTCTTCTTTCTTCTAAATTGTCTGATTTTGCTTTCAGATTCTTTCTCTTGCTCTTCTCTGTCAGTAATATCCATGCAAACTGTGATTTCTGGCTTAATTCCAGATCTTTATAGGGCGGATCCAGACTCCCTAGGAGATCAGGCTCTTCTATAATCAACAGAGAAATCACTATACAGTATTTCTGGGGGGAGAAGTTGTTGATTGCATTGAAATAGCATCTTCTGCCACTGACGTACTGCTTTAGAACTTGGGTTTCTGATTCCAAAGAGATTTGTTCCATGCAAGAGGTTATATGGCTATCTTTTAATCAGGAAAGAAGCACTGATGTCTCCCATTTCTTTCAGTTTGGTATCCTCCCAGAAAACAAGACTGCTGTTAAGACTTTCATTCTGCTGTGTGATGTTCCTATAGCTCTCTATGAAGCTCGGCTGCCTTTCTCAGCACAGAGGATTGTTTGCTTTTTAAGAATAATCTGCTCGAGGATATCCTTAAATTTTGTGAGTGATCCTCTCCAGTACAGCTACTCTGCTCTCAGGAGATAAAATGTTCTCTGATGCTATAAGTGGTGCATATTATGCGTAGATGTATACTATAAAATTCATCCCCACTTGATTTTGCTGGAGTCCTTTCTCCACTTCTTCTTTCAGAGAAGAGAAAAAAGAAGGGTTTTGAAGTTGATTTTGTGTCTAGATGTGTTTGCATACTGCAATACACTGAATCAAGATCTACAAGCTAGATATCATTTAGCTGTAGCACCAAATGTACACTAATATACTATATTATATATACATACTAATTATTTTCCGATTGAAATTAGAAATTTAATTACATAGATAGCTTGTGTGCATTCATTTGTAGCACATTCATTTGTACTGATTAATATATGTATAGGATTCATTGGTCAAATGATCTATTGTTTGTGTACATCAGATATGACTTGCTAATAATATTCACAATTAAATTGGGATTTTTTACTCTCTAGAAGTCCAGTTAATTTTGTTTGAATTGCAAATATTGCTTTCAATTTTTCTTAATTGACACTACTATTAGCTTTTTTCGGCATTAATTTGCTTTTATGCCAATGAGTTAGAACTATGGATTTGAAAACTTCATTTTTAATTATAATAACTGTTATTATTTTAAGTCATAGTTTGGTAAATCTGCATGCATGTATTGCCATAAGACATCAAGGAATTCTTAGATTTTTCTCATGGGCCAAATGAAGTACCCAGAAAGGCAAGATGTTTTTTCCCTTTCTATCTCATCTCTCCATGTTTTGTTTTTCATTTGTTGAAGGTCCTAAATGTTATCTATCATTATCCAATGGATATATTTAGTTATAGCTTGTTCACAGCAGGCAGTAGAGCACTCACGATATTGCAGCATCTCACTCACCCTGGAGAGGAATGATGGGTTGCCTGGCAGCAATTCTCATTCAAGATGATATCAGGCCCATCCAAGCCTCCTTGTCAAGGTCAGTTCTCAATAAATAACAAAGGGTAGAATCAGTCTGCAGAAAAATACTTTCCTGCACAGGATACAAATCAACGCTAAAGCAGTTTTGTTCTAAATCATATAAAGGTTAACATAAACATATAATTAAAATATATTGAAGAGAATTTACAGAAGGCAAACAAACTGAAAAACTATACCTATTATGGTGAGTTCACTTCTTAACATGATTTATTAACTCTGAAGGAAGACTGTCTTGAAACTAGAGAAAACAATTTCTGTCTACAATAAAAAGCCTCCAACAAGATGACCACATTAAAATTCCAATCTGCCTTTTGCCTCCTTACAACATTTACTTGGAGTAAAATAAAGGTATTTGTAGATTCTAGACTCCCTTAGAATGATTTGATGAAGTGTGAAGTAATAAAAAGACAGATAAATCTGGTATCTTTCTCTACTGTGAAATTTCTGATGAAGGAAGAAATAAAAGAAACTTTAAAAAGGCATATTGTTCTTTTCACATGAAAAGTCTCTTAAGAAATAACCACTGAATATTTCCTTTTACTAGCAAAGTAGTCTCCACTAAAATTTGACAGTATATATAAATGCAACCATATGCCTGGCTTAGGCTTTATACTCCAATGTTGTAAATAACTTCACTAGATGTTGCTATTCTTCCTAAATTTCCATCACTGTGTCCACAGAGCTGATTCATCTTGCCACCACTGAAATCTAGTTTAAGAATCAACCAAACTGCTCTTTTTCCTGGAGGTACCTCTACTATATATTCTAATCAAGTCTGGAATGTCCCCCAGAAGTAAAACTGAAACTTTTTTCCTAAATGCCATATAGATTTCTGCATTATAACACTCATGAATCAAACCAAAATATCACCTATCAATCTCAATTTACTGGCTGAGAGGTGATGAGGAACAAATGAAATTCCTCTTGACTGTAGGTGATCCTATCAGGCTACCGCTTCCCTTCTAGAACAAAATCAAACAGAATATTGACAAAACAAAGTATAGGTGAACTCATTTGAGTTTGTGATGAAAAGAATAAGAGTACACACACCACTAGCTAGAGATGACAGAGACTGATGCAAAGAGTAACCATTCTATTTCACGCAAAGTCCAATAGGCAGTCATTTTTCTTTTATTGGTAATATTAATAGAAAAAGCTCTGCTTTCCTGCAGGACATGAATAATTTAGCAGCATATGAATTTTTTGTTTTGAGGTACACATGAAGTCGAATAAGATTAACCCAGGGAAGGTACTGCTAGTTTTCCAAAAATAAATACAGATTAAGAGGGATTTGGGACCCCACTTTTAGTTAATATTCAAAGATATTCCCCACAGAGACAAAGCAATTGGATAAACTTCAACCCATGAGAAATAAATAGATAACCTCCAAAAAAAAGTTTTTCATTAGATTTCATTTCCTTTTTGTGCAATTTCAGCTTCACAGGTATGAATACATGGCTGACTTGTAGATAATGCACAAGTTCACTTCTAAATAAAGATGAAAATCATTGATCATCTATTTTTTTGCCCTTTCAGAAGGAGAAAGACAGCTTGTCATGAAAAATAAGAGTTGCCATTCTTACTTTGACAGTGGAGAAAAGCATACGATGATTATTTTATTATAATTTTAATCAAGCTAACAGCTGTTCACTGCTGAAATGAAATGAGAGGAAACTTACATAAATAAAAGACCATTGGTCAAGCCTGGTGGCACAAGTTCTTATTTTTTTTTACCTTTTGTAACATAGCTGTGATTGTATATTTTTTTAATTTCTTGTCATTTTACCTATTAAAGCTCAACTGAGTGCATCGAGGGGTGCTGCTTTGTTCTGGATTTTTTGTTGGTTTGTTTGTTTGGGGGGTTTTCGGTTTATTTTGTTTGTTAGTTATGTATTTCTATGAATAGCCATTACTCAGAGCTACTCATACCTTGTTTCTGATATAGGTAAGTGCACAACCAAGCAGTGCACAACCACAAAGCAGTTAGAACACTGTCTTTACTAATATCGCAAGAAATTCCGTGTTAATTTTAATTGAGGACACATTCCCTTGTGAAGAGAAATTCAAGGATCATTCTAGATAAGTTGTTGGTTTGGTTTTTTTTTTAATGGTAGGAGACAGCAGCAGATTCTTCACCTGATGGCAATACACATTTCTGGTACATTTACTTATCTATGGCTTGTTTTTCAAATTTTTCTAAAGAACCATAGCCATCCTGATTTTTTCTAGGTAATACATGCTCATGTAAGCACCTGAAAAGATGTGTGCATTCCTTTACGGTCTTTGTAACCTGAGAATCTCTTGGCTTGATCCATCTCTCAGGGGCTCAGATTTGGCCATTTAGCCTGAGAGAGTATATCAGACAGAAGACTCCATAGCTTAGCTGCTAATGATTATATCCCATGATCTATTATCTTAGGCTACTTTTCCTTCTTTGACATTGACGTTATCTGGTTATTACTAGAAACTTTTTTACTGATATACAAAAATTTTCCAAATCAGTATTCATCTTCTATGGGTAACTTGTCTACGACTGACAGAAACTGAAGATCACCTTTTAAAGTAACTTAAGAATTTGATACTATTCAGGAAAGGAATCTAGAATGCCTTGACAGAACCTTTTTTAACAGAATGTTTAGAGACATCATCCTGCAGGTTAGAAAACACTTTCTAGAACTAGTAAGGCTTCTAGATTCTAAGAACCTCCAACACCATACGTAAGTTTTCACCTAGATGCATATATAAACAACAGAGGTTTCATGATCTCTTATGGAAGCAAATAGAATGCAGCACAATAAAAATAGTGAAATTAAAGTTCTCTGAATTTGTAACTATGAGAACACAGAATTTAATATCACACATTATGAAATGTGCATAAAGATATTTCCTTGGTTTATGGAAAACAACCAAGTTCCTTTAATTTGAATTAGAATGCCAGATTACAGAAGCTAACTAGAAAGGAGGGATTTCTGTCCTCCCTCCCAGAGGAGGCTGGATTTTTTTTATATTTTATTTAAATAGAAGAAAAAGAAAGCTGGAAGCTTACCTTTATCTTTAGCAGCAGCAGGAGGGTTTGGAACAAGGACAAAAATGCTGGGAATTATGGAAATTATAATAACATATACATCTAAAGAAAAATAGTTTCTCATCCTCTTAACAAAGCCAGAAGTATCTGTTCACAATACATTCACATACACATACCCCTAGTTTTTATACCTTGAATCAATCTTTCAGGTAATTGTTTGTAAATATGCAAGTAACTACAGCCTGTGTTCAAACATACAATATATTTCAAAAACTGAAGGTTTAGTGGTTTTGTTCTAAATGCTTTGCAGTTCTTGAACAATTTGGTGTGGGAAATGCAGTGGAGATTTCCTGTCTGAGTTTGCTGCTTTTGTAGCTAGTTTGGTTTTTGAAAATTAGCTTTGCTATCCTATATAACAAACCCCCCCCCTTTTTTTTTTCCCCTGCAAATAATTCTCCTTAAAGATAAACAGCAACTATTCCTCTGTTAAGGAAGGGTTCTTAAGGTTATCAAGAGTCTATTAATTGTTGTTCCATTTCCAATTTAATCTTCTCTGAAACTTTTTTGGAGAGATAGCGCTTTCTTATTTACAGCCATTAATTTTGCATAAAACATGTAATTTTTCCTTCGGAGATTATACTTTTTGGAAGAAGGGTATTTTTCCTGGATAATTTTTCAATGAAAGTTGAAATACAGTGACTATGTTATGTATAATTACTTCATAGATAATATGAGTTTACTGTCAACACTTCTAATACTGTGCTAATACTACAGGAATGCTTTTTTTTTTTTTTTTGCCTGAAAGTTCTGGTGGATGTGGAGAACACCGGTTTTTTAAAAATTATTTTCAAGTTGAATCTTTTTATCTTATATATATAATATATATATGCATGTTTATTTATTTGTATATATTTACATAGTTACATATATATATATATATATGTGTGTAGTATCTGAAAATATCCATGCCCCAGTTCCTTCTCAATTTTCTCATTGTAATAGTTGAAGTTATAAATCTGTAGGTCAGGACTTGCTTTAAAGTATAATAACACGGTGACCACCTAAAACTCTCATCAATGTTGTGGCCTAACCCTGTAGGCAGCTAAGCCTCACAGAGCTGCTCAAAATCCAAAACACAGCATCATGAGGTTCTATAAGGAAAATTAAAAACATCACATTCAGACATAGTAAAAGCTGGTTTTGGTGTTTTTATAACACAAGAGCAAAGCTGTCAGAGAAGTTAGCTAGAGCACCTGCTCCAAAGGTAAGCAATGTTGTGGAAAGGATGTTGGGAGAGGTTCAAATGCACAAAAAATTTAATACATCAGTCTGCAGCTGATGGCAAACAGCCATTCTATTGGTGATAGATGCTGTTTTGGGGCATGAAGAAAAAAATAACAAAGAAGAGAGAAACAGGAGAGAGAGAGAGAGAGAGATAGAGAGAGAGAAAGCAGTAAGAGAGGAAAGGGAAAACTCTTCCTAGTGGAGAGTTCTTAAAGAAAGCACAGGAATTCCTAGATATACACCTGCATGTATGTTTTCCCTGATGCAGATGGCTGTTTTCCCTGTAATACTTTACCTTTGGCAACTACGCAGTTTCCATCAGGAATTGCTCAACCTTCCAGCTGGTTGCTCCTGGTTGTGATGCCTCAGTTGCTGGTGACATCAGGGCAGGTACTGGACACTGTCTGGCTGCCGACCTTTCTGGATGCATACTATCGTCCCCACTAGCATAACCAGGGCTTGTCTTGGCAGCAGGTAAAATGGTAAAGAAGGGTCTTTCTTACACTACTGGCAACTGCTTCCCAAAAGTAGCTAAAGTCACAAAACCACTGAGCTTGTGGGAGGAAGGCCGTGGGAATAATAGCAGCAAAACAACAGCATGAGAAAAATTTGGGGAAAACACTGTCACAGCAGATCGTGCAAAGAGGTACAGAACTTACAGGCTGTAGAGTGGGAAAATTGAAGGTCCTTAACAATATTAAAAGGTTTAGACACTTAAGGAACTGTGAAAACCAGGCTGAGACTACCTGAAGAATGAAACTTCTTTCTTAGGTGAAAGGAAGGGTTAGAAAGCAAGAAGAGGTGAGATCTCATGCTGATCTACAGTGTAAATTATGGACCTTTGTTTTGAGATTTTTTTCCCCTTACCTAGTAGAAAAATATGGGATTTTTTAGAAACATTGTATATTTTAAATACAAAATAAAAAATAATAGAATTATAAATGTCTGTTTAGTTTGTACAAAGGCTGGTGATCATTTTGTGGAACAAAATATGAAATACTTATTTTGAAATGTGGAGACATTTTTATCGAGATTTTGACATCCAATTGCATCTGCTTAGAGTGCTGCAGGCAATTATGATTCATTCAGCTAATATTATCTTTCTTCTTTGAGGACAATATCTTCCATAATCTTCCAAGCAGAAAGTAAAACAATGTATTATAATAATCTATGCAGTTAAAAGGGAAAAAAAATCCAAACTATATGAACTGATGACAGCTGGAATAAATGCAGTTTATATTTACTGTTTATATTTAATTTTATACAATAAATATTATATTTTTGATACATGATAAAGATTTTTCTTATTGTAGCAAAAGTAATACATTTTCTGTTGAAAAATCTTTTTTTCCTATCCTGTGTATGGGTAAGATTTATCATATAAAATATTCTGACCCTAACATTTTTGCTTAGAAAACATATTCTAGGCTTTACAGAGGATGTTACTTAGACCTCAAGAGATTTTCTGGAATGAGGAATTCTTATTTCATTTTGGTTTCTTGATTAATTAAAATATTACATTCTCTAGTTGTTACCAATAAGCTGTATTTACTGAGAAGTCATGTTATTTGCTCTTACTTAAGTTGTCAGACTGCAAAATCTTTAGCCTGATTGACAGCTCTTCTGAAGACATGTGCATAACATCCTGGGGTCACTGCCTCTCAGTCATCAAGAATGGAAAATTTAGGGCTAAGTAAACGAAGATGCTTACCTCAGTAACCTGTTGCTCTTTGAAATACATTGTCTGTATTCATGGCACAGGGGAATCTTCGATTTTACACTGTTAACCAAAAACAGCATCTCGACACAGTCCTGTGGATTTTTGAGTGGCAGCTGGGAGAGCACTCAGAAGGTTGTCACAGTGTGAGTTGGAACAAATATATAGGTAAAGTTCCTTTATAGTATGAAGAATCAAAATTCAAATAAAAGGTTATACTGAGTATGGGTTTTTGAGGCATGTATCTTCATTTGGAAAGAGGAAAAAGAGTAGGACTCTAGTGAGTTTCAGCAGTCAGTGACTAAGGACACAGTTGCTATGCTCTTACTGGTTTAACTAGGATTTAACTCCTAGTTCTAGCAGGTGATGCTCTCTTCCATGTCCTTTATAATAGTGGAAAAAAGTTCTTGCTACCTTTTCTTCTGTGATCCCACATGAAGCAGAAGCAGCCTGGATATGAGAAGGACAGGGACATTCCTTTTACAACTCCTTTAAGCAGTAAATAAGACTAACAATTGTCAGCTGCGGCAGATAGCAAAGCACATCATGATAGAGGTTCATACACATTCTAAGACCTATAAAATCACAGAGTAGCTCAAGCTTGGAAGGAATCTCAGGAAGTCATTCTGTCTTAGCTCTTAGTAAAAACAGGGTCAGGCCTAGTTGCTCAGAGATTTATCCAGTCATGTCTTTAAACCTCCTGGAGACTGCATCACTGCTCTGTGCATCCAAGTTTGAATGTTTACCTGTCATCAGAGCAATGACAAACAAGTCTCTCACCATTTCAGATATAAAAATAAATTGAAAGCAGTGCCATGAGTTTGTGCCAGAAACACTAACATGGTCTATATTTTCTTCTGAGCCATAACAAAATACACTTTTTTACTAGACTACTTTTAAGAAGTTCTTGCTTTCTTGAAACAAAAAAAGAAAATAAGCCATCCCCAAGCCCGCAAAGAAACAAACAAAACTCCTGTATAAATTAATTCACCATTTTTAGTGAAAGATGCATTCACTCATTTTTCACTTTGAAAAGTTAAGTTTTTTCTTGCTTTTTAATTTGCCAGAAACAGACAATTACAGAGAACTACAACCATCCCATTTGCATTTAGTATTATGTGTTTTGTCTTTCAAGCTGTATTCTTAGCAGCACTCATTAATACTCAACTGATAACCATTTTTGGCTACTAGAAAAATGCAGCTAGGAAAAAAAATCACTACTCTCTTTTAAAGATGCTTATTTTAATCATAGTTTGCAACATGTTATAGGTAATAATGGCTGGCAGCTCTGTCTTGTAGGTATCATAAACTTCTCATGACTAAACCATGAGAAATAGTTCTTTTGACTTCTGTAATTTAAGGAAACGAGAAAAGTGAAATTTTAATTGACACATTTTATCTGTCTCTACTTCCTTTTTCTCAAGAAACTCTGCAACATTTGTTACCTCATATGATGCATTTAATACCTAATTCATTAATACATTAATAAATTTACACTGCAGATTTAGAAAGGTTGTATAGGCCAAACTACACAATACAATTGGTTACCACCTTTAGATGGATACAAGGAGTCAGTGTTACAGCACAGATTTAATATCCTATTACTATTAATTATATTTGCTTCACTTGCTTCATTTTCTTTTGAATCCTTGCCCTATAACCTGTCTTGTCCTTGATAGATGTAGGCATCTAGAGACAAAATATGGCCATTGCTAGATATAATGCTGCTTTCATCAAGTGAAAGTTCTTTAAATGTTTTACAGCTCATTCTTCTCCTCCTCTGCTGTACTGCAGGCTGCCATATCAAATGATGCTATAAGGGCAATACTGTTGGGGTATACCATGTAATACATCAGTTTAGGAACTCCTTTGCCATCAAATACTGCTTATCTAGGACCATAGATACAGACATTTTGTTTTCATCTGCAAGTCTATGACCTCTTCACCAATTATCCGAGGCTCAAGATCAGCCAGGCAGGAAGAGGAACAGCGTGAGACAACGTCTCAGTGCTAAAGAGAAGCCTAAACATTTCCCAAAAAACAACGAGCGTCATCTTTACCAGGCAGGGAGTCAGTGTCATCAGCAAAGGATGAATGCTTGCTTACCGCAGAGTAAACAGGGTTTCAGAAGCATCCAAAGCTTCTCTGTTGCTCCAAGATCTTACCACTGTTTAACATCTGTCACAAGAAGGCTAATGACTGCAGGGAATGTGTCACAGATCCCATCTCTGAGACAGCAATGTACCGTGTAATATTGCATCTCACATTCTATATATAGATTGAAAGAGATGCAAATTCACTTGTGGTGGTTTTGCACTGCTATTATTCACAGATGTCAGTATTAAAAATAGGAAAAAAAGAGACAGTTTCAATGAGTGTGATTTGACAGACAAGATACACAAGGTTAATGAATTACAGAGATTAAAAACCTAAATAAAATTTTACATGTTAAATAGATAGATTGAACCTTCCATGAAGAAGACAACATAAAAATAATGGGGTTCAATTAAGTCACTGAAAATCAGAGTATAAATACTATTATATTGTACTAGTGTAAGTTATTAAAGAAATTTGTATTATAATTTTTGTTACTGATGCTCATAAATCTTGTGCAGGTCTAGTGATGACAAACACAAGAGGTGAATCAAGTAACAAAGTGGTTCAAACTGAAAATATTTCAGATCAACTTTCTTGCAGCTCTACTACATAGACATAGAAAGAGGAAAAGTCAGTCTTATAAAAGACACTTTCCAGTCTGCCCTTATATAGAATGTAAATAAGGTTGTAGATGGTACCTTTTTGATAAATAACTTCAAAAAAGCTAGGACCTTAGTGGTGAACAGGAACTTTTATTTCTGAGATTGGGTGTGGGTTATTTTAGGGTGTTTCTTAGTATTCATCTTGGGCTTCTGAAGTTTGTTTGGAGCATGGGATACGTCAGCAGCATCTTCTATATTTATGAAAATGAGGCTGTGCTTCCTGGGTTGCCTTTTGCCTTTAGTTGTTCATACCTTACTGTCATGGTTTTGGCTGCAATAGAGTTATTTTTCTTCATAGAATCACAGAATAGCTTTAGTTGAAAGGAATGATAAAGATCATCTAGTTTCAATCCCTTTGCCATGGGCAGGGACACCTTTCACTAGGCCAGATTGCTCAAGGCCCCAACCAAATTTCCCTTGAACATTGCTAGGGATAAGACATCTATAGCATCTCTGGGACACCTGATCCAGGACCTCAAGTTCTTAAAAAATATTTAAATAACATTTGTCATTGAATTCTTCCCATTTTATAAAAAGTTTCAAAAGACTTCAAAATTTTCACATTATGGATTCTTGTAGGTCTTTTAATTGTTTTACTGTTTTGATTTTCCCTTTAAATTTATTATTATGTGTTCATGGTAGCTGTTTGTCTGAATTCAAACTAAGTATTTTAAAACTTCTCTCACATTCTATTGACTTCCCATGATAAAATGCGTAGTTAATACATGATAGAAGTTGAAAAGAAAGGCAAACATGAATAACTTGCTAGCTTCTTTAGCATATTATTTTCTTTTCTTTAGGAAAATGTCTTGTTCCTGTAATGATTAAATGAGGGCATATTTGAACAAATAAATGTGTTTTTTTTTTTTTACTTACAGCTGAGGGGATAAAAAATACATAGCATCTTTAAGCAGGGCTTAGTAAACTTTGACCCTAAATGATCATTTTTCACTGATTTGGCTGTTTCTTGACCACCGTGGAGCAGTCAGTGGCCATTGGAGGAAGCAATGAAATTTAAAGCAGCTCCTTGCTTTCTCATGGGAAAAATGAAGCTAGCTGTATAGAGATGGGGAACATTAAGGGTTGTGATGATCTGTTCCCTTTAGCAGAGTACTCACTGGTTCAAGTTTAAAGTTTGGAGACAGTCTTAACTTAGTTTGTTACTGAGAAAAAGAAGATTACGACGTACCAAGGACTCAATACAAATGATGTGGATTTGATGTCTTACAATTTCCTCAAATAAGGTTTTGATTTCACTCAAAGTTAAAATTCTGGTTGGGATTTTCAAACCAGTTAAAAGAAAAGAATAGGTAATCCAGGTAATTCTCTGTTTGTAAGGACAAGGTAGATTAATTTATTTAGCTTCCCTTCGCACCCTGTGCCTAGACTAAATATTGGAATATTGGAATGTTCAAATACATAGTCCAAAAATGATGGAGAACCTGCTGGAACTGAGAATGGAAGGTGGAAGTAAATGGAGGAATGGGAGGAGGAATCCTGCATACCAATAGTCATGTTTGTATGATGAATATGATTACTCACACAAAGACCAGTTAATAGAACTACTCTCAAATCATTAAGAGACATTTAATTCTCCCTTTATGAGAAAAGAGGTGCTGAAATCTAGATCAAAATTTAACTGCAGCTTCATTATTTTAAAAAAAGTCCAAAAGCATTTTGCTACATAGCTGGAGTTACTAAACCACAGTAGATGGGACTACGTGTATCCATTAATATAACATAACCTATGCCTTATAAACCCTTGACCTTGGGTGTAGGTCAAGCATATTGGTTATATTAAAGATGTTTAATCTGGTAATTTTGAGTTTGAACAGAATATTATTTCTTGTTTAATTCACCTTCATGTTTAGAGTGAAAACAACTACAAGGAATGAAATATTGCTTAAAATATTCAGGGCAGCAACATATGCCTCAAGAGATAAGAGTTTCACTGTTAGTTTAATTAAGAGGAAAAAAGCACAAGCTTCAAGTGTTATTTACAGATTCTTGACATATTCACTAATGAATCATAGGATGCTGTAAAGGTTATTCTGCCTATTACAAAAGAAGAGCACAATAATTGTTTCTTAACAAACTAATTTTATTCACACTTTTAGTCTCTTCATAGTAGATCAATGTGCTTGAAATTGGAAATAAAGATTCTTTGTTTTCACTGTGTCAGCAAGCTGGCAAGATACTGTCATATGTGAGAAAGTACAGTGGGACATTTTTGTGCACCTTGTTTTACATTAAGGAGTTGAACATACTACAAGCAGAGTGTTCAGTAATCTGTATTTTCTGGGGCACTTAATTTGCTTTTAGAAATAGCAGAAATGTTTGGTTACATCATAAGCCTACCAGAAAACAATGGATTTTCAAAACACAATACATTCTTTTCTTTATTACAATCAATCTTTATTCTTTCTGCATACACACATCAACGGATTGGTAATTTTTGTTTCTATTTATTTTTAAATTCTTTCTGATGCAGACACAGTCTCTTCTTCTTGAGAAACTACCTGTTGCATTAGACAATCCCTCAGCTAAAACAAATCAAGAAACAACTCTTCCATGTGAGTGATTTTATGGTTGATGGAGATGATAGTGCATCACACCTCAGATATAAGGACCGCAGCATCCATATTAACATTATGCCAGATTTTTAAGTAATAGCTCTAAGTACAGCATGTCTTACATGTTAATGTGTTGCTCATCTTCTTCTGTCTTCTGAAGAACAGGCATCAGCTTACTTCAGCTGTGGCCAACTACAGAAAGACAGATTATGAAATACAGTATGTATAGTTCTTGGGTTTGAGTGCTGTCTAGATTAGAGAGCCAACATTGGAGAATTACTGATTTATGCCTGTGAGTAAAAAACCTATGTGCACCAGAAGATCAAAGAATCTATATTTTTATTTTTTGAAACATCTATGTTATTTCTTTATAAAATGGAAGAGCTAATTTTATAATAAAATATTTTTGAAATAATGCTTTTATTATTCACGTAAAAAATTTAAAAGTGAAATCTTACCTCTCTTCATATCACCAGAATTTGAAGATTAAGATTTTGTCAGAAAAAAAGTCAGTTTCCATACTTGGCATTGAAGGAAGAAATAGAAATCTATAATAGCTATAATAGCTAGTCTGAACAACACACACCGAGGAAAGGAAGAAAACCTGACATCCCAAACTTTCTTCAAGGGTCATGGTGAGTAGCAAATTACATTCAGCTAGTGGTAAAGCATGACTGCAAGAAGGCCATAGCTTGCCCTACTGAGGAATTAGATACGTTTCCATGTCTGCTTTAGTTTCCCTGAATTTTGTGCACAGATCCAGATTTGTCAGCCTCAAGCAGTCAGCAAGGGTATAGGAAAAAACTGGAGGAAATTACATTTCCCCCAAGAGCAGGTGGTTTCCCTCTAATGAGGTATTCTGAGGACCTTAAATAGGTCCATTTATTTTCTGGTTATGTTCAAAAAGCTGTTTTGGAGGTGACTGTCTTTAACTCAGACACTGATTTCGACGTATTTGTGTCAGGTTATGCTCTGAAAGATTCAGTTACAAAATGGATGGGTTTTGTCCTCTCTACCAGCTGTAAATTTGTCCACATTAGGAACTTTATCACATCTAAAAGGTCCTTTCTTCCTCTCAGTGGAGACAGGGCACTGAGGAACTTCCACAAGCCAAAAACAGAAACAAGAGGAGAAAAAAACCCAAACCAAAACAAAAAAAAAATTAATTTCATTTCTCTGCTATTCAGATCCCATGGACAGTTGTTTATAAATAATTGTGATCACATCTGAGATACTTGACTTCATTACTGAATTTTGGTCCTCACTGAAATAAAGTACAAAACTTAACTTTTTCAAGATTTAAAAGCAAAACCTATGACTGTCTAAAATGAAAATGGGGATGGGGGATGGGGTGGGTGTTTGAAACAAACCAAAAACTCCAAGATTTTTCTCATACATCCTACTCTTTCACACAGAGGTATTTTTCGACCTCTTTGCATAGTCCTGTTGATGGTTTTCACATCTTTCTCTCTCTTCTTTTGACAAAGAATTAGAAGCAACTCTTGACTCCCACCATAAATGGACAGAAAAGCAAAAGAAGTCAAATGGAGGATGTATAACTTCTTTCCCATGCAACATTTTTTATATCTTTTTAGTGGTTTTCTTGATCATGGAAAAAAGAGATGTGAAACAGTTTGAATACTGCATAGGACTTCCTCAATAGAAAGCTTTCTGAATAGAAAGCTCTAACTCTTATTATAGATTTGGAGATTTCTCTACCCATTCACGTTAACAAGACAATCTCCCACCAGGATTAAAAATGTAAACTGAAGTGGAGCAATTATTGTCTTCTGAGCCCCAAAAGAGCAAATAAGCTTACTTTGTGAACTAATATGCAGTCTGAAATTTAAATACCTTGTCAGATGGGTGAAACATGCTTTGAATTGCTCCAGAGTGTTGTTATTACAGGTATTTAAATTGAAGTCTAGGAAAAAAATCCTAAATGTCAATAGCAGAGTTCTCAAAATGGTGAGGGAGCTGTAGTATACTAAAAGTTTTCTTATTATGTTGGTAGTTAATACAGGCCTTGGAAATGTAGATCTAGTCAGGAGAATCTATTTGAAGGAAGGATAATCTTTATTTATCTGCTCTTTTGTATATTAGCAGATATTTCTCATTGTTGAAAGCTTAGAAAGAATTCCTCTGTCAAGAGAGAACCATAGAAAAAATTTAAGAATTCTGACAGTATTAACATAGAAATTGACCAGGAAAGCCTTTGCATTTTAAATCAATTTTTCAGCAAATAATTTTAAGAAGTGACATTGTCGTTTCTTCTGGAAGAGGTCTTCTCCATATTTCAGAGTCCAAACAAAGACAAAGAAACATTATACAGAAAAAGCAATAAAGAAGATGGCTGAAACAATGTAATTTTACTGTTATAAAGGTTCACATACGAGCATTCTATTTTTACTCCAAATGCCAAGACCCCCCTAACAAGGTACTAGTTAACAATGTACACTACAAAACCCAGGAAAATAGAACAGCATCTACCTGTGAGTATTTTTTAATTGAATAGTAAAATCTACATATCTCACCTGCATGTAAGAGATATCAGATGACCCAGGAGAAAGAGAAATGGAAGTTCAAAGTCTCATGTTTTCCTGTCAAATGACACTTACTACTGTCTGTTGTAGCAAGTAACAGTTTCTCTCTGCCTCAGGATTAATATAACCTGTTATTTTGTATAAGTTGATTTTATTTTGTAAAATTAGTATGTGGAGGAAGAAAATATGAAGAAAATATGCCCATATTGTCAAAGACTTGTCAAAGATCTTGTTTTTGCCTTAAGGTGCAAACAGACTCAGGTATCCAGTTGGATGAGAGGTATGGAATTCATCTTCATTAAAAATATTTTTTCAATTTTTTTGTGGCATGGATACTTTTTTCACAACTATTCACTGTAACATGGACAGTCAAAATAATACCCTTTAAAAAGAAAAATAGTGCAATATAAGGTACAGCCTTAGACAGTCAGTAATGGATAATGTCAACAGTTTTAGAGAAACAGAGGAGAATGCTTTAAACTGAAATACTGCTACAGAAAAAACTGTTGTTTCCAGAACACTTTTATATTTTATTGCAATTTCCTTCAGTGACAACCCCACTCCCCCACTCTTATAAGATTTGATTGCATTTGAATTTGGTGATAATATACAACCTTGCTTTTCTTCTGGAGTCTTCAATATTTAATGAAACTTTTTAGACATTTCCTTTTCTGCACTTCTGTTTCCTTATCAGGGAAATCCATACTCTTCAACACCAGACACACACAAAACTGGTGGGAATGTGATGGTGAGAAAGAAATTAGGAGGGAATTAGCCTGGACACTTGACCCAAACTGGCTAAAAGGTTAGTATATACCTGATGAGGTCATGTTCAGCAATAAAAGCTAAGGGAAAGAAGGCAGAGGTGGAAAATTCCTTATTAAGGTGTTTGTCTTCCAAAACAAACGTGAGTCATAGTGATGGTCTGCTTTCTATAAAGTGGCTGGGCATCATGTGCTGATGGGAAGGAGAGAATTAAGCATATTTCCTGATCTGTTGTAGGAGAAGGAGTAGAATAACTACATTGCTAAGTTGTGAATGCATCAGAAGGGTCTTGCATTCTGAAGACTTCCAAGATTGTTTTGGAAAACATTCAGCATATCATGCAGAAAGATACCTGCCAACTCCATCAATAGAAACCATTTAGACATATCAGCCTGAGGCTTCACAAAGGCCTTCTAGGTTCTTACAATTTTGAAGACAGCACACTACATTAAAAAGCATGGTGGCATTTATTCTGGACTCCCACTTGGCCATGAAGTAAAAAAAGCAAAAGTCAATTAATCTGTGACTCTAATTTGTCCAGGTGCATGGAAAATGTGTAGATGCCATACCTAATGATCTACCTTGATTGCAGTTTTGCAAAGACCTGAAGTCTGAGACCACATTCCAATCCATTTTACAAAAGCATGTGATACATCCCTTTCCTGTTTCAAATATTGTCATTTGTTTTCACAACTCAAGAGAGATCCATCACTTTGACTTAGAAAATGGAACTTACATTTAGAACTAATATTCCTATTACACTTCACTGAAATTCTGCCACTCAGTGGCATGGGAATAGAACTAGTACATGTAGCTTGTATATTTGCCTACCTTCATTCAGAGGTATGATTCAGTCTCCCTTAGACTGGAAATAGAATAAATTAAACAAAGTTACATACATTCTGGTCCTAAATTACTGCTTCTGTTTAAGGTTTTGTCATTGTTTATGTCATCTAGAAGTTAAATCAAGTATTTTTTTTTCAGTGTCTTTACCTAAGTAAGGTTTAAATAATTATTTCTGGCAAGCATGTCATCACAGGAAAAAACTCATGATTAGGGTGCATGTAAGCATTTATCTTATGCTGACAGCTTCAGACAAAAGGAAGTGATGCTGTTACATTTGTAAAATGACCTTTCTGCTATGAGGATATTGACAGCCATCCTCTACTTCTGTACAGTATGTTTTCCAGCATGAAAACTAGGTTTCTGATAGTCTATTGTTGGCTTTTATACTTACAGTGCTTTCTCTCAAAATGTTTGTGGATTTTTTTCTGATTTCCTCAAGATAACATTTACTATGTACCTGACAAAATGTCAGCAAATTGTAGTACATGTTTTCTTAAAAGGACTCTTGCTTTATTTCATGTTGATATCAAACCATAATTTTGCTGAACAGAAAAATAAAAAGCTTTTTCTTTTTCAGTTTTGAGAAACATTTTTTTCATTTATATCCCTTTGGGATCCCCCTGGTTAGAACGCAGAAGAGTAGTCCAACTGCAAAGATTCGTGTATCAAATAAGAAGGCATAAAATTAAGTTTTGAATTAAAAAAAAA
Organism: Alethe diademata; assembly: GCA_025584955.1. NCBI lineage: Eukaryota > Metazoa > Chordata > Aves > Passeriformes > Muscicapidae > Alethe > Alethe diademata. Next base: position 77,075,557 of record JANRMJ010000001.1, read on the forward strand.
AAATGAAGCTAGATTTGGAACTCAGTTTTCACAAAATGCTTAAAAATTCAGACAGCTGTAGGGTGGAAACATTTATTCAGTGATTCTTAAAATAAAGCTAATGCTAGTGCAAGTAAGATAACAGGGTACTGTCATTCATTTTGACAGTGACAAAGTGACCAAAAGGGCTAGAAGGTAAGGAGTATACTTGAATTTGATTTCGTCAGGTAACTACAGAAGCCCTATAATATTTTAATTGTTCAAGTACACATGAAAAAATTTGGATTTCTGCCTGCTACTCACTTAAGACTGGATCTCTAGAAAGTCACTGACACTGGGCATGGTTATGGCTTAACTTTCCATCTTCTTAGTCAATACCACTGATTAAAGGCAAGGATTATCTTGATTTATAGAAGTGCACAGTATCCAAAATGTACCATCCTCCTTCTCTCAGGAACAGGAGGAATTTTGACTTAAGTTTGACTTAAGTCATAAACTAGATGTTAAGGAATGCCTCTTTGACAATGCCACCCTGTGGTAGTCAAGTGGATTCACTGCTCACCAGAAACAGAGCTCAGCAAATAATTCACAGGGCTTTTCCCTCAACTTTCAAAATAAATGTGACTAATTTGCTGTTTCCCAGCATTAGTAAAGTATTTGTGTGTTTGACAACTATCTTTTAAGTCACTGTTATTTAGATAGTTCATGTAGGTTTTTGTGATCATGGCTTGTAAGCCATGCACAGAAAGAAATGCTATAGTCAATGGGATGATGATTTGCCCATAAATTTTGCCTTAGTAGTATTATTAGAGCAGCACTACTTGAATGTTATAATTCTAATTTATTAATGTATATTTATCATTTCACATTAGACCTTTTCAATCCTTTATATTCCTTCCTATTCTCTTGTGTGTAAAGTTGATATAACAGGAAAGGTTTTCAAAGGCAGATACCTCACTCAAAATCCACTGAACTTCAGATAAGGAACTTAGAGTCAAGTCAAGCTTTTCTACTGTTATACTTCAACTTTTGTCTTTTGATACTGTGCATTTGACAGGATTCATGTTAGAATCTAATTTTAAGAAATAGTTTCAAGGAAGCACTCCAAAATGCATCTTCAGAAAAATATTCCTGAAGTTACTCCAACAGATTCTGGCCTTCCAAGTCAGCTACAGATTTGGAAAAACAACTGCCTCTTTAGAACAATATATCATATAAAATGGCTTACATTCTGCAGTTTATGATGAAAAAAATATCCTATGTGCAAAAATGACACTGACAGTAAAATCCAATTAAAAACACTTTTTCCTATTTCTTCATATAATATCCTTATTTAGGTCTGATGTGTTATAGAAAAGCTATTGTTTACAACTATCTCCCTTTTATAAATCCCAGCAGTGGGACATTTATCATCTTAATAATTAGCAATAATTAATCAATCCTTTGCATCAAATGTGTAGTCTTTATTTTTGTACATGTAGACTTCATTTTTTTTATTTCTTCAATAATTTTATTACTCTTTATGTACTTTCAGTGTTTTTGATGCGTTCTGTTCTTAAAAGACCATCAGTAATATTTCACAGTAGGCTATGGAGGAGATAAAGAGGAGAGGATCAGTTTGTAGTAATATGATGATATTGTGTGCCAACAATGATGGGCCTAATAAGGATCCTGTGTCATTATACCGTCTACGAAAAGCATCATTCTGTTCCTGTAGAAGAAACCTCTCAGAATCACTGCAAGACCCCAGATTGTGTGAATCATACATTGCCAGCTGCTGTTACATAATTTGCCTTAAGAAGGAGCTGTCTTCTGTCAATGAGTGCTTGCCAAGGAAAGAAAGGAGACATATAAAGAAAAATTAATTCCTTTACTTTGAGATCCCTAAAGGGATCTCTGTAATTGGAATTCTGACTCTAAGTCTCTACCTGTGGAGAGTCACATGGGTGCTTACAGATCATTTTTATGGTGATGTTCAGGTTTTTATCCACGTTAGTAAATTTTTATTCTTTGAATCACCTACATGGACTTCGTTTGCTGTTATTGGAGGCAGGCAGACAAAAAATATAGCTAGATATAAAATCTTTATGGACAGCACAGATCATAATAAGAAAAATATATTAAATAATATATTCCTTACTTGGAAACATTGATGATCAATCCAAAATTTTTTTTAAATGTAGGAAAAGAAAGGAAACTGGGTGAATTGGACCTTGCACTGTCAGTTTACGCCTCTAACTACTGCCTACAGTTAAAAGTGAAGTAGTTTGTGTATAATATTATGAAATATTATGGCACATGTTGTGATGTTTGTGTTTGTTACATACATTTGTTCTAAGAGCTTGCCATTACTTAGGGTTATTTCTCTGTTCTTATGACCTTAAAAAGTGAGTGAGGAATGAAAAGAGAATAAGTTGTATTAGGGTCTTATCCAACTTCCTTTTAATCTGTATTTTTGAGCTGTCAGTGCCAAAAGCTATGATATAATGTATGTTAGGAATGCAAAATTATCCATGCAGAAAGCATAAAAAAAAGAGTCTAAAGGTGAACTTCAGAGTAGTTACTTATTCTAGAGAGCAGTTTCTATAAAATGCTTTTTCCCCCTGATGCCAGTAATTTCAACAATAAAATGAAAGGATAACAAACTTGTCTTTAAAGGTGACAACACAGTGATTGAAATGAGCGATGTTCCTACACATTTAAAACAGCTAGAGCCTTTCCTCTGTTTTTAGTGGTACATAAATCAATCAGTCTTGCAGAACCAGATACAGAATTCTTTTTTCATGATTAGATGTTTTATACATAAACAGAATCCTGTAAAAATGAAAGACTTTTGACTGACTAATATTTTAGCACAGCCACAACTGCTGTCTCTGTTCTATTTAGATGATGAAATCAAAATTGGTCATTCCCTGTTATTAAAAAGTACTCCTTCAAGAATGTAAAAATGAAAACAATGCATAAACTTTTAAATTACACTCTAGAGACTTCAAAATTTTGGGAGGTGTTCAACAAAATGCTTCTAATGATTTTTTTTTCTGTAGAGGAATCAGATTTGATGATATCCATGCATTCTACAAGATCTCTATGGATTTTTCTGATGCAGTGAAATAGCTGCTAATAGCATTCTACATTAATAAATTGAATCTATAAGGAAATAGTCTGGATTTTTTCCTCTCAGCAGTCATCTTTCCAAAATGATATTGTTAAAATGGAAACTGTGCTTTATTGATGAAATTTCTTCTGGTGCATTTTTAAAAAATTACATTAAAAGAAAAATTCAGTTATTTTTTAGCCCCAGAGCAGAATTAGATTTTATGGTCCATTCACCACAAGAACTATTTCCCAAAAGGATTTAATTCCAGGAACATTTATTCTGTTTTGATGGGAAAGTTGATAAGAAAAAAGGGAAAGAATTTCACTGATCTATCAGTGTAAGTATGCAACCTGTCATTTTAAAAATAAATTTTAGAAATGTATCAACGTAATTGCATCCCACAAAAGACACATAAGCCATACTCACTGAAGCTTTTAGAGAAATATCTGCTGGAACTAAAAGCATATATATTCAGAATTATAAAGACATTTTAGAAGAAAAAGGAGGAAATTTCAGGGATGAAATCTGAAAAGTAAATCCTTTTGGGGCAGGAAAAACAAAGGTTAGATCAAATCAATTTTCAGTAGGAAGCAGTTCTTGAATTTTTCACAAATCTTTCTTTGGAGTTTCATTCTTTTTTTCAGATGCAAATGAAAAGGTAACAAATATTTGGACTTTTATACTTGTGTACTATGATATAAAAACAGATTATTCAGTTTATTTTGCATTACTTTTATTACATTCTGATTGCGCTGACATTGCAAAGCATTGCTCAGAATCCTGAAGCACATATTAAACAATTATCTAGAGTTTTCTCCTTATTTTGACTTATCAGTCTACTTCATGTTCTTTGCTTTCCAGTGATACTGGCCAGTTTGTCCAGAAGTCTCAGTGGGTTAAGCATGTGGGTGTTAATGCTGTACAGACCTTATAGTTTGGCTCTCCATATTTAATATATATTCCTATAGTTCTTGGTGCAAAACTTTTTTTTTCTTCCAATGTATGTAAATTCTTAAGTACTAGATCTTGTCAGATTATCACCTTTACTGCTGTTCTAGCAGATGAAATGTACCAGCGATACTAAAATAATAGTCATGTTTCTGCTTCAGTCAATCTTCTTTATTCAGTGATTTGTTCACTTACAGACTTCCCATCTTTTCAATGGGGATTAGCTGTAACTCTGAACACTTACTTACATTGTGTTGTAGGACAACAAAAGGTCAAAGAGAAGAAAGAGAAAAAGTTCACAAGAAAGGCAGAAAAACTAGATATAAGGGCTTGTGGAGACCCTGTCCGTGTAAAGATGTGTTCCCCTTATACTGAACAGGACAATTTCTTTCCTAAATGCATGTTTCATTTTACTTTTGCGCCTTTATCTTGACCCAAACTTTCATCTTTGTTTTCCAAAAAGTCCATTACTTAATCTTCCGTTTCTCCATTAATCTTTTGGCTCCATCAATATCCAGTACTGCCAGGAATTTAAACCTTTTCTTGTGTTGGCTATGATTCTTGGCTCTGTTGACAGGTCTAAAACATAGCCTCCTGCAGTCTATATAAAGATGAGAAGTGTAATGATGTTTGAAAAGCAATGTGATCTGGAGATTGAGCTTTGTGAATTCAGATTTCAACACAACAATTCTCTTTTGCCCATGTTAAGATAAATGAGCAGAGCAGTGGTTATGCAAGACTGGGCATCTTCAGCTCAAGAATATATCTCATATATCTGCTCCTACAACCAAAAGACATGTATATGCTCATGAGAGGGTGAGAGCATAACCTCAATTTGGCTATGATAAGGGCTGGATTGTGTCTTAAAAACACGGAGGAGAAACACAGTAGCAAGGAATAATGGCGGGCTTGTTTCTAAGAATTTTTAAGGAAGGACAGAATGCTGTGAGGCTGCAGCTCTGCCATTGTTTCCTTGTTCCTGTGCAGTTATTCCAAAATAGATAGAAGATTGTCCAATTTAAGCACTTTCTAAGCAAACTGTGTTAAATAAGCAGGAAGATTTGAGAGGTCAGATTGTTCCCCATGTTTGACACTTGCAAGTGGCTTGTGCTCACTAAAACAAAAAGGCAGAAAACAAACAAACAAACCCATTAAAAAAAACCAAAAACCCAAACTCACAACAGAGTACTGCACTCATAAGTGTATACAGGATCTAGGTCCAAAAATCTGGTACCCTTGAAACTGGATGTTAGTACTAGGGCATAATGCTAGGTGCATGTAGCAAGTAACTACCTACTTTCATATTGCTGAGCTCAATCACGCAAAGAAATGTTTTTGGACATGAGTTTGGCCTGTGCTAACTACTGCCTTACCAAAGAAATCCCAAGCACCTTTTGACAATTAAAATGTTTTCACAGGATAAAATCATTCCTGTTGGAAGGTGACACAGAGACAGATTGTCCATTTTGCATAGTTTAAACCAAGAGCAAATCTGAAACGGTTTATTAGTTTACTAATGACATGTTATTAACTAGCAATCAATGAGCTACACATGCAGGTTGAAGATTGCTAATATCGCAGATAAAGCAAAAAAGTTAATAAATCCATACAAAATTCTAAATATGTCTCTAATCCCAAGTAGTTTTAATCACAAACACACACAGAGTGGTACAAACACGTCCTGCCCTCTAACAGCACTTGTGCATTACAAGTACCCCTAGCCTTGCCTGGGTCTACAGACTCCCCTACTTGTACTCTCATCCTTCAAGAGTTGTGGATGCTCTCACCTTGTGGGACCCCTTGTTGCTCCCTGCATCTCATGAGGTGACACCCATGATTTCATATGCATCCTGCAAGGTGTGGGGCTCTGCTTGCAGTAATCTGTTCTGGTACCCCTGATCAGAGGGAACCAGCTTATGGCATCTGACCAGACTGCTCTGTCTGGCCACAGAAGAAGTGTGATGCCAGTGCAATGACTTCTAACAGTGTCAAAACAGGTTTCTACTACTTCTTGTCTACTCACATGTTGCAACTTGCCATGCTCCTTTCATACTTTTTCTTATGCTGACTCCTGCTTAATTTCAAAATGTCCTTGTGCAATTCTTTGGTTACACATTTCCAGATGATTTATATCTTTCCCTTTTACATGATCATTTAGGGACTAATAGTTGCCTTTCAATTTAGTACAATGCCTTGTGGGCAAATGTTTTCCAGTTTGGCCTACTCAGCCCAACACATGCATTAAATAGTTTCATGTTCTTATCCACAGGAGATGCTGTTATGCCGTCCATTTGCCAAGAGTAGACTGTGAAAATATCCCACAAATGAGATCCTGTGAAGTCATTGAGTCCAGCCTCCTTCTCAAAACAGGTTCAACACACAACTCTGATCAGAGTGTTTAGGGTTTTTTTCTGTCCAGTTGGGTTTTGGAAGCCTCCAGAGCTGGAGATTGTATAGTCTCTTGGGACAACTGGCTCCAGTTCTTAATTATATTGAGGATACTTTTTCCTTATATCTGATTGGAAGCGGGAGGGTGGAGGCAAGCCATTTCCTGAAAAGAAGAAGATGTGATAACAGCAGATAATGGCAGAACACAGCAGGCATGTTGTACTAGACAATTGTACTTCCAAACATTCTCTAAAGCCTTTGGAATAAGTTCTGTGTCAGAATCTGTGTCAGCTAGTTTTCAATCTGGTCAAGGCTGATTTGCTTTAATAAGCAGGAAGCTGTAATATCAGAGAAAATGCTGGTGGCACCATTCTTTACTGAAAGTGCCGAGACACTGGAACAGGTTGTCCACAGAAGCTGTGGATGCCTCATTCCTGGAAAAGTTCAAGGCCAGGTTGGATGGGGCTTTGAGCAGCCTGGCCTAGTGGAAGGTACCCCTGCTCATGGCAGGGGACTGGAACCACATGATCTTTAAGATACTTTCCAAACCAAATGACTCTATAATTCTGTGATAATTTCCTATACAGTGTAGATAATATAGCAGTGAGACTGTTTATTTCCTCAAAATACTTTGTTTATGAATTATTCGTAGCTGAGTTCAACAAAGAAAAAATGCAGTTTTCTTTCAAAGACTGACGGTTCCATAAGGTCTAGTGATCAGAAATTCCTGAGGGCAAAGGATTTTTATTCCCTTTGTGAGTAAAAATGAGAAAAAGCATAAGACATACATCACCCACTCACACCTCCTCTGGGGATATTTGGAGAGACATTCTAGCAATCAGAGCTGACGAGCAGTGGACTTTTCACTTCATAGAAGCAGCCAAAGTTTTACATTTTATTATGTTTTGATATGAAAACTAGAAGTGCAGCCATATTTTCCATTTGAAAATTTCCAGGCAGTTCTAATAACTGCATATGAACTTAGACACCAGGGGGGTAATGGATGCCCAGAAAGGCTCAGTGAAGGAAACATCTCTTACTCAAAAGCTCACATTTGGCAGCCAGGCTTCTATTTAAAAGGGCTGGATGCTTGTTACTACTCCCCCATGAGCCATGTGTTGTGTCACATTGCACATGTGATAGGAAACAGTGCTGACTGAGACCACTTTATTAGGAGTCATGACATAGAGAACACAACATAAAATTATCAAGGAATAAAAACCCCAACAAACTACACAACTAATCGATTTACTGTGAATTTAACTGGCTGGTCTTGCAACAAAAATGAGGAGTTTCAATTACAGGACCAGAACCAGAGGTAAGCAATCTCTGGTTAGCCTTTCTATATCCCTCAGTGCATCTTTAAAGTGTATTTTATGGTCATTCCTTGTGGCAGAACCAGAAAATCAGGAAGGCTCCCATTCAGACTGTGTCACTACGTGCCTGTAAGGCTCTTAATCAACACTGGAGCCTTGCTTGCTTGATTGTGCTTATTTTGTTTCTCCTCTGCTAACTGGAATGACTGATATTGTAAAGAGATGAGAAAAGAAGAAATTGTGATTTCTAGTAATCGTGTCTACTACTCAAAAAAGATTTTGCTACTGCTCAGAAGGCTTGACTATATTAAGATGAAATATGCTAGTACATGTGCCTTTGTGTAGAGGGAATAGACTAGATGCATGTAATGTCTTGTTATTTTATGTTAGTGGAAACTTAGTAAGAATAGGACATTAATAAGGCACAGACAGAGCTGACACATTATAAGATAGCACCAAGAAATTTTAGTTATGGTTGTCATTTCCAGAGAAGACGTGCTCATGCCTGCAATCTTCTCTCCAGAACTTTCTATCATGCATTAAAATCCCTTACCTACTTCAGCTGGACCCTCTGACCTTTTCTGTCAAGGTCTTTATTATATAAATACAAGGCCACCACTGTTTGGTAAATTAGATAATGCAATGTATGGACTGCTTCGGGGGGATAAATGTACTTTCCTTCCTTTGCGGACTGATAGAAGGAACTAGTGCCTGAAACAGGAAGAAGAGGATGCTGAAAAAACAATTAATTTTATGCTTTCCTCCACATTATGTTTATGAGTGTCATTGTGCACATGTTAATCCAGAGCAGGTGATGCCTCTCTCAAAGCAGTGAGCCTCGTCGTTGAAGGTCAAATAGAAAGTTGAGACTGGGAAGGGTCAAGCTAGTGAATGAGAAGGAAAAGCTTGCTGAGACCATAATCCCTTCACTCATGTCAAAACAGATTTGAGCTATTGTTCAGCTTGTGGAACCTCTATTACCTTTGAAAGTCATTCTCTTTGAAAGCATTCAGGAGCCTGTGGATAGGAAACTTGAAATGAGCACAGTTTAAAGGAATTCACCTTTGTCACTTCAAGGAGAGAACAGCCTGTGCCCTACAGATATGAACATAAAGCACAGGCACAGTGAAAGTCCACTGGTTTATGAGTTTTGGTGTTAGAATGATTGCAGTCATATGGTTTTGAATGATTTTTCTAATTGTTATAGTTTAAGATATAAACAAAGGTAATTACATTAATCTTGGTCTGAAGGGTAAAGTTCCTTTAGATTTTAATGGAAGCAGTTACTTGTAAAAGGTATAAGCTATCAAGCACAGCTATAATGTACAACTGAAAAGCTCTCCCAAGACAAGAAACTCAGAAGAAAATCTGAGTCCTTTGCAGGGTGAATAAAGCCAATATAATGCATTTTTAAAAAGAAAAATGTTTGCAGAGTATCATTAAAGTCTGAGTAGAGCTCAAAATTTATGTAAGAAGGTATGGAACTGGGGAAATAGATACCAAGGTAGATCATGCATGAGCTCATAGCTTCTGGGAAGCTAAATATTAACTCTGTAAATTGAGATAAAGAAGAAGAGTATTGGACATGGATGTTTGAGGACCAATCCATCTTTAAACTTAAGGCCAATAACACCTAAGCAAGCTTTTCATATTCTTTGAAATCTGTTGATAAAATTATCAATTTTAGTAGTCAATATAAAATACTAGAAAGAACATGAACATCGAGCAACATATTGAAAGCAAAAACTGATTATGTGATTTGATAGAAATCACTAAATAACTTTCTGTATTGGTGATACAATAAAGGGATATATGGGATCTTTCAGAGAATCCAAAGTAATGGTTTCTTTAAGTTTACAAGAAAATCAGGCACATACACTCAGATCAGAGTCATAAATTCTCAACTGCCTGATTTAAACAAGCTTCTCTGCAGACGAAGAGTGCATAAGTGATTTTATTCTTTTGTGGGAAGGATCCTAGGAGACCTGATCTGATAAAAGTTGATAGAGAAACAGAAAAAAACAGGACAGATTATTGCTTTTGTTCTTAAGTGTGATGAATTGTCACTATTTTCAGCTTGTTAGTAGAAGAAACAAAAAAAGGAGGGAAAAAAGCAAATTTATCAAGAGATTTTGACTGTAACACTGGCTCTTTGGCTGGAAATTCTTTTACACACTCTCTCTTTGTCTTCCCCTTCCCAAAAGACCCTATAACACCTTACAGAAAGAACAAGGCTAAAATCTAATTCCAATGCCAAAGTGATCTTAAAAAGAAATTTATTAGATCTGGACAACCATAGAAATTCCTAAACTCTGAAAAAGCTTCAAGTAGGATTATCAGGTTGCAAAAAAAAATATTGTAGAAAATGGTACAACAGCAACCAGAAAAACCAAAAATAGAAGAAAGGTCCACTAGGAAAAAAAAGCAAAATTTATATTTTCAGTATATCAGCAGTAAACCAAGGTTCATCTTCCTCATAATTTCACTGCCATTACTACATTCTTCCATGCATGCATTACCAAATTTTTTTTTTATTTTTTTTTTTTTTTCACTAATCAGGCCACATACCAACATGTACAGATCAATTTTGGTAGATTTAGACTTAAAAGTAGAAGCTACTTACAAGTCACTGAAGTCTGCAGAGGGACTTTTTCAACATAGGAACTACGTAATGTTAGCTTTTACAAGAGCTACTTAGAAACTGCTATTGTCAAGGGTAATCTTCAGTTTGGGAAAACATGGACCTCAACACAAATGCCTGCATTCCTTCTTCTACCATGATCCTGCAAGGCTGATTTTGGGCTTGTATTGTGTAAGACAGCACACTGTCACTCAAGTTTCCCACAATGCTATTATCAGAGTCTAATATTGAAAAAAAACATGGCTTCCTTTGTGTATGAAACATTTCCTATGAAAAGACGGATGTATGTTTAACTCTGACCTTCACTGAATCAGCACCGATTTAATGGAGGGACTAATAGAATTGGATGCACATGGCATAAAATCACTTGTCTGATGGTAGTATTTTCCTGGTGCTGACTTACATTTTGATAGCTGGTCTAACTTATGCAATTAAAGGATGAAGAAGAATTAGAGAAAACCCCCAAATGCTGCATAGAAAAAATAAATAAAGTGCCTTAGTTTTTATCATGGAAACTTCCATAGACTACATTGATTACAGAAGTTGTGAAGGAAAGAGAAAGACAGAAGGAGAGAAATTGGAGCATGAAATAAAATCTGAAATAAAAATTGTAACCTGAAATAAAACCATTTCAATTGTTCTAGTTGGTGTGGACATACTGGTAACACCTCTCCATGTGTTGCAAAATCTAAAGACAAGCAGAATCAAAGGTACCTTTTGAAACTTCAAATCTCAAAGGGCACCTTAGCCTTATGACTGAGTTCAGATTAAACTAGATAGCTGCTTACCAAATCTAAAAGATGTTAACTTCTACCAGTAGCAGTCAGAAGTTTCCTAAAGTGATTTGAGACTTACCTTGAGAAAACTGACAGTTTAAATCCTGTTAAATAAATGCCCACAGCATACCAATAAAAACACCTTATACTTGCTGACACATATATATTCCAAGAATAAGATAAAGGATTAATTTTCAAACTAGATGAATGCAATTGAGCTGTAAATTGTATGAAATAAAATAGTAATTCTGAATATTTAACCAGTCTATCACTGTTTGAGAGGTGTAAGTTCAGGCAGGTATAAAAAAAAAAGAAAAAAATTAGTCCTTGTTATGATATGGAGGGAAAACTACTATGAATTCTAATAGCTGCCAAAGAGGCTGTAATGTATCAGCTGAAGACACTTTTTTTTATTCTAATGGAAAAAGTGAAATTGCTGTAATCAGATACCTTATTTTGGTGAAGAAAGGCAACCAACAATATCAACGACTTAATTTTATAAAAGGACCAGCTTTTTAAAGTAAGCAAAGGGGCAACTCAGTGTTTGATTATGAGAATAGGTATTATTAAGGAAACAAATCCCTGGTGAGGGACTAAATTTGAAGAGAGAACCCAAGTCATTATAAAAATATTAAAGAAAAAAAATCATGTTTTCTTCCATCATGCAGAAAGACCCTATGTTATAGTATACATTTGGCTCTCTTCTAGCTAGTGCATATGTCCACTTGAGAAATATAATGCAGTTGGAGAAATAGACCCCTTAGTGTCAAAAAGTCTTCTTTAGAACCACATGAAAATGTGGGTTTTCTACTTCTTTTGTCTGTTTTGTGTTACGGAAGCCTTCCTTTCCATCCTGTGTTTCCAGACATAGAATTCAATATGATTTACTACCCGTAACAGTGCTGGGAGGAAGATGGCATTTATTTGTTCAAAGCCCCACAAGTTCACAACACTGAATTAATAAGCTGAAATTAATTTTTCTATTTACTGGTCAAACTTTCTTGGAAAAATAAATCCTACTCAACTAAAGGATTTTTTTATTTTAAAATAGTGATTTGTTTTAAAGAAAGACTAAATATTCTCTAGAATACGCAAAGGTTTGATTTTCCTGCTGAAACAATCTCAGCCCTGCATTGGATTGTAAAAATTTATGGGTTTATTCTGTACACCGGTTGCAGTACAATCTATAGTAAAATGGTGTATTACTGGTCAGTGTTTAAAACTCATCTAAACTATTTTTCCTTTGAAATGGTAAAGATTTACATAAAGGAGTAGCGATGTTTTGCACCACACACAAAAAAAGTAGAACATTTTTCTTGTGGCAACAAGGGACGATCTGATTTTGCATGTCAGATTATTTCTTTCAGTTTATGTAATGACATTATGTATATGCTTGGAACTGTTAAAGATATAAGCACTCTGTTAACACCATAAATAATCATATTACAGACTTTAGTGGCTATACTTCCCTGGATGCTGAGCTGAAATACACTCCTGGATTCCCTTGGTTTTACCCCTTAAAAGCTTTGTTTCTGTCTCCCTGTGTTGCATTTAGTGCAGAATAGGAGCTAAACCTGCAATAGAATCAAACTTCATTCATCTTGAAAAAACAATAAGATTGTGTGGTACTTTTATAATACATAATGCAATGTATAGTAAGCCACAAATTCATAAACATCTACAGAGTGATGTTGTTTATGAAAGAATAAATCTATAATGCTGTTTTCTTACTCCTTGGTCAAAGATATTTATTTTTAATGTCTATTATTAGTATTTTCATTAAGGACACTGATTTAATACATGGTTATATCATTCTAAGACAGCATTTCTTGCCATTTTATCTTATTGTTGTTAATGCTAAAGCCCATTTGCTTTGATAAGGAAGATCATAAGAGAATATTTGACAAATCAACACTGTCCAGACACTAGCTATTTTACTACATATATTTTCCTCTGTACCTCATGATGATAGACTGTCACCCATTAGATGAAGTGTAGAAAAAAATTACAGACTTTTTATCTGATAAAGATACATTGCTCTGATAGCATCGCTTTTATTCTAGAAGCATATTATCTCTACCTGGAAGACTGACAGCATGCTTCTAGTTTCTTTCAGGAGGCCAAAGATTTTTCATGCCTTGGCCTCTATCTTCTTGTGAAAGAAAACTTTATATCTAATAGGAAAAGAGATGTGCAACTTAATTGTTTCAATAAACTCCCAGAAGAGTAAGAAAGACTTAACATCAGTGTTTTAAGCACATTCTTTTTAAGAGTGGAGGGATGGAGAGGAAGTCTCTGATTGTAATAAGTGTACATCTGTTTTTAACTCATAGCAACAAAAATCACATGAGCTAGAGGGGCCTTGAGTATGTGCTACCCTGACTTCTTTCTCGAGACCTGAAAAATCTGTTTTTAAAAAAATGTCAACAGAGAGAAAAGACACTTTCTGTGACAGCTGAGATTAGCTGATGGCTGCTGCTTTTTTTTCATTGGGCATGTGTGGTTAAGAAAGCACAGAAGAGCTCCTGAAATTCCCATGTGCACATTTCTACCCATCTGTCATGTTGGTAACCATGTTTTTAACCTGTGTGATAGAAAGATGTTGACATCAGGATATAACTTCAATGAGGAAATCTCTTTCCAAACACTGAACTACAATTTGCAGGAACTTTGGGTAATTGAAGCAAGCTTTTCCTGGAAGTTCACAGAAGCTGGCTACAACAGCATGAAAATGCTACAAAAGGAAGTAAACAAAAGATCAAATACAAAAGCATTTCTGCTCCTATTTCTTTAGGAAAACTGAAGAGCAACATGGTGCTCTCAAAGCCTGGGGCCAATCTTATAAAAATTCAAGTGATGTGTGTTGGAGATTCATTGCTGCTACCGTTCAGGGACATTTTAAACTTACTGCTGAAGTTGAAAAATTAGCTTTTCAAGCATGCTGAAGTTACAGAGGTACTCAAGCTGTTACATACAAGCATAAGTCTCTTTTCAATTTTCAGTGGCATCTTCTTCATCATTAAAAAAAAAAAAGAAAATAAAAGTGCCTCATGCTGTTTGCACATTGTCTGTGACATCGTGCTTGAGATTTTGCTCTCGATGGTGTTTGGAAATAAGCTTACAAAAGTCTTAATTTTTATAGAGAGTTCATTTTTAAAGTCAAGTCAAGTTTCTATTTTTAGCTTAATTTTTATCACTCACCAGCTGCCTAAACCACAAAACAGTGGTCAAATATTTAACCTTAGGGCTATATCCAAGGCTACGTATAAGGCAGGAGGAACCTTTTTTCCCCATTTTATGGTAAAGGTTGGAAGTAAGTACAGGGATAGTTTATTGTACGTTGTCCCAGTTGTGTCGTATCAGCTGATAAAGACATAGCTTGATAAAAGGGAAGATCCTTGATTTCCACCTACCCGTTCGCTTCCACCTATCTGAAATCTCATGTAGTAATCAAAATGTTAGAAACGGCTGCAAGAGATGTAACACAAAGTGCTTTGCTGAGCTACTAGAAGAGTGTGGACTCAGCAGTACTTGCAGAAGAATTTTAATTGCTTCACCAGCATTCTACTTTTTCTGTCTGATTCAGTGACAAGTCAGCAGCCATGTATTTTGTTCCATGCTCGAGCTGCAGCTGAAATATGTTCATTTATTTCAAACAAGATTCATAATATTGCAAGATTGCCTGATCTGGAAGTCAGGAAAATTAAATGAGAGGAGGCAGGGTAGAGAAACAAGGTAGGAAGGAAAACATAGTTAATCTGAAAACTTTTAAAGCATCTCAGAGTGAAGATAGAGCAAATTTGTGATGTTTCTGAGAAAAGATAGCTGCCAGTTCCCAGTTTCAATGACTGAAATTGTTTCAGCAAAGAACACTGTGAGTCATTCACTGACAGCTCTGCTGTGCCCAGCTGGTCACTTAGGTAAGCTAAAACAAATTTCAGACAGAATTTGGTTCTTGACTTCTTTTATGTAACTTTTCACTCACTTCTGCCCACACAGTGTACTATTTAAACAGCTGCATGATCCATATACAGACTATTCCCAAATATCAGGGAAATGTGAGGGTCTCTGTAACAGTTCTTAGCAGCACTAAGTATTAGCATAATGTAAAGACTTAGAATTGGATTCTGCTTAACCACCATGGAAATTTTCCTGTGGAGGCAAGTAAAATGTTCTTCTCCTGTAGAGAAGACATACATAGGACATATATACTAAAAAAAAAAAAAAAAAAAAGAGAGAGCGTGCAGAGAAGCAGAGAACCTAGCTTTTAGCTTTGTGCCAGGCCTGTCTTCACCTAAAGATCTTCCTGTTAGACAAGCAGTGGCATGCAAGGCATAATACAGCAGTGCTAGCACAAGCATTCAGAAATCATTCTGGCTACCCCACATGTCAAGCCATAGCATCAGCTAAAATAAATAAAAAAAAATTGATGTAATAATGTTAGAATCAAAATCCTTTATTCATTTTGGACCTTCAGAATTCATACACTTTCATAACTCTTTTGCAATTCTGCGACTTGCCAGGCTTTTAGTTTAGAACAATTCATCATTAAAAAGTAAAATCATATCATTGGTCTTAATGTGTAGATTCACAGTGTAAATGTTGTTTTACAGATCACAAGAGAATTTGAGGTTGGTGACTCAAAAAGAGAATATAACTTCAGCTTGTTCTCGATCTCCTTTGTGAATAGTTGTCACTCAGTATTACTTTTTTATGTTTTTCCAAGTTTGTTCAGGTTAAAGAGCAAAAACAACATAAAAGGATTCATCCTGTACTTGAATCTAGATTGTAATAAAATGTTCCAAATATTGGCTGCCATACAAAATACATCTTTTGTCAGATTTTCTCTGAGGAGTTGAGGAGAATGCCTTCACAGGGCCTGGGGTTAAGACTGTAATCATAGGGTGAGAACAAGGTAGAGAGAAACAACTTCTGCCTGTATATCCATACAGAAAATCCCTGGGGAATGCAACTCACTGTTGCTATGTCAAGTGTGGACCTCTCTGAACTACACCACATACTCCTCTCCTTGGCTACATGACAGCATAGTTATTCTCTCGTGCACCTCCAAAATTCAATGAATTAGTGTCTTGCTCCTCCAGAGACAACACAAGAGCAGGAGGAGTAATACACAAAGTCAGTTGTTCTCATGATAATCTGAAACTTCTTTATATGTAAAAGTAAGCAAAGGAAGTACTAGTGTTTATTTTTTATTCAGCCACCATGGATTTGCATTTCATTTACACCATGAGGTGTAAATCCATTAAACTTCACAAAACTATATGGTATCTCTCTAAATTTAGACTAAGTATTACCAAAAAGTATACACATTATAATCTACCTTCAAAGGAAAATTCATATGGCTGTTTTTGTCAGGACTTTATACGTGGCTATAGGAACTGTGAGACTAGTGTCATAAATCAGAGTTCCTGAGTATATCTTTCTCATAGTAGATATGTCCAAAGAGTATTTTCATGAGCTATGTGAGAAAACTCTTTCATACTCTTAACAGCAGTGAACGTTATGGATACTGTTCAAATCCTGTTATGGGGAGGTATTTTTCATTTTAGTGATATTGTCTCCTCAAAATATAAAGAAAAGCTCTACAGTTATGAACCTAGTTTTTTCAGTGGCTTGCTAGTCTTTTTTTTTTTTAAAATTTTTTTTTTTTTATTTGCCTGCATCTCTGTGCTTTCCCATGTTTCAAAACTTCAGGCTTGGTCTTATTCTTTTAGAGAACATGTTTTCATTTCTTTAGTCTTGGAAAATTAAATTTCCCTTTTCAATTCTTTGGAAGTTTTGCTTCCTTTTTATTTCCCCCCACCTTAGCCTTCTTATTCTTCTGTTCTTGATTTCTTTTTTTTCAGTGCCTCCTGTATAAAAATTTATAATTAATTTTATTTATAATTATTTTATTGAAATCTATAATCAATTATTTATATTACTCTAGGTTTCATTTTTATTTTAATAATTATTTTATTGTAGGATTATTTTTCTTGTCTCAGGTATCTCTGCCCCAAATGATAACACAAACTCCTTTGACAGCTTTCTATTTGTATCCAGAGGTCAGGGATCACAGTTTAGAATTTTGTCAAAAAACTTATTTTTTAAATTAATCATTCTTTTTTAAACCTTCATTATGATGTGGCAAGATAGTTTTCCTAGTTTTGTTTTTCTTTAAAATCTACCTTCACATTTTAGAACTAGCAAGGGAAAGTACCAAGAAGGGTCTTAATATAAAAGTTATATGGAAGAAATATGGAGTATGAATTTTATATTTGTTGTGAGAAAACTGTTAATTTTTAAAAATAAATAATACTTCTGTGATCTTTTATCATTGCCATAGATTAATTTTTTTAGTATTATTTGTTTCAGAATAATTTGCTGAGGTGGAACTTTGGAAAAAATAATCAGGATTGTCAGATAATTCACAGTTCATTGATTAAGGTACCTCCTCTTGCCCTTTCTGTTTGTTTGCTTTTTGATTTGTTGTTTCTTTGTGAGTCAGCCCAAAGGAAGAGTTCTTTCTCAGTTTTGAGTTTTCCATTTTTTTCTACATTTCTCATCTAGCCTTCTTTCTTCCAAATGGGAGTTAGAAAGAAAAAGAATTTTAAAAGTATAAGAGAGAAGGAAAAGCACAAACAACAAAACTTTTTTTTTCATCTTTTTCATCTGAATTAATAGAAATTCAGCATGATTGAATATGGAACAAAACATTGAAAATATTGAACAATTACTTTTTGATACAAGAAGGATATTTTCATGAATAATTGGCTTAATCATTGAGATAAGGAATTCACCTTTATCAGAAAAAAATTCTCAATTAAAAAAACTTATACTTTTTTACCTATTCATATAAGGTTTTACTTATAACAAAAGTCAATATAAAAATAATGTTGTAAGTGGAATTATTTTCTATATTAGTGCAGCTGTTTCACAGGCCCAGGAAACAAAGATATTTTCATGGAAACATAAAGTTTTGACTGTTTATTGTCACTCCTGATCTTGCACGCCACTTACTGACTGAAATTTATAGCATCTAATCATCAGAGAGCTAAATATACATTGTCTGTATTCTAACTTTTCCTGTGCTATAAATGGCACATGCTGAATTACATAATCTAAAAATATTCAAATGGTTTCTCAAAGTGATAATAGAATAGAAATAGTTTTATTAGAAATAGTTGTATTTTAAAGTAGCAAAGTAGTTATGTAAGATTTAAAGAATTAGATTTCTTTTTATTTCAGCTCTGTTTGGTTGAGATACTTGTCACTGTGCACTGCAAATAGTTACTAGCTCGACAAAGATCCAATCAGGCTGTAAGGTGTTTGATGCTTGCACTTAACATTGATAGACCGAAAATATATTAAGTTTCATCTTAAGCAGGCTATTTGGAGGTAATGGGCCAAAGAGTACATTGTTGCCCTAGATAAGATTATGGCATGATGCGAAAAATTAATTTTCTGAAGCCCTTAAATCAGTGGAAGATTAGACTGCAAGCTACCATTTCCTGCTAGTACATCCCACACCTATCCCATTAACCTGACTTCAGTTATGCAGGGAATACTTTTTTTTTTAAAGGACGCTAACGAAGCTCTGAACATGTAAAAACTTACACTGCAATCTTATAAAATTGTTTAATTTTACTACCTTTTATGATTCTAATAACATTTGAATGATGCTACTGAATAATTTTTCCAGCATTTCTGTTGGAGCATCATACTGATGACTATTAAGATAATCTCCCGAGTTAAAAAAAAACCAGAATACAGATAAATGTTCAAGAGTCGACAGACAAGATAAAAATTTTGGCAGTGATCCAAGTAATCTTCTAGTGACTAATAAGTGTCTATTAATGAAATTAATATTAATGTTTTCAAGAGGTAGGAATGTCATCAGCCTTTTTGAGTTTCTATTGCAGTTTTAAAAGTACCTTTGTGTTGAGGGTTGGGTATTTGTTCCTTTACTGTGTGAGTTTAAGGAATTTTTCCCATTATCATGCTAACAAG
>JANRMJ010000001.1:77094811-77129837 GCA_025584955.1 Alethe diademata
AATTAATTTCTCTGTTTCAAAGAGAAGCTTCTGCCTTTACTGGCAGACACCTGTCTTTCAAACTAGGACGCTTTGGATAACAATCTGATGTTAAAATGGCAGGCTTTATGGAGAGGAAAGTTTTAAAGGACTTTTCAATATCTCTGTTTGCATCTGACCTATACTTACCCTCTTTTCCACCTCTCTTCTATTGCTTTCACTTTTAACTTTTTAGTCTCATCCAAAAAAGTGAATTATATGCTCAGTTGGCTCAAATTACTATAGCCATTACAGTAACATTCAACACCAGGGAACAAATAGTATTTCATTACAATTAGGATTTGTCAATACTGCAAACATGAACTGGATAGTATTTGATTAATGTGCTGCTGTGTTTTGACCTGGTTGTGAGGTGATTCTAATTTGCAGTGTAGACAGTTGGCCGTCTTTTATCATTTTCCCTTTATAACCTTCTCCACTCCCTTAATGATAATAGGATCTGATTATTTCTGTTTTATTTTGGTGAGAAGGTTGGAGGTGAGAACCATGGAGAGCTGCTGAATTTCTGTCACATGACCAAAAAAAGCCAGTGAGAACATAGCACAGCCAGTTTTATTTTCAACATTCCATTTTAATTCATAATGCTACACTATATGGCCAGATAAATAGCTTTTTTAATATCAACTTTATTCTCTTATAAAGGTTTCTTAGCCTATTTGATCTGTATGCTAGGAAATTCAGTTGCTTCAGTTGTTTCTTAGTGATTCCTGTGAGGTCCTTTACAGATTTGCTTATCTTTATTCTTTCCTTTTCATCATCATACAGTACTCTGTTTCTAAATAACTTTTTGTCTTATTTTTTTACAGGAAAAAATAGAAAAAAACTGAAGTAAACATAGAAGTGGTTTATGTCCCAGAACACACAAGCATACACAAAAAAAAGCCATCTATAAATTAAAAACAAACAAATAGTCTACAAAAAAATCCCAAAACAAAAACCCAATCAACCAACCAACCATGAAAAACAACAACAAACCCTTAAAAAACCCGTTAAAAGCAGGGTCAGTTCCTGGCCTGATGGGACTATGGGTACACATAAAGAGAGGGAGCAGTTAATGTAAATCACTGCCTCTGCTTATCTCAGAAATTATGGGTACTCAGTTCACAAATTTGAGCATACCTGTTGTTGTATCAGTTTACACAATGGCATATGATGTCAAGACCACCTAGAAAATGTGAGAATCATATGGAACATCTTCTAAGCACTTTACTCTGAGCCTTCACTGTTCAGAATGAAATTCCCTTCTGAGTGGTGACCCTCAAGGGTAGGTAGGGGACCAGTCATCGGTTAGGCAGACTTGTGGGGTTGAGTACAACGTCAGCAACTTTGCATGTCATGTCAAACTGATATGCCTGAAGGAAGGATCCATGAAAACCTCATGAAATTCAACAAGTCCAGGTGCAAGGCCCTGAATCTGGGACAGAATAATCCCCAACACTGATATAGTCTGAGGGATGAAGGAATTCTGAAACCCTTTGGAAAATGGCTTGAGGGTGTGGGTGGATGAAAAACTGAACATGAGCCAACAATGTGAGCTCACAGCCCAGAAAGCCAACTGTATCCTTCACATAACAGAATAAACAGAAACATGTCCTGCAGGTCAAGAGAGCTGGTTCTGTGCCTCTACTTCACTGTTGTGAAATCCCACCTCAAGTGGTACATCCAGCTGTGAAGTTCCTGGGCCAAGAAAGACATAGATCTCTTAGAACAGACTGCAAAAATGATCAGAGGGCTGGAACATTTTGCTGTCTTCGGAAGACTGAGAGACCTGGGGTTTTTCACCCGGAGAAGAGAAGGCTCTGGGGACACCTTATACCACCTGTCTGTGCTCAAGGAAGCTTATAAGAAAGGTGGAGAAAAAATTTTGACCAAGACTGATGGGAAAATGGTTTCAAACAAACAAACAGAAAGAAGGCAGATTTATATCAAATTTTAATCTGAAAAGGAGTACTTTTATATAAGAGAGAAGGAAGAAAGGTGAGGATGGTGAGTTACTGGAAGAGGTTCCCAGAGAAGTTGCGGATGCTGGAAGTATTCAAAGTAATGTTGGAGGAGCTTTAAGTAACCTGGTCTGGTGGAAGCTTTCCTGGTCAATGCAAGCCATTCTATTATTCTATGAAAGAACTGAAAATGCATAAGAGGCAAATTCTAGAGCAATTCTGGGAATAAATGGCTAAACACTAAATAAGAACCAAAAGTAAATCTGTTGACAATAGTAATAGAAAAACACTGAAAAGATCTTAAGCTTTTGGGAAAAAATGTGCCAGGTTTTACCTTAATTAAAACTAGACACACAATGAGAGTCAGCTTAAGAAGTCCATTTAGGTGTAGTCCCATGAAATTGGAACTGGATTAAATGAAGATTTTGATCATGGTGAGAAATTTTTAGTGACATAATTAAAGACAATGCTCAGTCCTATTAAAAAAAACCCAGTATTTGACAAGTACGTATATCTGAATATAGTGCAAGACAGGAAGGCAAAGGGCAAATGAAATCCAAAATGTGTTTCTTGCAAAATCTAAAATTCTACACCTTACCAGTTTTTACTTACAGTCAAAGCAGTTCATAATTTATTTCTTCTGGAGACTTCAAACCTGCTTTCATATGTCTGTAACTAAAACAAATCCATATTTCAAAATAGAAAGAGATTTAAAAAACTGATATTGACAGAACTGTTAAAATTGAACAAATATGAAATTAACAAAACACAAAGTTCTGTAATTAGTTGAGTGTCATAAAATTATACTAACATATAGCATGGTTTTCTTATTTCCATAAAGAAATTGGAATGTGGTAAAGCACAGGAGCATGTAAAACTTCCAGACTGCAGAAATGATGAAAACTTTGGGTTTATGCAGTTATGGTTTAACCTCAGCCTGCAACTATGCCCTATAGAGCTGTTTGCTCACTGTCCCCTTGTGGCATGGGGGGGAGAGTCAGAAAAGTAAAAACAAACTCATGGATCGAGATACAGACAGTTTAATAGGGAAAGTAAAAACTGTGCACACAAAAAAAGCGGAACAAGGAATCCATTCATCACTTCCTATGGGCAGACAGATGTTCAGCCATCCCCAGGAAAGGAAGAGTGACTTGGGAAGACAAATGCCATCACCATGAATGTCATGCTCCCCTTCCTTCTTCTCCCCCCAGCTTTATATCCTGAGCATGACATGACATGTAATTTCCCTTTGGTCAGATGAGGTCAGCTGTCCCAGCTTTGTCCCCTTTCAACTATTTCTGCACGCCCAGTATCATCACTGGTGTGGTGGGGTGAGGAGCAGAAAAGACCTTGGCTCTGTGTGAGTGCCACCCAGCAGTAACAAAAAAATCTCTGAGTTATCAATGCTGTCTTCAGCGCAAATCCAGAGCATGGCCCATACCAGCTATTCTGAAGAAATTTACTCCAGCCAAAACCAGCATATATGATAAGAATGTACATGCTACATTCTTTGTCCCATCAAGTTCAAGAAGGTGAAAAATATATTGTGTTGTAAAGGACATACTTTAGAAACAAGCAGAGTTTTTAAATCAAATTGGAAGCCTCAGGTAAATGGGTTAAAATTTTTATTCTTGTTTTGCTACAAATATAGACTGAAGTCATAATATAAGAGAAAAATCAAGGTAATGCAAGCCTATTAACTCTCATGAGAACTCCTTCAATACATGTAAGAGGAACTTTAGGACCCTTCCGTGATCTTTGCAAACTCATTTGAATTCTGTGGATGAAATCCTGGCCTCATTCATTGAGGTCAAATTACTGTTGAGTTTAGGATTTCTTTTTCAGAGACCAACTTCATCTGCATGCTGGAGATAAAACTAATTCTATACATTATTAATTCATTCCGTTTATGAGAGCTGGTAGTAACTGTTCACATCAGGTACAGCATGCAGTTGCAAAAATTAACATTTCTAATTATGTGTCAGAGTCCTGAGTTTTCTCCTGCTTCCCCTTTGGGGTTTGACTGTGCTCAAGGCCAGCTCTGATCTGGTGCAGCTCTTGAAATAAGGGTTGGAGTGCTGGGAAACCAGCTTGGATGGAAAAGGCTGCAAGAAGCCTTTTTAGCTATCTTACAGCTTTTCCTATTCCTGTGGTCATATGTGTATCTTGCTATTCCTGACCTGTTGATTTGATTTCATTGACTTCTCAGCTTGGTCTTGGAGCTGCCTTCTGTCTATAAGTTTGCCTGGTGGTCTGAACTGTTCACTGAACCAAATCACTGGAGCTGCTCTTTTCCCTTGAGTACCATAGAACTACATCCTTTGTCTTTGGGGATGCTGCCCCTCTTGCTCTGCTGGCCCTTTCCCCTGGACTATATGGCTCCTGCTGCCTTCCAACGCTGCGTGCAAAAAAGTCACAGCACGTACCATGGACTGCTCATCGTCACCTCTGGAAACGAACACATATTCATCAGGTGTGTCATAAATAAAGAAAATAAGAAAACACTTATTAAATAAATTATGAATGCCTATGTAGTGGGTTTGGTGCTAAATGCCTGTGCCTTAACTAAAAACCAGACTATGTCAAACCACGCCTCCCCAATACTGATATTTTAGTGCGTTTGCTTTGAATGCTCTGAAAGATAAAGCTTAAACCAATTCCCTTAAATGCAGGGAGACATGAACTTAGTGAACACTTTTGACTCAACCTTGCTTGATTTTAGATGGTGGTATTAGTTTCATAGCAACAGTGTGCAAGAGGTACATCCACTGAACTTCAATAAACTGTTGTTTTTTTTAAGATACCTTGCTTGCCCACAAGGCACCAAATAATTTTGTGATTGTAGGGAATCTTAATTTTGTGTAATTTTTTTAGTCAATACATGGAGAATACATGGAGAAAAAGACTAGAAGACCTAAAAGAGAATTGAGCACTTTGAAATATTAGCCAAATTATCTATCAAGGTGCTTTCTATACATGGAGATGGAAACATAAGGAATTTCCCAGATGGATCAGAACAGAAAGGAAAAGAGAAACAACTTTGCTAGTGCTTTCTATGAATTTTCAGAAACTTCTTCATTTGGACTCTACTTGGAATTCTACAAGTTTGTGATTCAAACAAGAGTTGCAGTGTCAGTGTAATATAAGATATAACCATGATATTAGGAGGACCAGATCTTGTAATATCCATCCAAGGTTTTCTGATATGTTGTTTTCTTTGGGGACCAAACAGTTGAAAACCTATTTTCCAGAAATACCAAATAGAGATACAATTCTGCAGTGACTGACCTGGGAATAGATGGCCTTTAAGAAATAATGAAATTCAGGAGTAATATAGCATATAGGTGGAACCCAAACTGTTACCAGAAGAGAGTAAGGTAGTTGAAAACAAATTCACCCATTCATCATGTAGTCCACATGGGCAGATTACACTTTTCTTCCTCATAATAACAAAGTCCTTTGTGTATGAGCTGGAGCTCAGACATCTTCCTGTGAAATTCACCAGGACAAAAGAAGACTAAGGCATCAAAATTTTTCATTACAGATTGATCACCAATTTATATTTCTGCTTTTTTTCAGGTGTCCAAATGAACTGCAGCCCAAAGAAAGAATGCTTTGAAGATCCTTCTATTAGCAATACCAGTAAGTAGGCATTAAAGTGTATTAAGTAATTTATTAATTTCTCCAGTGATAGGAATCTTACTAAATCAAGCCAGATTATTGAAATTCTCCATATTTCTTGAAGTGGTGACTACAACACAAAATACAGTCAACCTTCATGCTTGCTAGCTCTTATGTGGACATGCTAGCTGTGGCATAACTTGATCTCAACTACAACCCATGATTCATGTTTCATATTTTCTAGAAAATTTACAACAGAGTGGAGTTCAATGACTAAAACATACAGATATTAAAATATTTTTTAATAACAATTCTTATCAGTTAAGCTGCATGAAGGATAATGTTGTGCATCTCTTAAGGTAGAGTCTTTGTCTCTCAGTATGTCACTGCCCTGAAGACTCAGCACCAGCTGCCAACCACAAGCTTCCTGCAGAATATGTCAAAGAGTCTATTTAATAAATCCATTATCTCACTGCAAAGGCACAGGATTTTAATGGCATAATTAGAGGGTTCTGTGTGTATTCAAAGTGCCTTGAATTTGTATCTCACTTAATAAATGGTCAAAGCACAAGACACTAAAGGTGCTTTTATTTAACAGAAAAAAGTACAGTGTAGTGATAATTTAAACAGAAAGCCTCAGTGAGATTCCTTTTTTTGTTTGCTTGGTTTTAATTATCAAATTGTTTTACAGGTTTTGACAGGAATCATTGTGGGTGAAAATTGCCAGAATGTTAACATACACTAGATTTCAGCTGAGTTATTTATGCTCTAATGTCACACATACAACTGATTTAGGTATTTCGCATTTATCTACCATGGCTTTTTCTTCTGACCCCACCAACCATAATCATTTTAGATACTGAGCCCCTTCTGAAGATCCAAGATTTCCTTGGTAACTTTGGCTTTACATCTCAGATTTTCTGGGAGAACACGGCATTTCACAAAGATCAGTTCTGTTTTTATACTTACATGCACTAACCAGCCCTGTCTCTTACCTGAGATACAGAAGTATGGAACATTTATTTCTTGCTTTGGAGCCAAAACTCTCAATTCTCAGTTAGGTTTCTACTTTGTAACCTAGAAATTATTTTTGTCTTTGTATATCTTAGGTGAACCACTTTCCCAAGTATTACAACAAATCAAATAAAACGGGAGTGTTTATGGAGAGAAACACTTATTAATAG
This sequence comes from Alethe diademata, assembly GCA_025584955.1. NCBI lineage: Eukaryota > Metazoa > Chordata > Aves > Passeriformes > Muscicapidae > Alethe > Alethe diademata. Next base: position 77,101,596 of record JANRMJ010000001.1, read on the forward strand.
CCAGAGAAGCTGCAATGATTGAGCTTCTTACTGGAAGCAAGCTTTGAGAGTTTTGGTTTTATGCTATTTGCAGCAGGTTGGACAGGAAATGAGCTGATGAACAAAGTAAGTTTTTTTGCTATTTTTTGTTCTTGAATTTCATTTATTCAAGTACTGTTACAACATCAGTCCTACAATAGCTCGCTGTGCCACATTCCAGGGTTTCTCTCTGCTGAAATGTCAGTCAAACTTACAAACCTTTTTCACTGAAACTGTCATCTCATGGCTTAAACACAGGAGATACCAGTCCTATTACAAATGAGAATGAACTTTTAATTTCAGTGAAAAGAGTAGGTCTTTTAAAAATCTTAGTGTTTTCTACACTTTACAGAACTCTAAGTTCCATGCCTCATATTCAGTTTAGCTGATGATTTCTCTATTGACAATTCGTATAGACACGCTGGGTGGATGATGGGAGATTTTTCTGAACTGAACATGTAGTGAGGAAATATTCTGGCAAAAAGTCAAGTCCTTCATAATCCATTAAAGGAAATAGAAAAATTTTTCTGTCAGTTTCACATGCTGTACACATACATATCACACAGGTTTCAACATTATTATTTCTCATTCAGAAATTTGAAAATCAAGGTACAGAGCACACCCTTCCCATTCCCCAGTTAGTCAAAATTTCATTCTGTAAAATTATTTAAATGGCATGGCATATCATGTTGTGGAGAAAAAATTATTTCAATTCAGTAATTGTCAGAGTCTCATGAAATTATATCTACAGACATCATTTTTACTAAATCATTTTCCAGAATAATATTGTAAGTATCATCCAAACTATTTGAATGTTAGATGAATGTTCTTATATGAAAATGACTATATAGAAGCTTTAATATAAATAAGCATTATTTAAATAAACATTAAGTAAGCCTTGCAGAGGAATGCATACACTATGAGAGAAGAGAAATTCTTGTTATTAGGTTTACCAATTCATGTAAGAATTAGGTAAAATTTTGTCATTTGTCTCATTCCATATGTATAGCAGTAAGCTTCATTCTCATAGGTAATATATAAAGGCTTATCAAACCAGGTGTGTCATGCTAATACAAAGGACTAAGACTTGTATTAAAGAACAATGTCATTATTTGTATTACATTAAAACAGTGATCCACGATAAGCAAATCATCCATACCACAAATATTCTCACAGGAGGGAGTAACTTCTCAAACTGCAAATGTTGCCAGTGCTGAAGTCATGGCTGATTCCTGTTGCAGCAATTAAATCTTAGCAAGCAGATGGGGGGTTTTGTGCAGTAGTGGACAGATCTTCTCCCCCTCTCTCAGGTTTTGTATTTTCTAACCTGAAGATATGAAGTAGATTTCAACCAGGGATCACAACTAAATATTTAGGAAAAATATAAGCTTGCATAATAAATTTAATATGAAACACATATAGACTTTATTTTAATCACTGAACCAAAATTATTTTTCTTGGAAAGCATAACCACTTAAACCTACCAATAAAAATTAAACCCTACTATGAATCCCATACATGTATGTATAAAATTAGTAACCAAGCCTGAAAAGAGCCATCTCGCACTTTTTATTTTTTACTTTTCTTTTATGACACAACCTTGTGTCATACATGCTATATCATTTTAAAAAATGTCCTTTTTATAAGAGGGTATACTTTGTTGTTTGCCCAAAAACTTTTGTTAACATACCCTGTACATCATTGAAGGGATTTATGGAAGACTCTTTGTACTTCAGAAAGAAGTTGTTTTGCTGGAAATGAAATGTATGACTTTAAGAGTTCAACCAATACTGTAAAATTTCATACCGTTTAAATCTGTCACAACAAATTTCTATAAAAGTTTGGATTTTTTGATATGCACTGAAATTTTTATTATAAATTGAGTGATAGGTACATGAAAATGAATATAACAGTCTACAGTTCTTTCCAATGCCTGACAAAAAATTAAAGCAAAATGAAATGCACAGATAGCATACTTGGTTAATGGAAAAAATAAATCTTTGAAGATCTGCAGTGCTACAGTTGTTCCTAAATTTTGCTGGGTTTTGTTTGTTTATTTGTTTCTTTAAAGTAACATTTATTCTTTGAAGACATGGTCCATGGAGACTAAGAATACTCTTATTCAGGGTCTCAAAACTGTAGTCCAGAAATAGTATTTCATAAGTGGATTTTCCATTAACCTTTGCAAAACCCACATAACATGACTTTTAAGATCTGGGACTTCATGCATACTGACTTCATGCTGCCTATGAGCATGTGGTTCAGTCGAGATGCATTTCATCAGTGGCTACTATTTTCTGCCTTGGTAGCAGTTTGAAATTAGAATATTTCTCAACAAGAGCAAATAATTCTCTGTTCTATCAAGAATCTTCTCTAAACAGTGTAAGAACCAAGGTCATATTATTGCCTCTCTTCCTGCCTTCTTCACTAGAAGGAAAGTAGGTGTTACATCTGTGTTTTTTCCCAAAATGCCAGTATTTACTAACAGTTGAATATATTGTTAACAGGGAAAATAGTACTAGCTGACTCTAAAGGAGGCATATTTTTATTTTTTCTGTGGATTTTTTTGTTTGTACCTTTTTTTTCTAGAACAACTTGTTAGCCTCCAGTCGAGGTTAACATTCGTCAGCTAAAGGAACAACAAGATTTTGATTTTCTTGGTTTAGATGCAGAGAAAAGCCAGAATTTAATTAATTTTATGTGAGAAAGAGAAGAGGAGGTGTTGTTAAGATATGAGCCCAAGCCCCATGTCAAACTAGTACTTAACCTCTGCTGCTAGTCACATGAGGTGGAGTATCCAGGCAAACAAGTTGATTTCATGTGGCCTGTGTGCTTGCTGCAGAGAGAGAATAATGTACGTAAATAGGCCAGAAAAGACATCAGGAAAAAGAAGGAGAATGCATGGTGGGAGTGCTAAGTCTAGACTACATCCAGACTGTCCAATCACAGATCTCTTAACACATAACTTGGACCTCATTTATGCTTACTTACTGCATCTTAACGACAAAACAAATGGTGGTAGCAAGTATCTTACTAACTGAATTAGTTTAGTCAAATTTATGTAAAAAGATTTTGTTTTGGTGTTTAGGATTGATTTGCTTGGTAGTAGTTTCAATGGTGTTGGCCTCTTTGCCTGAGATTCTATCAAGCAGTAATTACTTCATTTGAAAGCAGTAAGAAAGCTGCATTCTCCTGTTGCTTGTAAAATTATCAAGAATTGAGTCACATATGTGCATTTTCCCCTGTAGTTGGCACTGGTCAGGCTGGACCTTGAATGCTGTGTCCAGTTCTGGGCCTCTCAATTTAGGAAAGACACATCCAGAAGAGGCAGCAAGACTGGTGAGGGGCTTGGAGCACAAGCTCTATGAGGAATGGCTGAGAGAGCTGGGCTTGTTTAGCCTGGAGAAAAGGGGACTCAGAGGTGACCTTATCACTCTCTACAGCTCCCTGAAAGGTGGCTGCAACCAGATGGGGGTCAGTCTCTTCTCCCAGGGAACCACTGACAGAAAGAGAGGACAGTCTTACGCTGCATCAGGGTAGTTTAGGCTGGAAATTGTCAAAAAATTCTTCACTGAAAGAGTGATTGGGCAGTGGAATGGACTGCCCTGGGAGGTGGTGGAGTCAGCACCCCTGGAGGTGTTAAAAAAACACCCTGGGTGCAGCACTCAGTGCCATGGTTTATTTGGTACAGGGCTGTTAGGTCGTAGGTTGACTTGATGACCTCAAAAGTATTTTCCAACCTCCTAAGTTCTGTGGTTCTGTGACCCTGATACCATCATTTCATTGTTACAATGTTCTGTCATTGTGAAGATCAGCAGAAGAGTCTGAAAAGAAAGAAGTGACTGTTGATGTGGGAAGATGAGTGGAAGGAGCAATAAAAGATCAGCCAGTCTGATAGAAGAAACTCAATTGGAAATACCTTTTTGAAGATTTGGGTGGGGAAAAGATAAGCTGTTAGAACCATTGTTAGGGAAGAGGAGGAATGAAACCATGCAAAGACTCAAACTTGAATAAATACATTGTAGAAAAGGAAGACAGAGAAACAGTTCTAAGAAGCTAGGCTGAAGAAGGCTATAGAAGAGGAAAAATGCAATAAATACTGTCAGAAAAAGAAACATGTCTTGGAAGAAGAGGGAAAGGAACATGGCTAGCATCACACATGTGGTGTTTTGTGCTGTTCTTTTTCTCAGCTGCGAGTTTGTGTAATGCTGGCTCAGACAGGTACTGTACCAGTATCCTTGGAACTGAGTTTGTTCACTGGGAGGAAAATGTTTAGGGCCTTCAGCAGGGAAAGAAGAAAATAAAATCCTCCTCAGAGGAGCATGGAGTACCTTCAGAGATTGGAGGGCCAATCTGGAACATGCTGAGTTTGTTACAGTTTGGAAAGTTGCCTAAACCACACCTGGAAGCAAAGGCATAGAGGTCAGGATTAGCTGTAAACTCTTCTTTATTTCTGTTCAGAGTTACTCTGATCTAATTTGAATTTTCCTAGTTAAAAAATTGATTACTTTTCTATAATGAAAGCTGATTTTTCTGAGTTTAACCTTTCTAGCCTTCATTGCGGGCTGACTACAGGGTATGTACATCAAAGTTTTGGTGACTCAGGTTACTCTCTTTTTAAAAGACTCTGAATTTACAGGAATGGAAGACAAATCTCTGTGGAAAAAGAGGAGATAGGTTGGAATAGAAAAGAAAAAATAGATTTTTTTTTGCTGAGCTATGATCTCACCTAGATACTCTGCTTTAGAATGTACATTGAATTTAAATAGCATGGATCCTTACACACAATGACTTTGATTAAGACCTCAGTTCGATTATTCTGGATTTAAAATGTTTAAGCTTATTCTCACCTGTTACTATTCTGAATTGATCGGAACACACTTTTCTTTTAGTGGGATCTATTAAATCTCATTGTTCAAGAGAAAGCTGTTCACTGTACATTGGGGTTTGATCTCCTGGGTCATCGGTCAGCAATGTGCATTACTGACACAGCAGTAGATAGTTATATATCACAGTGCCATCTCAGCTTTTTACCTCACCTTATTGTCAGGGTTATTGTTGTAACACTTCAGATAATTCCTTATGTGGTGGTTTGCTTTCAAAAAATGATGGCTATTAGAACACAGAAACATTTATCTTAACTTGTTTCCTCTGTTCTCATGTTTTTTTCTATCCAGTGTAGCACAGGGTAAAATGTTTTTCTAACTATGGATTTATGAGCAAAATATTTACAATACATATTGAAAGCATGAGCATAAATTTTTTTGTGAACTGATGGTACTATATTTCCCAGAACATATGTGCATTGTATGTCTTTGATGCCTGGCTTTGCAAGAATCCTCCCAGCTATTTCTTCAAATCTCTTAAGTGCAAGCCATTAAGGTACCATTACATGCACAGACATTTCTGAAAAACTTTCACATAGTTACTGTTGCTAGGTAAATCACTCCCTTGACATCCATGTATTTAGATATGTTTTTTTACTTTCTTTGTCTTAGATCTGACATAGTGACATGAATTTGGTGGGGGTAGAGAGAGATGTATGCAGTCAAAGCAACTGCTGAACTGTGGGAATAAAAGAAATAAACTTAATATCTTTTAGGTATTTAAAATGTGTTTTAATTATATCTGGATGGAACTCATAAATTGGATGGATATTTATCAAGCTGAGGATAAAGAATAGCAGAAAGACATTCAAGCATAGGCCAGCTTTGACAATACTCAACTGTTGGTAAACTAAACTCCCCAGACTAAACTTGTCTTTAGGATTTTCACTCCTATTATATTTTTATCAGTACTTACATCTGTTTTATGCACCTATACCACTGCACATCTGTACTTAGATCAGTTTTGGATGATGTAAACAATTCAAATTCCTTGCCTATATCCTGAACAGGAAATTTTTACTTTCAAAAGTGAGACATGATAATTGATTGCTGATCTTTAGGATTTATCAGATGAATGCATAAGCTAAGTAAAAGGAAAAAAAAAAAGGTGGTGAACATTGCAAAGGAAAACTCTCCTTTTTTGTAAAAGGAATACTAGACTGGGTTGAGCTTTAATATTCTGCAACAGTGTTCTAGACTTTATCCTCAGAGTCTTGCAATTGAACAGGTTTGCAGCAGCACAATGGTTCTAATACTTCAAATATCCTTCTGCAAAAGGACAAAATCTACCAGTTGCAAATGTTCAATAGACTGCCAATGGTACTGACAATGTTTCCAATGGATGTTACCACTCACTGGATGCAAGATGTGTCTCACAGCTTTTATAGAAATTTGTTTACAACTATTTTCAAAAAGGACATGTAAACCTTAGGATTTGGCTCTTAGTAACACAATTGCATGTAAACAGTAGTAGAAAAATTATTTTATGGAACTCTCAGATAAAATAAAGGTAAAATTCTAAACCAGCTTATCATTTAAATATAATTTTGTGAATGCGTGACAAGGCAGTTCATGTGATGTAGATCTTTCCTCAAAGTCTTTCTAGTTTTTACCTTTAATGATTTGGTCAACTTCTTCATATCGTGTAAGCCAAAAATATTTAATTTAGAAGCCAGAATTTGTGTTGAGATACTTGGGGTGTTTGATTTGCAGAGTTGCAAATGTTACTAGTAAATAATATATTTTATGTCACTGCGTCACTGACCACTAATAGTCTACAATGGAAGAAGGCCCAGAGAAGATTGGTAAGAAGGCCCAGGAAGCTCAGGGGGTACTGCAGGGTGTGACTGACCACAGCTGCTGTCTGTATCTCGACACAGTGGGGATCAGTGGACAGCTGTTAACAGTTCAGTGCATCAACCTGTGGTATAAATGTTTGTCCCCAAAGTTCCTCAAATGACCATGAATGTGTTAGCCAGACGATGATGAGGAAAGTGAAGATGTGGCCCAGCCCAACTAAGAGGGTAAAAGCTAAACAATTAACAAAGATATTTCAAAGACAGCAATGAGCATGAGCTGTTTTTAACCTATGTTCTCCTTCCTAGCAGCTGTGGACGCCCAGAATCGTGACGGTGTGTTGGAGAAGCTGATAATTGGGATTTCCTTGGTGTTGTGATTGAACTCTGTAGTGCAATTAGGGTTTTTTTGTAAGGGTAACTTTCATTTGTGTTATTTTTTTTTCAGGATATTTTGTATCACTCTGCTAAATGAGAAATTCTATTTGAGATGTTAGACATTGCATCTTCTTCCACTCAGAGAATGTCAAATAGAACCTGGCCAGAAATTCTGGCACACTGATTTCCTTAGTAAGTACTTTATTTCTCTCTGTTAATGTTCCATTTGTAAAAATTTCAGTTAGCTGTATCAGTAAATCATAATTAGTAATATAATAGCTATTTTTACGTGCACACACATATGTGCTAAATAGCTAAAACTGTGAATTAAAAATGTTAATTCAAAAACTCCTATACCTTAGTATTTTTGTTAGTGAATTCTCAAGATTTCTTTTTTAGGGATGAAAGAACTACTGTCAGAATAATTTTTTTCTGCTTTATCAGTATCTACATTTGTCTTTGTAAGCTTCCCATTTACAACAAAAAATTAAGCTTTCAATATTCAGTGTTACCTGAATCACTATTGTTCCTTCTTCAGGTTTAATTTCTCTTATAGACTTATATCTCAACTTGGGGGATACCAATTTTTCTTCAAGCCTTACTGATTAAAGACATTATATCCTGTCCAATATGAATATTTTAATTCAGAGGATTTATTCCTTAAAAAAAAAAAAAGGAAGTTAAATTAAACTCAAGAAAAATCAACTTCATTTATAAGTGTTTGAAACGCGTTACTGAGTAAGTTACAAGGGAAATAAAATATTTATTGATATTTAAAAATAACTAGAGGGGAAGAAGATTAATTACATTAACACTTCAACATTTTCTGAAACACATATTACATATTACACATATTACAAATAAAAAAACATTTTTCTGGATAAAAATAGAGAAGGAGAAAAATAGATTTGTTCTTATGGTACCACCTAAGGCTTGTACCCAGTCTCTACTAAGCTGTTCTAAATTGATTCTAACCCAATTTTCTTTTGCATGTTTTATCTACGTAATAAGTGATAGGGTGAACATTGGCATCAAACTCTGTTAAAGTCTCACAAGTTCTTAACAAAATTTGCTTTATGTCAATACATTTGAACGTGATTCTTTAAAGCAGATGAAACCACTCCTTCATAAGGTGATTTAAGGCAATTTAAGAACAGTATGATATTTCTTTTGGGTGTGGCAAGAGAAACCAACAAATGTTATAAATTATTCCTGCGAGGAATAAGAATTTAGTCTTCACCCTGGGCAAAGTAGGATCTTCAAAAGATAGTTCTCCAGCATTTGAATATCCTGTATTATTATTTATTCACAAGGTTGATAATATTTGCGACAGAACTTAGTTTAGAAGACAGGACCCCAGAGTATTTAATTCCTTTGCTGAACACTTTCAGGTACACTTAATGTACAGGCCAGACAAAGAAATATAGTGGTATTATACAAATTATCCACTTAGTATTTGTGGCTACTTAACTGACTTCACTAGGAGTACTAAGAATTCCTTCACATTGTAGCAAGAACAGTTCAGTTTGCACAAGAACTAGAAAAGGAAATAAAATTGAATAGAAAATATAATCATGTTCGCAGAGAGAGAGAATTCTCCATCATTCAAGACCTTTAAGATGAGGTTTTTTTAGTGGGGTCTGTAGGTACAGCTGACCCTGCTTTAGAGTAAGGAAATTAAATACAAGACCTCATTTACACATTTACACTTACACAACAAACAGCTCTCACGAACTGTAATACAGATTCTTCAACAGAAGCAAAATGAAAACCTGGGTTAATTTAAATTACATATGCCAAGACATATACATATACAAGAAGTATATGTATTTGGCTTTTAAAAAGTAGTGTGGTATCAGGAACAAGGCTTCATAATGCTTTTTAATTTATGTAGCACCTTTCATCTCAGATCATTTTGCACATTACTCAATTTAGAAAAAAAAAGAGTTTTTTCTGAATTGGACTGTAGCAAGGATAACAAAATAAAGTACATTCAACTGAAACCTTGAGCATTTTCTTTTAATTATTACTGTTTAGAACCTTCCAACATGTGCAATCCTTGGAAGCAAAAATATCTGCCTTAAAGTCATGAAATAAATCAACTTTGCTTGCATATTGATATTTGGATTCAAGGATAGTATATAATATTTTTTCTGATGTAGAAGTCCTCATCATAAGTCATTTGCAGCAAGGTTAGACATTAAAAAAGATGTTTTTTTCCTTTAAACAATATTATAAACAATATGCCATAAAAACCAGAAAACATAAAGAAACAAAAACATTCATGAATGCTCCAAGTATGAACAATCACTAGACACCAGCTGTGTACCTCTGTGGAGAATTTCTACAGCAAAACTGAGTTTTCAGAAGGGTTTTCAGTGGGGGTTCCAAATTGGTTGCCCATTTATTTGATTTTGGAAAAAGCTTGCCACAAACCCAGGAAGAGAATATCAGCAAAAGCAAGGTTACCTCTTAGAAAGAAAATTGTTAAATTGGCAGTAAAGTTTCTGCAATGCTGAAGTGAAAGGAAGCATCAACATCCCAGTAGTGTGCAAGAAATACTGGGTAGATTATACTGTGAGAAGAAAAGCTGTTAAGTTTGACACATTTTACAATACCAGTCCTTATGATTTCCCTTTGAACAAGATAATTTTTATTGCATTTAAAATGGAATTTCTTGACAATAGAAAGAAAAGATGGTAGCACATAAACCATGAAAATGTTCTCCACAAAATAATTTTAGGAATTAAGAGTGAAGTTTGAATTTTAAATTCATTTTAATGGAAGGAACATATTCCATCAGAAATCTCATTCTCAGGGTGCACAGTTCCACTTTAGCATTTTGAGTTACCTTGGACTTCAAATCCATTTCAGAAAGTTTTACTTTGGGATGTTGGTTTTTTTCTGTGAGATATTATGCACATGATCATTTCTGTAGTCTGCTCTTGTGTAAGATCTATCTTACACATTTTCTTTTCCTTCTTTCAGTTTATGCCTCCCAGAAATTTTCTTAAAGTATTTTTTCACCTGTAGGATCTCAGTCTTGATTGTGTTCTGAGCAATGTGAAACTTGACAGAAAGGAATAACAATTCTTACTCTGTAAAACATCTCAGTCATTAACTATACAGAAAAATAAAAGGATAATATTAGCAAAATGCTTTATTTTCTTAACATCCCAAAATTCCTCAAATTCCTCCTTTCCCTTCAGCTCCACATTTTCTTAGAAGATGCTGAATGTGTATTTGACTGCCTAGTGGAAAAGCTGTATGCTTTTTTGTGGTTTGGAGTTTTCCAGGAGAAAGGTGTAATTCCACAAGCAATGGGCTAAAATCACTTGTTTTTTTCACCATTTATTTGCCTATTTTTACATGTTCAAAGAACTGTAGAGCTCAGTTGATAGGTATCCTCTCTTTTTATGGAAAACCTATTATCTGTTAATCCAGCCTTACAGAATCAAAAATAGTGACTAATCAGTTAGATTTACTCCATTGAAGGTTTATGTGTCTTTCTGTGCCTAATTACAGGAACAGTGAGTTTACTTCTTTTCTATAGACCCATTTTAGTTAAAATAAACCAAACCTAGGATGAATGAAAGAACTCTTGCTTGCCTCAGTTGATTTTGTCATCTGACTGAGCTGATTAAAGGAAAACCAGCATATTTCCATATTGGTGCCCTTAACCTTCTGACTAAAATGGCAACACAGGTAGCAGATAATTTTCATGTATCTGGAAATAAAGACCACAGTCATTTACACCATCTGGGAAAGTTTGATTTTGGATTAGGAATATGATTGCATAATCCTGTTCCATTAAAAGGATTGAAAATATATTTTTTTTTGTCAGCAGTTTCTGTAGCTATTTCTTCAGTTTTCTCCAGTCTTGTATTTGACACGTTTGTGATGATGTTTCAAGCTAATTTGTTGTTCTTTGATGCCTCAGGTTGTGGGCTTGTTTTGTTTTTTTGTTTTTTAAATTTTTTTTTTTCACCAAGATTACATTCATCCCTTAGTCTGCATCTATACTTATCTTTTAATAAGTCCTCTTTAAAGAGTGTTGTAATAAGTCGGATTTTTCCCCACTCATGCCACAGTTAAATTTTCACAGCATATGTGTAATTTTTCTTATAAAGTCAGTTAAGTTCCTTGGAAGATTGTTTTTTTTTGCTCTCATCATTATTCACTGAGGTTTTTTTATTATTCTTTTATGGTATTTTTCTGATTAAAACCACTTCAAGATCACTTAGAAAGCACTTAGAAACCTTGGTAAACTTATCCTCAGTGTCTGTGATGCCCTGAGTTAAAAGTTATCAAAGCAATCATCCTCTGAATATTTAGTATTAACAATCGTGAGAACTGTTACCTTTTCACTGACTATTTGGGTTTGTATCTGGTTGCCTTGCAATGTATAAAATGTATGTTCTAGATATCTCTTGGTAAAGCTGAGGAATTCCTAAGACAGACTATTAAAATAGTATCGGACATATCACATCATCTTCCCTACCCTGAGAAATAAAAAATAGACCATAGTGAAGCCCTTAAAATTTATCAGATATTGCTTTTTCCCATGCCAAGTACAAGTGAGCTAGATATTCTTCAAGGATGTTTGAAAATGACAGAGCTGTGAACAGATTTCACTACTGTACCACCCCATATTCTGGTCACTCCTTTGATTAAAGCTATGGGAGTTTTGAGTGAACAAGGATTTTAGGGTCAAGCCTGCAGTACTAATGAAACATTGAAGAGAAAAGAATGAATGTACTTAATGGCACAAACACTTCTTGGAAACTCTTTTGTCATTGGGCTCTTGAGCTAAAAATATTCTCAACCAGCTCTCGGGCTTCTTGTAAGTGTGCATGAACTGGCAAAGGCCAAAGTCTGCACTTGATCTGTGTACTTTCATGTGGAGTCTGGCCTAAGTCAGGTCAGAGTGTCTCATTTAGCCATGTGCTAGACTTAGAACCATTTAGGTTGGGAAAGAGCTTTAAGATCATCAAGTCCAACCATTAACTCAGCACTGCCAAATCTGCCACTAAACTGTGTCCCCAGGTGTCACATCTACACTTCTTTTAAATACCTCCAGGGATGGTGACTGCACCAGTTCCTTGGGTAGCTGGCTCCAATGCTTGATGACCTTTAAGTCGAGAAGTTTTTCCTGATATCTAAACTAAATTTCCCCTGGAACCACTGGAAGCCATTTCCTCTTGTTGTGTGACTTGTTACCTAGCAGAATAGACCAACCTCTACCTGGCTGTGGCCTCCTTTCAGGTATTTGTAGTGATAAGATTCCTCTTCAGTCTCCTTTTCTCCAGGTTAAACAATCTCAGCTCCCTCAGTTGCCCCTCATCAGACTTGTGCTCCAGATCATTTCCCAGTTTTGTTGCTCTTCTCTGGACTCACTTCAGCACCTCATTGTTCTTGTAATGAGGGGCCCAAAATTGAACACAAGATTCCAGATGTGGCCTCACCACTGCCGAGTACAGGGGCACAATCACTGCCCTGGTCCTGCTGGACATACTGTTGCTGATGGAAGCCAGGATGCTGTTGGCCCTCTTGGATGCCTGGGCACACTGCTGATTAATCAGCTGTCTGTCTAACCTGGGGATGGAGAAGTTGAATTATTAATTACCTCATGCTTATTTTTCAAAATTTTCCATTAACCAAAGAGGAAAGTTGATGTATGTTTTCTGAAGTTTACAATTTTGGTCAAATCTGACTAATCATTAACTAAATCCAGGGAAAATTCCTAAAATTATTTTGTCTTCCTGACTATAGGTAGCTAATCTGAGTATGAAAATTGCAGTGCTAACCTGGAGAAACATACATGAGCTACTGTACTGTACTCATCAAAAGACCAGAGTGATTCACAGACACAGGTTTTGTTTTGAGAAAGAAAAAAAATGCACTCTGAAGGCTGGGATAAAATAGGTGGTGCGACTCTAAGCATCCTTGTCATAGCTGGGGAAACTCAGCTTCCAGAAAACAGATAAAGTTTTGTCAGTTTTAATAATGTTCATGTTATTGAAACTATTCCCTCTGAAATGTTTTACTGTGCTGTGGATCAGTTGAATTGAACACAGTAGTTTCTGTCTATCTAAATTAATCCACCTCCCTTAGCATTTAAAGTGGAATTGTTTAAGCATGCTCATAAAAGTACAGGTTTGCTATTGAGGCAGTTATTGCTGTCTCATAAATTTTCCTTTAACTGGATGTACTTTCTGAAATGTATTCTCTGCAATGATCTTGTTACTGCCACGATATAATTTTGGTTTTAAGTTGATGCATATTTTAAAAATAGCACTATTATGTCTCATGATATTGACAAAACTTATTCCCCAGCATTCTGCCATGCCTGCCTTAATGTAAAGCCAGGAGTAGGCATACTCTGTTCAGTTTTGTTCATTCAATGAAAGACCATTAAACAGATTCACTGTGAAGAGCAGGTTCCCCATATCATGCACAAAGTCTGAATTTTTTATTAGGATTTCTAGGGACACTGAACATATTTCCTGGCTGTATCCTGATCTACATATCCAAAGCAATTATGTGAGCTACTTGTAGGATAGACAGTTTACCTAATTATATATTTCTTCTGATTTAAGTCTAAGTCTCAGTGGTTTGGTTTTTTTATGAACTTTTGCGCTTCAAGAGCTTCATAGCATATTCCATTAACTTGTTTCGGTTTCTGTGTTTCTGTGATTTTCAAGATCTGCTCACTTAATATTTCAGCAATGGGGAAAAAAAACATCAAAGCCAAAGTATTAAATGTAAATAAACTTTAAAAAAGTTTCATTTCTTGTATTGGAAGAAATTCTACTTAAAATTTTAAGATCTCATAAGGATGAAGTACTCTTCCTAGTATTGGAAAAACAGATCCTGAGTTTAGCATTTCAGGACTTTATGTTCTCTCATCTCTTTGTGATACTTGAAAACTTTAAAAATTAGTGACACTGTTTCAAATATTCATAGGGTAAAATGTTTTGCAGTTGATTTATTATATAAGTTTTTGAGTTACATCAGAGGAACATGTATTGATGCTTTTAATATTAGGACTGAATTACTGCCTGATGAGAAACCCTTTCTTTAACAGAAACCCCAGCTGAGCTTCAATAGACATTTTTTTTTTTACTTCATATGGAACTAGCTGCAACGAAGGTCTTTCCATAAAGGGTGATGTAATCTGACTGCAGTGCTTTGTTCTTTGATCATAACCCTTTGATAATTATTTGGATCTTTCCACAATTTTCCTGCGGAGCTGTATTCCATAAAAAATAGACATTCAGTGCTATAAGTGTTTAGAAGCATTTTCCTACTCTCGCCTCAAAATTTTAATATTTTGGCAAGCATGATTTTGACAGTTGTGACAGTTTTGAGAATGGCATCTGTTGAAGAGGTGTACTACTGATTACAAAACAATTACTCCAATAACACCAACAATATGTAAAATCCATAGATTTTAAGAAGATAAGTGTTTATATTTACTTATTTTGGCCTAATCAGTGCATGTACTTGGAATATTTGCTAGTCTGTCACTCAAACAAATTGTTGAAGGCTTTGAGAGTTTCTTAGTACATAACAAGGTTTATATTGTGATTAAAAAGTGCCAATATGTTTCTTATTATTTTCTCTCATTGTACAGTTAGAGATCTCTTGGCATCCGTACTGTTAGAAGTGCTAAATGTGTGCTAACCTTTCTGTCAGGAATTTTCCACTGTTGGGTTCTTTTGATGAGCAAAATTTCTGAAGAATTATGAGACATCTCGAAGATTTTAGTTTTACAAATATCCTTATCATTTTTGGAATATGAACAATAAAACACTGCTAGGCATAGTAATAAAATGAAAACTTTACAAAATAAAAATACTTTTGTGAAGTTTAGAAAGCAAACAAATCCTGAGGCGTAATATTATATCTGTTGGTAGGTGAGTTCTAGTTGGTAGGTTGTTTTAAATTATTTAGAAGTGCTGGGCCTTTGCACAAGAAGCTGACATTGAAAATTATTCTTGCTACACTTGTTGCTAAGTATAGTAAACCTGCTCTGGATAAGTCTGGTGGGCTAGCTAATGAAGCTCAGCATTTGACTCATTCGATAGATACTTTAAGAATTATCAGTATTATGTTACATAACCTATAAACCATTCTCTACTTAATCCTAATCTTTTTACATTTTATATATTTAAGGAAATATGAAGGCTTTCAATCAATATGGATTTGTTTTCAGCTTAGTAAGTGTCCCTATTCTAGACAACAGGGATAAAATACTTTTTTCTTTTGGAAGTTTATTATTTTAGACCAATATCCTATAAAAATATGCAGGTATCTTTACCTTGGGAAAAAGGCTCTTATAGGAAGACCTTTGAAATAATCCCACTGAGATCAAGAATGGTAGGCAGCCTAAAAGGTAAAGAATTACTCAGATATACATAATTTTTGTTTATACTTAAAACCTATCATATTAGCTAACTGTGTTTGCTATTTCTTGCTGTTCTGAAACATATAAGCATATTTTTTTAGCTCAGTACCTCTTGTGAATCAAAATGTCAATTTATGCATAGCAATTTCTTATCACATACACTGGACATGAACTTCAGAGTTAAGTGCGGTGTTTTGTTTGGAGATTTTAAGCATATTAATTTTTATGCACTTATCATATACAGCTCATCTCACAAATGTGAACTCTTACAACATCAAACTAGACCTTTACTTCTTTTAAAGAAGCAAATTGATTTTCTGGGAAAGCTACTATTGCCATAATTTTGTCAAAATCCTGTAAATAGTGATTCACACTAAGGCATCATTCCAAATTCATCAGGAAGTCATTCAGGTGTGTGCAATAATGATTGTCTGAACATGCCTTATCTTGTAATAGTTGAGAAAAGTGGAAAATGTCCAGAGAGGTGGAGGTGAGAAAGGCAGTCTAAGGAGGGGCAGTATTCCTGGGCCTTATTGTGTTTGTTGCTGGCTGCTAAAAGAGTGTGTCGCGGAAGAGAAAGCATTTGTTTTTAATGATAGTGAAGGTACAGTCAAAACAAGCATAGGTATCAGCATACACATTTTCTAGCAACTGAAAAAATGGAAGGAGTGTAATGAGTAGACAAAATCTTGATTGATTTTAAAATTTGTGAGCATTTTGGGACAAAATATTTCATGTCAGGCAAAAATCTGTTCATTGGACTAGGCCCATAGAGACATGAGCAGCAAGTTGAAAAAATAACTACTCAAACTGTCTTCTTCCCTGCCTCTAAATTCCCTAGAAAATCAAGAGCATGCTTTTATTGTACAGCATAATCTAGATAAAAGATCCTGAGGCAAGCAGCAAAAAGGTTATCTCTGGGGTTGGAAGCAGTACAGCTTCATAAGCTTGGACTGAACTGATTTAACTACTTTATTTATGGACCTGAACTCCTTTCTCTATGCAACCCTGCACTGTGAAAGTAGATAGGGATCTGTTTTATGATACTGGGCTGCACTGCAGAAACATGAAGCATCACCAGAAAAGTTCCTGTAGAGGTGCTATGCATTTGTATAACTGGACACACTCATAACCTGCCTTGATAACACCAAAAAGCTGTCACTTCATCTCTGCCAGGTTCCTCACCTGCTGAGCCATGCTGCCTCCTCTGTCCAGCCCCATGGTATTTTACTTGAGCACTCCCTGTGAAGGTATGCAACTGTAACAAAGTCATCCCTTCTGGTCTAAGCATCTCTGAGGTCTGTCTTAAGAAACATACAGTGTTTTGTACACTAGAAAGGGTGATTGCCCAATTTTCTGTCCCTCCACCTAAGTTTGAATGTGTTCAGCTCCAACATGAGTAGACACCAAGGCAGTTTTGTTTATATTTCTATTTCTCTATAAACCTGTTGCACTGAAATCATCATTGCAACTCAACTCAGACTTTCACATTGGTGTTTAGTCATTTCAGATGATTTTCTTGACAGCCTAAGTGAAATTTCCTTATAGTAAGTCTACAGTTTTGTATTGTTTGACCTAATTGAGACACAGAAGCATATGAAATTACTTCCATTTGAATTATCTCTTTTTTTGAATTATTCTAATTATCTGTTTGAATCAGTTCCAGTTATCTCAATTTACCACTTGAACCTGTATCTTTTTTCTCTCCTTCTCCATCCTTCTCCTGCTGCAGGTTTGGAAATGCAGCCCATCTGTTATTTGCTTATAGCATTGCAATTTGCAATTGTACCTAAACCTGGTTGATTTGTCAGTTGGTTTGTTTCTCCCTGATGCCAGCATTTAACATTTAACACTTCGGGCCATGAAAGAGGGGGAATTCAATCATTGCTACTTGCAATGTTTAATATTTGAATATTTCAGCTAATCTAACAGGAAAAGTACTCACTCTAATTTGTGTGATTAATCACAGAATAAATAGAATTTTAATTACTATAACCAGAAGCATCATTCTTATTTTAATATCGTGAGGTAACAATAACTAAGATCCCATGTAATGCTGGACATATTGCCCCACTGCAGTCTTAGAGCAGCCCTAACATCATTAACTATTGGGCATTTTTCAGGCTAGAAATATGATGAATTCCCTAGGCATCAGTTAACATTCAAGGGTTGCATCATTTTCCTGTGCAGCTTAATCACTGCATACACACATCATCTCCCTTGATTTACGGAGTTTTGACTCTGTCCAGTTCACTTCTATGTTCTCTGGGAAATTTAAGGGAGGGTAGTTTTCACCTCTAACCCCAGCCTAAATATGATCTCAGTCAGTTCAATCAGCAGGCAAAGACATTAAGATAATTTACCTTAAATCAGGTTTTATTACTTCTAGGCTTCTATTCTCACATTATTTTTAATTATTGTGGCAGGAAACTAGCTTAAATAATTGTATAAAAACTACTTATTGAATCAGAAAAGCAAATTGATCATGAAAGCAAGTGGCTAGAGTTCAGCCTGAGATGTCCCCTGCTACCACAGGTATTTTTTCACTTGAAGGACAAATGACATTTTTTTATTGTGTCTATTAGGCAAGTTAAAAATCTCTTGGTACGGTATTTTAGGATTTATTTTGTTCTAAAAAACTGGTAACATGACTTAACAGAGGAGTAAGAAGTTAAATTATTTTTCTCACATACTAAATAATATTACATTTGCCCCAAACAAAAACATTTTGTAAAATTTAGTCTTTCCCATATGCATCATGAATTATTAAATTTTTATTGTGATAAAAATAAGTATATTAATAGAATTGCTAAGTGGGTATACAATGCAACAGTCAATCATTTAGTAGTGTTTGAGATAAAAATACAGATTTTCTGTTTCAATCATGTAATTATCTTACATATTCCAATGTTAACCACATTAAATATATTGCTTTGAGTTTCAGCTTTAGTAATCTTGTCATTGACAGTTGTAAGGCAGAATTAATAATATAACAGAAGCATACAGAGTAATATTTTCCTATTTATTTTCTAACATTATGATAAAACAAAAAAATTATAACTGAATAAAATGCTCAAAATCCAGATGCCTTGTTCTTCAGTTTGCTACCCACCTGTCATTTGTCAATGCTTTATATGAGATGCATTTATGTAATTGTATTGTGCTGGAGCAATTTATTCATATTCATGAAAATGCAAATATCTTTAGTCTATGTTTTGTCTTGTCATTATTTGATTACTTCAGGGTCTTACTTCAGGTCATTTTTGTCAAGCCTTTCAACCAGGGATGTTTAAGGGTAGCTAGGTTCTTAATTGCTGGGGAAGATCTCATGCTCATGTAGGTTATGTTAAATGCTCATGTAAGATATATTAAATACAGTCTTTCTGAATCTTAGATTTTTCAGCCTTGACTTCTTCTGCAGAGAAAGGTGATAGTCTGGGTCAGATTACTAGATATATTTAAACACAAGACTTCAAGAAAAGATACCGTGTTACATAAAGACACAGAAATTCTGGACCCCTCTCTTCTATCACACTCGGGATCACAGAAAAACTTATGAGATTTTCTTTTTTTCCTTTTTAGAAAAGCAGCTGTTTGATTTTCTTTGCTATTTAATAGCTACGCAAGACTTGTGATCATATGATCATACAAGCACTGTACATTTTCAGGAAAGAAAAGAACATTTTCATTTTATAGCCTGTCTTTTACACTTGGAAATTGTGAGTTTTCCCTTACCGACATCTGCCTTTGATTATCACTCATCCCAATCCACAGACAAACTGTCGGAATTGTGCATTAATAGTACAGCATGTAAAAAGAGATGTCACCAGGGTTTTCACAGATAAGAAGGTTTTTTTAAAATATGCCTGATTTCTAATATAAAACCAAAAAGGCATTAATGATCTTGCTCCTAACCTAGGATAAAGTGAGACATTAATTTGCTGCAGATTGGTATAACTTCTTTGACTGTTTGGCATCAACCTGATTTACACATAAAGGGAGTCTAGCCCAGTGATGGTAAATGCATTTCCTGTACATTTTAACTGCTTTTGCTTGTTTCATCCCTAATCCTGAGTTTGGATTACATGAATAAGAAATTCAAAAATATGTGTACACATGACTTGGAGAAGATTTGTTTACCTCGGCTTGAAGATTCCCTCCTCTCCCATGGGAGAATTATAGGTCCCACTGAATTTTAACTCCCACTGAAGTCTTTGAAAAGAAAGGCAGGATATATTTCAGAATTTAGCTTGCAAGTTAATGACAGAGTTTGTTGCTGGCAAAGGAATAATAACATAGTTAATTCTCAGGACATGCATTCTGTATTAAATACTGCTCTGTATCAAATACTGCTCTGTCTACCCACATACCAAGAAATTTTCAATAGCTTCTTGCTCACCACGTATACAACAATGTAGTAGTTGTTTCACTGCTTTTAGTCAAAGTATTTTACTAAAATATTTGTTGGAACTAAATTAGGGTGCAGGAGGAGATTAAATTAATTTGGATCATTTTGGGTGTTAAAGGTTGTCAGTAAAATTGAAAATTAATAGCACATATTGTCATGCTAGCAATTAGAAAGATGACAAAGTTTTGGTGCATCTCCAGAATGTCTGGCAAATTGCATTTATAGGTCATAAGATATCATTTGTCATGCTTATTGGATGCCAAAACAGATTTCAGCAAGAATACTGATTCTGTGTTTTGACATTTGTTTTGGAAGAGGGAAAGGGAAGAGGTCACTTGCTTGATGTTATTTATTTGCAGCCACCTAACAGACTGATCAAACTTGGCTCCATTGCAGAGTAACTTTTACTGCTGTCTATGTGTGACAAGACCCAGAGCTGACCTGAGTTTTAGATGGGTATGAGTAGACTTTCGTATTTAGACCAAAACCTGTAAAATCAATTTGTATTTCAACATGAGGTAAACCTCCTTAAGTTTGCAAATAGAAAAACCAGAATGAATTGGAACATGACTAAGGCCAGTTCTTTTCTTTTAAGCTTGCTCTTAGTCAAGAACATCTACAATTTTTCAATTTTGGGGTTTTTTTCAGCTTGCAGCAAATTCTTTAAAGCTTTCTTCAAGTCTTCAGATAAAATTTCTTTTGTTTTTCTTTTCTAGTCATGTCTATAATTTGGATTTCCTTCTGCTGTCTGCTTCTCTCAGTTATGCCTGTTGCCCTCCAGATGCAGTGCTGGATGAACAATTTTGTGCGAACATGCTCATTTGCAGTAGTAGGTGCAGTCTCTCAGGATGATCTGCAGATTTCCCACACTTCTAGCTGTCACTTTGCTCCTGCCTCTGGTTAAATACCCCTTGACTTTTACTGTGATTTAGGAAACTGCATTCTCTCTATAATAAATTAAATTTGCAGATAATAAATCCCACTGGCCAAAAATTGGATTCCTAAAACAAACTTTGGCTTTCAAAATAAAACATATCATTTTTTAAGGTTTATTTTCTCATAAATATCAGTAAATATTAATCATACTTTTCAGTTTCCTATGTAAATTGCATATCCTGATATTACTTTTCATATAATCATTGGATTCAAATTCCAATTTCAATAAGATTAAAAAAAAAATCAATAAAGTGTATTTCTCAATCTATAAAGAAATAACAGGGTAGTTTTTGGACAAGTTAATATTTAGTACTTAGATAATTCACATTCTACCTTTCATTATGTATTTGTGAATGATTTTTTTTCTCAAACTTGCACATTCAGGATTAAGGAAAAAAAAAGGCAGTCAGAACTATTAAATAGTATTTTGTTATTATAATGCTTGAAAAACTCTAGAAAGTGTATAATACCAGGTGCTTTCGAAAAATATGACTGTATTCTGTAACCAAAGCATAAGACTATTTCACCCATGATGTAGAAGCACAGTGTAAGTTAAGCAAATAGATTTAGACATAACCACACTGCTGTGGTTTAGGAATGGTATTCCCTAGCTTAGTGCTCCCACCAGAATACCATGACTTCCTTGCTCACTCTCCTGTCCCTCAACCCCTCTTCTCTGCAGCAGGATGGAGAGAATTGGAGGCACAAGAGGTAAAGAATGCTGGTTGATATAGAACATGTTACTGGAAACAGCAATGAATTTATGACAAAAAAAGAGTAACAGCAACAAGCAACAATATTAATCACAGAGTGCACATGGAAGGTGAATGTTTCACACAGGAGAGCTCACCAAGTGTAAACCCCCAACTACACCAGACTGCACCGCCACACCACGCCACCTGAGAGGGATCATTTCCTCTGTATGCACAAAATGAGATGAGGTGATAGAGAATAACCTCTGGGTCCTGGCCATACTCCTTTTGGGTACTGCAAAAATTAACCCTGTCCTGGCTGGAACCAGGACATACCCCAAAATACTGTAGCCAAATAGTGATACATTATCACAAAAGCCTGAACACTGACCTCTGGAAGGATTTGATTTTTTTTTTTGCCTATAGAAAAAACTACATGATATAGATGAGTGGGAATTATATAGTCTAGTCCTAGCCCTAGTCCTAGTTCTTGTGTTCCTTAGCTTCACTTCCCTAATGAGATATTCTGTGGTTTCCAGGCTGAAATAGAGAAAACAAAAAGCTTGTAATTTCATAAAATAGCATGTCAAGCAGTGTCATCTTGTTGGGTGGTTTTGTTACATTTAAATAGCTAATCTGTGTTTGTATGTACTAACTATAACTTTGTGAAGCATGCTGCTATCTTTACCTAGTTGTGCTTAATTAGACCTTCCAGTGAAACACTCCTTCAGAAGTAGGTTATTGTCATCAGGCATTAAAAAACTTGCACTATTTGACCCAGGAAGTTATTTTTATGACTGCTTTGTATTGGATTCTATGGAACATATGGCTCTTAAATAAGGCAGGAAAAGTCACAGAAGGTGGATTAATAGCTTGTACATCTATTTGTTTTTACAAAGAAATCAATGTGCACTTCAATTAATTTATGTTTGGGCAGGCAGATGAGGAAATATTAAGTTAAAAATCAGTAGGGAAGCCATTAATACACAATGGTAAAAATTGATTCAGTTTTCTGTGTAATAACTCATCAAACAGGATTTGGAAGTTAGCAGCAGAACACTTGGTACTGATTTTGATCAGGCAAGTTTGAGAACACTTTCCTATTGTAAATCAGTTTTTAAAAGATTTCATAAGCCTGAAAAGCCATTCTTTGTCTAGTGAAACACATCAATCTTCTACATACTGTTAAGTTTTCTTATAGTCTTACACTGCAACAAAAATGAAGGCAGCTTGCACCTGCAGATGTGAATGTGGACACTCCATTAGATAAACTAATGGCCCCATTCACCAGGCACATTTCATTTCAATTAAAATACACTTCCAACAGAATGGGGCTTAAATTAGTCATGAGCTGGTATGAGACACAGGGTAGGTTAAAACATGATACATTTTATATAGGAAGCTAATTTCTAGCTCTCCAGTGGTTGTCTCTCTTTGAAGTGCAAACCTTTGGCAATAATGACACAGCTCCTAGCTCTTTGTTGTTGCACAGAAATAGCTCTTCCAGTTTGTTATATGCACCTAATCCCGTAGCCAGTGCTTAACCTTGACCTTGAGTGAGCATCCAGTGGGTATCAGTGTCATGGTGATTCACCCAGGCAAGAAACATTCTTGCCGGTTCTGTGGTACTTCTGCTTCCCCCATTTCCTTCTGTGGAAAGGGATGAAGGAGAAAAGTCTCACCATCATATGGACCTACACAAGAATCCAAGCCCTCTGGAGTACTTAAAAACTGTAGTGCCCTCTCTGAAGTTGGCTTTTGAAATTGAAATGATCCCTCGGAGTGTCCTCTGCAGCTCTGTCCTCACAAGAATATCTGTGGCATAATATTACATGTACAGAGTCTGCAAAACTTTGTTATGCCTTGCCAAAAGCTTTGATGTGACTATTATGCATCTCTTACTTGACACTTCCAATAAGGAAATTAGCATTTAGGACTGTTTTTAGTGCCTCTGATAAATCAATCAAATAAACCTGTACTTTCAGATTAATGGGCAGTATTATTTATAACTTGCACAGGGATTGTATCCACAGGTACCTGTCAGAATCTCATTTTTTTGGCCATTGTACAGACCTACCATAGGAGACAACACCTCCTAGAATGAGTAAGTACCGAATGTGAAAACACAGCATGGGTTGGCAAGAACGAGGCAGCAGCAAAAGAAAGCAAATTGCTGTGCCATTACTGAAGGCTCCACTTGCTCTGCTTAGATGTTGTCAGTCTGCAGCACATTGTGCCCTTACTGTGTGCTACCACACAGAGAAGTTTGTAAGTACAAATATCACTCCTGTTCTTAATAGTCACAAGATTTTTGAAATGCTTTTGAAGAGGATTAAACCTTCAGTTTTAGTTTAAGCAGAACAGGAAAATAAGTTCACTTCTGTGGGGCAGGAGGAGTATTTTTTGTTTGCTTCTATATGGAGGTTTTAGTGATTTGAAATAGTAAGAATTCGACATTCGATGCAGGTATGGCTGTTAAATGTCTTTAAAAGGTCTGAATTTGTCTAAGAAATAATTGCATCCACACCACCGGGGAAGCCCTGTCAGAGGCACCAGAGCCACTACACCTATCCATATTCTTCAAAAGCAATCAGCCCACTTCTAAACACAAATTCAAAGATCTCCCTATGACCAAAATACTGGTTTCTGGTGTTTTGTTTGTTTGTTTGTTTGGGGTTTTTTGGGGTTTTGTTTGTTTGGTTGGTTGGTTGGTTTTTTGTTTGGTTGGGTTTTTTTCCCCCTGGGAGCCCCTTATGGGAAGCTTTTTGTCTCTTAAGTACAGCTTCAAGTTTATAGATATTAAGTTTTCACTATATTGATAACAAGCAGAGGTCTTCTAACCAAGTGTTGATTGATCAAGGTCAGGCATTGTCACTTCTTAGTCTCTTGTGTGGGTAGTGATATGACTGAATATATTTGTGATCTAAGCCCAGTTTCCAATGAAAGATATCCTTTTCACATGAGCAAAACCAAACAATAGTATAATCACCTCTCCAAGTAACTGCCTTAGAGAAGCAAAGCTCTGAATGAAATTGTCAGGTAGAACTTTGTCCTTCTGAGTGTTTTGATACCTTAGATATGTCTTGTACCCCACAAAGCCTTATTAAAGCATTTCAGTTGAAAACATAATTAAATGTCAGCTCCCAGTATTTCCTGTCTATAAAAATCTTCTTATATAAAAATACTGTTACTACTGATTTAAACAGATGAAATATTTTTTCCCTATGCCTTGTAATATAGATAAAACATTAACATATATGCTTGAGTCCTGGCAAAAACTGCAACACAAGAAGATTTACGACGTCATCCCACAAACATCTGACTGATGTCAGATGGTTGCAGGTATTAGTCTTAAATCATTAAAAAGTCACAGTTGTAATAAAATTAGTACATAATCTTATCTTTACAAGTATATTAAATTGTAGTCTACTGGGTAATCTCTATTCTTTAGGGTAATTCACCTTATTCCTAAAACTAGCTATGACAGATTTATGATAAAACTATGCTTTCCATTCTGAGAAGTCAGAAAATTCATATTTTCTGCTTCTTTTCTGTTCAGGCTGAATTTATTTCTATAAATAAATCCCTGCCTTTTTTGAAATCTTTTCATAAAACTTGAAGAGCACATTTGAAGATAAGTCTTCTAGGAGTCTCTTCTCGTTACTTACCAATCTAATCTTATGATTAAAGATCTGTTTGCAAAATCCTGCTAGGATTCAGTACACCATGAGTTTAACGATGTTTAAATTTGTTTCAGTTCTGAATTAGGAGAATCACTGCTTTGATTTTAAGATTAATTCCGCTCAAATATGATTACTATAATTAATAGGAAATGAACTAAAGCAAATAAACAAATAGGTCTTCTTTTTTTCTTCTATAAAAGCTTTCCCCCAAAATTTTTAGATTTCTCATTGCTTGTTTGATATCCTAACCCTCACATATTTTCATATTTAAAAAATGCACATTGGGTTGGCTGATGTATCTTAGTTTGGACCACAAAAGACAATTTTATAAACCTTCAGGACATATGGGACATTTGAAAAATAATTTTAAATGCTGAACAGCAGGAAACCAATAGTGGGGATCAAGAAATTTTACAACAAAGATACTTAGATGCCTTTTGCCTTCTAATTAATAAACATCTCTTAGGTGAAGGTATGAAACCAGTCACCTGAAGAGCGGTTGGAATCCTGTTATGTACTCTGGATTTTATTTAATAATATATTCATCACAGCCGAACAGAATCAACTGACTTTATGGAGACTATTTTTCTTCCTGAAACACTGTTGTGTGAGAAATCTCAAAGGAAAAAATATGGCATTCGAGTTGCATTGGTTAAAATTTAGCACTTTTCTTTTTATCGGTTTTATAAAAAGGGCACAATTTTAATTGCTCCAATCAATAAAATAGGATATTTTTAAAATCCATTGATTAAAAAAAAGATTTAAAAAGTAAGACTGATGCCTAGGCCCCACACAGCTTGCTCACTCCCCACCAGCACAATGGGGGAGGCAACTGGAAGAGTAAAAGTGAGAAAACTTGTCGGATGAGATGAAGACAGTTCAACATAGAAAGCAAAAGTCATGCACACAAGCAAAGCAAAACAAGGATTTCATTCACCTCTTCCCATGGGCAGACAGTTGCTCAGAACTGGTTCTCTTTACAGGTAATTTCTTTGTAGGGTTCTTTCAAAATAAATGGATTTTAAGCTACTTACGTTAATAATTGCAGCTTTGTTCTTTATGGAAGCACAACATTTCAGAAAAAGAAAGTAAATTAAATGAAATTTCATTATACTTGAATGGACTTATTCCAGTTTATTTTTCTTTAGGAATCAGAGCACATAAAGACTACAGGAAAATGACAGTGCATTGCTGCAACCTGATAAGCAACTTTGTTTACGTTCATTTCAGTGAAGTCCTGCCCTGTGCAGGCATCTCTGCGAGCTCTGTGGGGCACTGAATGTTCAGGAGCTGCCCTTATGAGGTTTTCTCAGAGGTGGGATGCATTCCTTCTGACTAAGCGCTAACCATGTGAGCTGTGACATTATTCAGTAGGGCTATTTGTGGCAAGATTAGAATGTGCACAGCACCTTGGGGGAGCTTCTGTGCTGTTCTAAGGTCTACCAATACAACAGTAAAAGAGTAACCTCCTCTCTCTTGCAGTATTAATAATTTCTTCTCAATAAGAAGCTTGCTACTGCTGACGCACTAATTAAAGTCCATTGTTATGGATTTTACTAATGTCTACTAATGCTACTTTGGCATTTGTACATAACTAATCATTCAAGGTTTCCTTTTTAAGGTTTCTTAGAATTGTTACCTACAGCTTACTAACACATGCATAGAGACAGAAACTGCTCTAAAGTAGAAACAAAATCTTTCCTGCTGGCATACTGTAATGGAATAATCAGAACAAAAACCAAGGAAATAAATTTTTTTACTCAGGAGCAGACTTGACATTGGTTTTCTTTCTCCCTTTAAACAAAGAAAATAAGACTCCATGAGCATCTGTTGTGATGATGGTATTTGAGATAGTTTTGGAATGAAATTTGTAACATATTTTTCTACTTTCATCTTTATTGTTCCTTCAATCTGTAAAGAATTTGTCTCTGAAATTAAAGGGGGGACACATGGAGAAGAGTGTTCTCATGTCAATTGAATTACAAAAGCTTTGTCAGTTCCATAAAAAATGTCTGATACACGAACTAAACTATATTGAATTCATTAATTTTGAGACTGCCCTGAAATGAAAGCACAATATCAGTCTTAAATTAAATTATTATTAAAAGAGATGAAATCTCTGTTATATAATTTGTGACTATTTATAATATGTAAATATTTTCAAACTTGATTCATGGTCATAACAAAATTTATGTCATAACTATTTTAAGCATAACTGGAACTTCTCTTTAATTTTGTAAGAGGAGACCAAGTTACTCCATCTCTAATGCCCCAGTTTAATTTCTTCTAAATTAGTGAAACTTCAGTTTTCTATGTAAAGAAGAATGTCATTGTATTAGCATGACATTACATTCTTATATTGTCAGTCTGCTACAAACCCATTCCCTCAGTAATGTTAAGCCTGCTTTCCTATAGATGCCTAATTTAAAAGGTTGACCATTATTTCTGCATTTTTACACCTTGGAAGTAGCATATTCTCTGGTTTTTATGCATGATTAGTACTCTTTATGTACCAGTGATTAAATAAAAAAGTAAGTTTAAATCATATATATCTAAGTAGGTGTTTTAAAAAAAAAAGCTTATGAACCTGAGTAACTGTTGAAAAAATTTCTTCACTAAGTATCACAAATGGCATATTTTGAAATTTTTGTATACCCACAACTAATGAATGAATTTTGGTATTCATGTAAGTATCCAAGCAGTTTTTAAAACCTCTTGTTCACCTGTTTTCTTTTATGTTTTTTTTTTTCTGGTTAATTTTTGCCATGGCTTAATTGCACTCCTGTATTTAGCATTATGCATTATGGAAGACGTAGAAGCAATCATGACGTGGTAAATAATATATGGAAAATTTCAAGTAAATTTCTACGAAGCAGTATTCACCTTTATGTACTAATACTACTTCATCCTCCAGAGAATTCTTGCTACTGAAGGTAGTGCTTTTTTACTCGTCATCCTTTTTTGTTTCATGGACTTATTCTTTTCTTTTTGGCTCATCTTTTATACAATTTGTGCAAGACCATTCAAAAACATAA
>JANRMJ010000001.1:77133008-77210947 GCA_025584955.1 Alethe diademata
ACATATACATATACATATACATATACATATACATATACATATACATATACATATCTATCTATCTATCTATCTCTGTGTCTATATCTATATATAAATGCAATTCCTAAATTAACCACTGGCTTTCATTTTCTTCTCCTTTCTTTTTTTCCTTGACTGCAAAGAGATTAGCTGCTACAAAAATTAGAAATTTGCAAGTAATTTTGTAATATAGAAAGTGCAATAATTTTTCAAGCACAGGTTTTCTTCTTTTTCAAGCACATGTTTTATTCCTCTTTGATAGGGAAGGTGGTCTGACTTGCTTATTTCCACTAATTCCTTATACTTCAGGGCATGGACAAATCTTATCTGCTGCTGGACTGCAGGCAAAGACTTATAGACATTCACTTCCATCTTCTGTGTCTGTTACTTTTCTAAAGCTAGAAATTAGGAAGGAAAATTGAAGAACATACTTATGTATTCTATGATGAACTGTCATCTTTCTTATAAACTTCTTATAAACTTTCTCCTTAGTCTTGACAGTATACCAATGTGAATCATGTGCTTACATATAGAAAGAACAACAGTTTTTGTGGATGACTGCTAGTCATAAATGTATTTGGGATTTTGACATAAACTGTAACTAGTCATGTATCTAAGAATGGTGATGCCTTAGTATGACAATTAATTCTACAATAGAATGAAATCATAGAACCATCACTGATTATTTTCCTGTCTTGCATTTAATCAAATAAATGAGACTATACCAAAACCCATATATAGATGTAAATTAGCCTGGTTCCTTTCACTGAAAACGCATTTTTGGGTTGTGCTTCTCCTTGTAATTTCCAGCACATGTCCTGTGGATGTAAAGCAGTTAGTGTTAATCAATCAGTTATCAGTTAGCTAGCTTGTTGGTTAGACCTTTGCGGGCCTCACTAGCCAAAAAACATTTGTAACCAGTGGTCTGTCAGTCAGCATAATTTATCAAAGCAGTGAATAATTTGTAAAAGGATGCTCTATATGGGGCCTAAGAATCTGACAGACTTTGATTCCTCTTTTTATTTAGCATATCCTGCATATCTAACTCAGTTTTGAAGATTGTGTTGTGCAATCTAAAGGTGTGCAAGTTCTGACACTGCTCCATGCAGGCAGAGCTGGGCCTGGCAGAGCCTGGATCAGCTGTCCTGGGCTCCTTCCCTCAGCTACGAGAATAAACTGCTTTTTTGATCTGACTGCATGTCAAATTCCAATTATTTCTGCAACAGACCCTTGCACTTAGGAACCACGAGTATTGCTCAAAATACTAATTGTGTGGGCATAGGCTGATAGTAAGTTAAGTGTATCTTTTAGGGGCTGGGTAGCATTTCTTTACTCAGGCCACTGATGTGAGGAGGAGGTAATAGTGCACAAAGGGTATAGAAATTTGGAAGAAAATAAACCTCTCTGCTTTCCAGATGGCCCTCAGGCATTAAAGGGGCTGGGTATGTCTGGATTAATTTCTGATTAGAACCAATTCAACACTGTAAGTCTGGTCACTCACATTCAATAATAATCTTCACAAACAAAGATTCACAAATAGCACAGTTTACCAAGCCAATGCTATGAGTCTAGCTGAGTTCTAGAAGAACTTTCACAATCCAAATTCACTAATAATACACTTTATTGAAACAACGGGGCAACAGGTTCAGAACTGCCAGTGATAAATTCACTAATTAGTGACTGTCGATATGTGCCACTACAGAAGGTATAGTGATAGAGATGTGTTAGTACTATATACATATGTTAGTACTATATACATATATATACACAGTCTGTCCACTGATCCCGAACAGAGGTGATTCCTCCTTTTTTTTTTTCCCTGGAACTCACTTTCTTTTATCCTGTAATTGTGATTTTGTGTCTTACAGGTGGGGCTTTGGTAACTGTGGTCATACAAGTAAGGCATGTTTCCTTTCTCTCTATTTCCATTCTTATGGGTAAGAATGTTGACAAAGAAATGGGGATCATGAGGATCTTGGTTACTTTCAGTCAGGCTTTACAATTGATTCAAAAGATAAAATAGACTTAGTTCCACCTCCACTTGTTTTGGTGGCCGTAAAGACTGTCTGACCCCAGAGGGTCTTTTAGCTTATCCTTATCTCATTAATGGACAAGATTTACAGCAAGGCTTGGTATACACAGTAAAGGGGGACTGAGACTAATGGCTTTTGTCTCTTGCTGAAACAACATCAGGCCGTGAGTCCTCTGCTTCATTGCAAACATTATTCAGTCATTAGGGCCTGCTTGAGACAGGTGCAGGGTAAGTGAGCGACCCAGTTCATGTTTTTCTCAACCAGCCTCATCAATTCTTCTCTGATTTAAACCTCAGATTTAAGGCTCTGACTGTAGCAAGTCTGACAATTTGCCACAGATAAATACCTGATGATGATCGTGCACCTGTACTGGTGCAAGTGTGCACAAGGGAACAGAGAAGGCATTAATCCCGTTCTCTTTGTCTTCATTCTGTTTGATATCCTTTCAATGAATTGATTGATCCTGCACTGGGAAAGGAGCATCTAGGAAATTTTCCATGTGTGATGTTGTGGTGGTTAGCTGGAGCTCTTAGTGAGGATCAAATTTCTATACCTTATTAGCATAGTTAATAAGCAAACAATAATAAATATTTTGCAGTTTAGCAGAAGTCTTCTCAAATAGGATAAATATATAGCTATTGTTAAAATTGAGGCTGTCTCAGTAATAGTTGTGACAAGACAGTTTAGCTCTTTGTACTCTGGTAAAGGGAGAGCACTGCTCTCTCTTGGCATGAAGCATTTTATTATGTAAACATTGCAGAGCTCCTAGTCCCTGTTAAACTTAACTACAGACTTGCTGATGGTCTGCTGGCCTATATTGTAGCATCATTACAGTTCCTAAGCATTATTAACATACCAGGTACTTGCTTTTGGGAGAAAAAGATACTATGTTGAAGATTTTAAAGTTTTTTTCTTTCCGTGTCAGAGCTAGCTGAATCCACAGGAGAGAAACACTTGAAATATATCATCTGTTCCTCTTGTAATGGTTCTTTATCTCTTTCAAATGAGGAAAATGTTTAATGCAAATGGCTGTCTTCATGGAACATACTATTAAATGGCACACTTGGGCTTTCCTCAGACACATGTATACTGTAACTGGGTGCCTCAGATGATATTAAATTTTTGACTAAAGTATTGAAATTTTCTCCTAAAGAACAAGGAGAACCGTTTCAGCATATTTTTATATTTTACTGAGGAGGTCGGAGTTGTTTAATTTGTCAAGTTCATTCTTGTATCCAAACCTTTTTGCATTGACTTTTTGGGTTTTATTTTGCATTTTCTTCATTCTAGTTTTTTTATTTTGTCTAAAATGCCTGGTCTGTCTTACCTATAACTCAAAAAACTGATGGCAGTGAATAAAAATTCCCCTTACAAAGAGGTAATGAAATAACCTCTAATCTTGGCTAAAATAACAGAGGTAAAATAAATAAAAATATTATTTATTTCTACTTTCAGATATTTTAGCATTTTCCCTAGGACTTCTTTAATGTACCCCAGAGTTTTAGACATAGTATATCCTGAAGACACACACCAAACATATCTCATACAAAGTGGCAATTATTATGCATTATAAATAAATTTGATTACAACAGCAATATCTTCTATCTGTACTTGGACTTCAGCGCCACTTTCAACTTTCTGTTTCTCACATTTGTCTAAGTAATTCCAGTGACTCTATCAAAAAAACAGACCTATACTGCAAGTTACGCCAACATCCAGATAGCAAGCAGTTCTAGCTCTCTCTTCTTGTTTTGAAATCTGTTCAGTAGTTTCCTCTCTGCTGTAAAAGTGTCAGGAAAAAAGAAAGGGTTTTTCCTCTTTATTATTATCTCATTCAGGAAGGAACAGTATAGTTTGCATCTGTAGATTGCATATGCTTGTTTTAACACTTTATGTGGTTACTCCAATATCAGGTATTAAGCAGCTTTAGATCCTAATGCAAACATAATTTCAGAAGCATGTTAGAAATTAGACTGTTATTTTCACTAAAAAATATTCAAAAACTAGTCAATTATAAAACACATTGACTGAAGATTTTGTTCTGGAATGATTTTACACACATAATTGAAAATTTGGTAATATAAAGCCTTTTTAAACCAAAATAATTTTTTAAAAATCCAAACTAGTTAAATAGTCTGTTTTGAGTGAAAAGCGCATGAAATGAAACATTTCATTGAGTGATCCAGTTAATTCATTAAACCTATGGGCACTCAGATGACTTCTATGGTTGGGTCCTCATACCTTGCTAAGAATATATGATCTAGGTATGAGGGACAGTTAGGAACATTGGGTTCTTGAAACCCAAACCATGGCTGAAAAATGAAGTAAAAACAAGAGTGTTTAATTTCTCTGCTATCTCTTTCGCATCCACACTCCTGTTACAATATTTACGAAATTTCTCTTTAGTGAATATCACTTTGAAACAAAAAGCAAAGCAAAACAAAACTGCTCCAGCCTCCTTATTTGGCTTAAGTTCTCCCACTAACAAATAGAAAAAAAGCAGTCTAAGAGATAAAGCAAATATGATTAAGTAATGGTCCAGAGATCTTGATATGTGACAATTTTCACTAGCTTATTTTTTCAGATGGACTATAAAATTGAAAATATTTCTAAACAAATTAAAGAGTGAGTTTAGAAACCTAGCTACAATAATTTAGGACAGGAAAAGGAATAATAGAAAATTCCACAATTAAGCAAAAGTAAACAGATAAAAATCTGGGCTGTAAGGATGTCCAGGTATATTCTAGTATTCTGTAAGCTCAGAATCATAAAATTACATTAGTTGCTTTTAAAGTCTTTTAGAAAGAAATTTGAAGATTTAAGGGTCAGGGGAACACAACACAAAACAACAGCACGCACACACACATGCAAAATGAGTGTCCAAGCCCCCTAAACACAATCTAAACTTTTAGTGTGTTTAAGATTTACTATGATTATCTTTTTTAATCCACAAGCTAAACATACTTTGCTGTATTTGTTTCTCTCATTATGGCCACAAAAATGAACAAGAATGCTGGAGCAGCTCTCCTTTGAAGACAGGCTGAATGAATTCCAGACTCTTCAATCTGGAGAGGAGAAGGCTACCAGGAGACCTTAATGTGGCTTATCAATATATTCTAAAAAAGCAGGCCTATAAGAGAGGTGTAGAGAGACTTCTCCACAGCAAGTAGTGACAGGATGAAGGCAGTGGTTTGAAACTGTAAGAAGGTAGATTTAGATTAGACTCCTAAAAGGTTTTGTTTTTACAAAGAGAGTGATGAAACAGTGGAATAGGTTGTAGGCATCACATCTGGAAGTGTTCATGGTCAGATTGGACTGGGCTTTAAGCAACCTTATCTTAGAGATGACCCTAACCATGACAGGAAAGATGTACTAGAAGATCTTTAAAGCTCCTTTCCAACTCAAACCATTCTATGATTCTATGATTTTCTTACATTAATACTTTTTCCAGTGAAGCTTGAGAACAAGAGACAGATAAATTGCAAAAAATGCAAGCTTTCTTACCTTCCTTGTGAACATTCCAGCTGTTACAGATAAAAAAATATGTTCCCTAAAATGCACAATGAATGATTACTGGAAGACACAGGATTTGTTGTTTTCAACTTTTTGATTTCTTGCTTGAGGTTTTTTAAAGGAACCTCCATTTAGCCTCCTGTACCTTCCATTTTTTGCATGCACAGCTTCTATAAAATTCCATTATTTTACAGCCTAAGTAAATAAAAGTTTTCTGGATTTCTGAGAAAGAAAAGTAAATTAAGAGTGAGTGGCTGGTGTCTGAAATAGCTGCATGTCACTCAGACTAAAATAAATAAACTAGAACTAGATTTTGCATATGATTTATATTGAAAGGCTTCAGTGCAGGATGGAATGTGCAGGTTTTTATCAGAAGAGACTGGGAGCGGACTCCTTGTCAGAAACAGCCAACTCCAGCTGGTTTCAAAACAGACCCACCACAGTTGCTCATCAGCAACAACAGCTTAACCTCTGTGACAACATAGTTAGGAAAGGGTAAAAAATCCTACAAAGCTGCTGTGACAGAGAGAGGAATAAGAAATATTAAGCAGCCTGGCAGACATCAGGGTGAGAGAAGAAAGAGGAAGTGCTCCAGGCACCTGAGCAGATATTTCCCTACAGCTCCCGAAGTTGTAGAGGAGATGATGTTTTCCAGAAGTTCACAGAGAGACCATACTGAAGAAAATACCACACTGCATCCAGTGGAGAGACCATGCTGGAGCAGGTGGGTATGCCCTGAAGGAAGCTGCAGCCCATGGAGATCCCATGCAGGAGCAAATTTCTGGCAGGAACTGCAGTCAGTGGAGCAGAGCCCACACAGCTTTTCTGGCACAATCTGCAACCTGTGGGGGGCCAGTGCTGCAGCAAGCCATTCTTGGAGGACTGTACCATGTAGAAAGGACTCCATTTTTAATTAGAAATAAATTAATCTTCCCCAAGTTCAGCATGTTTTGCCCAAGAGAGTAATCGTTGAATGATTTCTCTGTCCTTATCTTAAAATATGATCTTCTTCATTTATTTTCTCTCACTTTTCTGCTGAGGCAGGAGGTGAGGCAACAGCTTGGTGGGCATCTGGCAGACAGCCAAGGTTAACTGATCACAGTTTAATATGGGAGAAGAAAAGGGTACAATTATTTCATACATGAAGTGCACGTTGGATTTGCATTTTGCATTTGCTGTGTTCACGTTAGCACTTGTTTCAGAAGATCTAGTTATGCTGTAAATGGGTAATGTTGCATCTTTACAGTCTTTTACATGAGTCTTTTCATATTTATTTTAGTATTGATTTGTTTCATTCACAAATCCTTACTCTTTTCATTAAAACTTCATAAATTATTTTCATTAATCACACATTTGTAAGCTTCAATAATGCAGTATGTATGACAGAAGAAGCCCCTTCTTAACAGATGAAAAATTAATCAATCTCTTGATCACTCACTAGATTGAAATATTGCAAATTCTTTGCCAGATTATGTTCTGGGATTCAGTCTTCCTCATTTTTCTTTCTTTTCTTACTCTCCATTCTTACCCAGACATAATGGGTTTCATAATCATTATTATTTCCATCTTGCCTAAGGAGCTGAAACACCAGTACTACAACAGCTCACTCCCACAACAATCTATTCTCTGATGAAGAATTGCTTCTGTTGCCTCATACCCACCTCCTGTGTTTCGTTCCACATCTGCTCCACAATCCTGGCTTGATACTTGCTGCCTCTCCTGACTTTTTTTCCTCTTGTAATATTCTCCACGCACTTCTGGAGGGACCAGAAGGACTCCCCTTCCCCCAAGACTGTGCACTGCAAGGAGAGCAGGGGAAGCACCTCCTCAAAGTGAAAGTGAGCTGATAGATCAGGAGAGGTGCTGGACTCATCACTGTCCCCTTCCTTCAGTTTACAAGAGCTGCCCTAGCCTACTAAGCTGAAATTTATTCTGCTTGCCAAAAAGCCTAATCTCCACCTCGAGAGGCAGTAAAGTGGGATGGAAAGATAACCTAAGAAGTTGCCTTTCTCCTTCTCAGAAGCTATTAAAGATTTATTCAATGTTTCCACAGAAATGCAGATTCTCTTTCAAAATTTGTTCACATTAACAGAAGGTAACTTTTATTAGACATTAGTGAAAACTGCACTGTTTTTCCAGATGATAAGTCCTCTTTTGGGAATGTTTTATCCTAAGAGTGTGGTGTTAAAAGTAAATACCAGTTGCCTATTAAGATACAAAATCTCAGCAAATAAGTACAACTTTGGAATTAATATTTGGTGCTGGCTGTGCCACTCTTCTAAATCTGTTGATATATTCAGTCACAGGGGACTTATCAGGGCAGATAAGGAAATGTCTGCTAAACTACAGGACTGTCAGCTGTTTTTCTCAATGTTTTTCACTCACGACTAGTGCCCACCACAACTGAAAAGATTGTAAAAGAGTAGGGGTATAGGCCAGTTTTTCTACAGTTATTTCTAATCCTGCTTACCTCCTGCCTTTTGTTATCAGAAGCTAGAAGTCACAAGTGCATTATCTGAAGGTCAGATCTTGAGGAAATGTGTTTGAAATTTAATAGCAGTCATGAGGTTGATATACTGGGAAGGAACTTTGGGATGCTTGGAAGCAATAATAATGGGCAAGTAAATTCCAAAAGCTGACTATTAAAATGTGTTCATGAGGAAAAGAAATTTAGTTGGAGGAGCCATTTTTAATAAAAATATTGCTTGCAGGAAAGAGAATTGTATGAATTAATGGAAGCTCAGTATGAACTTAACCCTTAACTGAAAGGATGACAAATGTAAGAACAGGTGGCTTGTCATATTAGAAGAGACAGTTAATGTGGCCATTGTGGAGGCATATCCACATTATGCTAATCATTGGCTTGGCTGTTTGTCAGAAGAAAGACTAACACTTTCTTCTTATAAAAAGATGTTACATTATCTCTAAGGATTTCAAGGTTATTGTGAGAAAATCCGAACTCCTAGAACTTAAAGTATTAAAACTAGCAAAGCTTTTTTTTTAAAAAAAAAGGCAGACAATTCATAAAATTATTAATTTAAAAATTAATAAATATTCCAACCACAGGCATTGGCTTGTCTTTTGCGATTAGATATGGGTAATTTCTCTCTCTTGATGCCTTTCTTGATTTTTGCATTTTTATCTCATGATTCAAAGTGCTAGAAATGTGGTATAAATTGGACAGTTAGATGATAGCCTAGGACCTTAGATGAATGTCTCTCAAGTATTTTTTAATGTCTCTTGCTAGAACTGTTGGGGTCCCATCAACTCTGCATGTTACCTTCCGACATGGAAGGTTGATGGTCACCAGAAGACCCATCTGATTTCTACGATATCAAATCATCCTAGACCATAGTTTTTCTTCACATTCATGGAAATTCATGCTGGGATTAGAGCATTTCTAAGGCTGTTCAAATACCCCATGTTTAATTAACGTATCCATTTGTGACAAAAGGCTTTATATTAACCAGAAAATCCTCTTTATGCCAAATGAAATAAAGTAAAATATAAGTATGGGCATTAATTTACCACCTCCAAAATAATAATCAAATTTAGAAATCTACATTTTAAAAAGTGAGGTAATTAAAAAAACCAAAAAAAAAAAACCAAAAAAACGAAACAAAAAAACCAAGAAACACTTTGCTACTCACTTTAAGACAAAATTATGCTTATGCTTAGGATGTCTGTGTTTTGATTCATGAAGGTTTTCACAAATGCCTGGCACTACAGGCTGTGCATCTCAGATAATAGCATTCATTGCTGAAGCATGCTTATTTTACAAACTGCTTTTGGTTTCTTTTCAAGGTTATCCAGAGGGTCTACTCAAATTTGGTGTTTCACCATCAAAATATATTCCAACCACCAGCAAAACCTTTCATTGGCTTCTGCTGACAGACACTACTGTTTCATACAATCTTTCAGCAGCACACTGTCCAATTCCTATAATCCAGCTTCTCATGGCAGCATCTCTCATTTTTCCTTCATCTTAGTGGTTGAGGCTTTATGTGAACTATACTTCTGCACAATTGCTGCTTGGAAAAGTTGAGAGTGGATTAAGCAATCCAGGAGTTTCATTCCATTCCTATAATTAGATGACTATGACTGAGGTTTGTAAGTGATATCCTTCCTAGGACAGATGGACAGTAGCTGTCATTCATGCTGGGAGTTCGTTTATGTCTGGAGCACAAAGTGCCATTCCTGTTGATGAGTAATATTTACCTGGGAATTATAGACTGAAGGTATATTTTGTGTACAATATTCAACTTGAAAGGTCACATTTGGAAACAGTGTTTGAGAAGTTGATAAGTATGAAGCAAATATAAATAAAAGAGGAGAGGAAAACACTCAGATTGCTTTATTTTGGAGTGTGTATTTGTTTTGGAAAAATGGGAGAGGGATGTGCAATTAATTGTTTTATTTTGCACATCACATCTTGCATTTATTGAGGGTCGTATATTCACACTTATTACATGAATTCAAAGAGATTATATTA
Source organism: Alethe diademata (assembly GCA_025584955.1). Lineage (NCBI taxonomy): Eukaryota > Metazoa > Chordata > Aves > Passeriformes > Muscicapidae > Alethe > Alethe diademata. Next base: position 77,143,065 of record JANRMJ010000001.1, read on the forward strand.
AAGTCTCTGAAGAAGAGCATTAAAAATGTAAGAAAACTGCAGTACGACCTATCACTATAATATTGCAATATAATATTGCAGTGGCAAATATTAACTCATTGCCACAAAATTATTAATTGTTCTGATTTATTTCAGCTCAAGGGGTTTGCAAATATTTAAACATTTACATCCATGCACATTGGTTTGAACAACAAATTACAACTATGGCATCTTAGTACTCCTTTATGTTGAATTTATAGTTTCACAACATCTGCAATAAAGCTGGGAAGAGAAGGAGAGGAAGAGGAACCGTGTGTGGGGAAGGGTGTGGTGCAGGAAAAGGGGTGGGTACTGATGTGGGTATCAGGCAGGATAAGGAGAGAGGAAAGGAAAGCTTACATTTGCTGTATAGGGAGAGAAGATAGAAGAATCTGGCCTGTTTTCCGTTTAGTAATGAGTCCATATGTGAAAATGTAAGTGTATTTAATAAGCAACATGAAACATATGCAAAAAGTTGCAGCTGAGCTGAACAGATTATTCTGTTTCTTGATTTTTTCAATTCTATCATTTACTACCTCAGACATACCCAAAAATCAGAGAAAAGGAATGTGTGACCTTTCTAGCGGGTGGCAGTGTCAATAACATGCTGAGAAAGTCAAAGAGGCAAATGAAAACAGGAAGTGCATTATCAGTTGAAGATTAAACTTACTTCATTACAAATTGGAGGAGCATGAGGCTGAAGCATGATGATAAGGCTGAAGTTGTAGATACACATCACAACTTCTTCATTAAGTTAACAAAAGGAGAAATACAGCATAGCTGTACACAGTTTTTCAAAGGGGATCTACAAGAAAAACAGAAAGCTAGCAGGAGCAGATGAAAGGCAGCATAGGAATCATATTGAAGCCACAGAGCAAAAGCATGACACATGCCAGTAAAGACTTGAGAAGTGATAAAGAGAAATAAGTAAACAGCAATGTAGAGGACGCAAAGAAACTAGGAAGGCATTTAAAAAGAACATATATTTTTTTGTACACAACAGAAAGTGGAAGCTTTCCAGAGAATCTTAAGAGGTAACAGAAAAACTATAATATAGAAAGAATACCCTAAGTAAGCAATGTTTACAATGTTGATTTTTTTTTTTCCATCAGTGATAACTATGGAGGAGTTTGAAGCGTAGAAACAGGGACCCTTCTTTACCAAATGTGTGTCAGAGGTTTTGTTTAAAATTGAAGTATTGGCAGAAAAGGTGAATGGATCAAGGAGACGATGTGAGCAATAAGAAATCAGGAGCAGGTGGCTTCTGTCCCAGACCTCTCAAGGAATTCAAGTGTGAAATAGCCAAACTACAAAATGTGGTGTGTAAGAAACTGAATGCTTGTTAAAGCACAGGAAAATGGCTTAAACAATGCCAGTTTTTGAAAAAGGATTCCAGTGGAACTATAGATGGAGAAAAACTGGAATTAAGGAACATATGGATGCATGTGAGAAGTCACAGAACTAGTGGGCTTCTCTGAGAGCATTAACAGGCATTTAGATAAAGGAGGTCTGACTACCATTCCTTTGAATTTACAGGGTGCTTTCGTTTATATACCTCATCAACAGTTTTCCATAAAACTAGACAAAAGTATTTTTAAGGGTAAAGGCTAATAAAAACTTAGGAAACATAGAACAGGAATAAATTAATAACCACACTTGCAGTAAAACACAATTCACTGCAGAAAGTCCAAAGATATCTGTGATATGCTGTGCTCCTTGGTGCTCGCCATACTCACATGCATTCTGGAAAAGGGAAATGATAGAAGTTGCTGATTCTGTTAAGGATTGCAAAGATGATTTCCAGCTGTGAAAAACTGCAAAAATACATTACTGGGAGCTGAAATGAAGCTGAAAGCCAGTGTAGACAACAGCAAGTAAAAATCCCTGCCTGAACAACTTTTCTTCAAATATCTAAATCCTATCCTGTAGCAGGAATAATGCAGCATGAGTTAGAAAATCACCTCCCTCATAATCCACCTTCCATATTCTCAAATTTTGAACCCCATACCTGTGCTGTAGCTGTCTTGAAATGCCTGTAAAATGAATTTATTCTAGGATCAGAGGGCTGGAGCGCTTCTACTGTGAAGAAAGTCTAAGTGCTAGGGCTGTTCAGCTTGGAGAAGAGAAAGATCTTAAGGGGCCTGATAGACCTTTCAATACCTAAAGGGGACCTAAAGAAAGAACAGTTTACAAGGTCACGTAGTGATACAACAAGGGGGAATGGCTTTAAACCTAAAGATAATAGGTTTAGATTAAATATTAGGAAGAAATTCTTTACTGTGAGCATTGGGAGGCACTGGAACGGATTGCCCAGACAAGCTTTGGATGCCCTATTCCTGGAAGCATTCAAGGCCAGTCTGAATGAGGCTTTTGATGTGCCTCTGTCCCTTGCATTGGAAGCGAAATGAGGTGATCCTTAAGGTGCCTTCAAGCCCAAACCATTCTATAAATTTATGACCTGGTCCCTATTCATGTAGTAGAAAATGTATAAACCTTAGAGGAACAAGCACTCAAACCAAAGCTCTCTTGTGAAAGCATGAAGATGATTTGATCTTTTCCTCCCATCCTACAGTCATATCAGCTGCCAATGTGACTCATTTAATTGTGACTGTGCTAGTAACTAAACATGATATGAATAATTTTATGATGGCAAAAATGCAAATCTCTGAGAGATTTTTCTCTTTTTTTTCCTTCTGTAAAATAGGGTGAATGCACTGGCAAATTACTTCAGTTTATCAATTGGAACCCAAACTCTGTGTAAAGACTGTAGAATCAAAATGCCATGGGAGAGACAGAGACAGGAATGACCATCATGTATAATATTTCAGTGGAAAAGTTATATATTGACCATAATATTTTTGAAATAAATTACTTTCTGGATAATTTTCTATACCTATTTTTATAGCAACATGGAAATTGATGATATAAGATATTGATACCAAATGGACTGCTCAGGTGAAAAAACGAATCTGAGAATTTTATTGTAGTTGACATGCATTTATTAAAAAGCATTAGAGTGTGAAATATTCACTTTTGTTCTTACATGATCTTCTGCCTGACTAAATTTAAAATGAGAAAGAATTCCTTAGATACAAGTGTATAGGTAGCAGGAATTAAAAATAAAGTCCTTGCTCAGAATTGTTTTCATCTATGTTTTCATTCTGTGCTATTCTTAAGTTCCATGAGCTCCACATTTAAGTGTCTGTTCTAAAATTGGAAGAGTTTTTGTTGGATGTTGGCAGAAAACAGCATGAATAAGAATATTGGTCTAAGTAGACTATAATGTGTGCATGCATGAAGACATGTGGGGGTGATAAATAGTAAAGAAAGAATTTAATACATGCCAAGCACATCCTAATTTCCACTCCTAACTCCATTTTATGTGAATTAATAGACCATTTAGTATAAGAAATTTCAGTGGCTGATATAAAAAAGTTTATATGAGAGTGGGCCAAGCATGCATAAACCTTATTCCTTAAACTCAGATTTCACCCAAGTTCCCTGGTAGACTGCTTGGTTCAATATGCAGTTAAAGGCCTTTTGTTGGGCTGTGGAGAGAGTGGTGGAACTGTCAGCCATGTTAAGTTTCCCAGTTTTCATTAGTCTTTTAGAAGCAGTTGGATGGAAACTAAAGGTACAACAAAATATCCTAATGCTTTTACTTCTTATGGTATTAGAACAAACTTATACTCTGTTGGATTTTGAGGATCTGTTAATTGTGGAGAAAATATTCTGAATATTCTGACCTTTTCTATTTCTCCAACTTCTTATTTATACAACTTATTAGTTGTAGAACTCAAAAGACCTGCTTCTTCAACAGGTACATCTGCATTGCTGTAGTGTGAGAAGGTTCATAATGGTCTATGCAAATTATGACTGTAATCAAGCCAGGACATCAAGTGCCATATACAGTGAGCACACATGCTCAGAATGATTCAGTCATACATTGTGGTTTAGTGCTGTGGAAATCAGAACTTAAGTTGGAAATTAGTTTTAAAGATGAAATTAAAATTTATCTCTTAGTTCTAACTATGTCATTGCTGTGTCAGTGTTGTGCTTGTCTCCACCTGTAGTTCACTGAAGTCATTAATTCCTTCAGTTTGTAACTTCCTAGTTATTCATGTGTATAAATGAAGCAATGGAGTAATTTGCACAGTGGACCAAAATCAGACCAAGTGTTTGAACCCCTAGCCACCTCCATAATTATAAACTTGAGCAACAACCAAATAAACTTGAGCAAATTATAAACTTGCTGCAACCTCTCTGACTGCCCTGGAGATCCATCTCATGCAGTTCCTGCTGTACCTAAATCAATGGGCACACTTCAGTGTGTAAATTAACATCCTAGGTGGAGAATTTGGCCACCCCAGAGACACAAATCCCACCCAGAGATTCACAGTCTCTGATGTGGCTATTGGCAGTGTACATAGGTCAGAGACTTGAAAAGAATCAGAAAAAAATTGCTTTAAAAGTGCAAATAAATGGTCTCTGTGCAGCTATGTAGTTAGGAAATGTTTTGTTCATTGTTTAAGTAAATTATTAGCAATAAATAATGCATGTTTGAGAAGTCTCATGAATTGTGGGCCAGAGTGAATATGAGTTAAGCAGTTCAAGGAATCTCCCCTGATCCAGCTAAAGCACCATGAATTTTCTCACACTGTTGTTTCTACAATATGTTCATGACCTGATTTTTTCCTAGAGAGAAAACCGTTGTAAAAAACCAATGTCTATTGTTGTTGCTTTCTTAAACAAAAAAGATTTTACTTCTTTAATGGTAATTACTTACATTCTGTATTTTGAAGTACATTTTAAACAGTAGTACCGCAGCTTTCACAAAATCTAGTTATGACAAATTTCAAAAGGAGGTTCTGTAACAAATTTAAATAAAAATATCATTACTATTATAATTTAATAGTTTCCAAATTTTAAAGTATCAGTAATATATTTCAATAGAGAAGAAACACATGCTTTCCTTTGCTGTTCAAGGTAACAAAACTTCTTTCAATGACATTAACCTGAAAGTGTATAATAGATGAGCATTGTACAAGTAAATGTGCAAGACAAAAGAAGTAATGCACCAATCCATATAATTCCTACTGATAACTGGTCTAGAAATAATGCTGAACAAATATAGCTTTTCCTTGATTGATTTTTGGTATTGCTGATTAACTCTAAATTGGCTTTTCTTTTATGGCAGTCTAGCCCCATGAAACAAAGGTGTAACCAGGCAATGTGATATATTACTCAAAATTGAAATGCTGTTCATTGAAAAGGAAGAATCAAGTTCAGGAGGTAAGTAGAGACATTGTTACGATTATTAAACTAATGCAAACTAAAACTTGTCTTGCTGGGAAAGAAGGGTGTGATATAGATTTCACTTTTAAAGAGGAGCTGAAAGTAATGGCATAAGGACACTTTCTGCTGTTACTTATATTTTCAAATTCAATTAATAAAGCTATTAGGAGTCAAGTCAAAACAAGTAGGGAGGTTAGTCTTCATGCAGCATTTAGCAACATTTCCAAAGGTTGTTGTGAAAATAAGATTACATTACTCTAAAGAGTCATTCACAGGAAGAAAAATCCTATCAGGGCGCTGAGTTCATGACACTTGTGAGGGTGCAAAGTATTAAGAGGAAACATCTTCTACTCTTGCCCAGTTTTTATTCTTTCTGGATCATTAGCACATACCTATTCTGCTTATAAGTTTTCTTTTTCGGTTTGAAAAAACCTAAATGTCTAACATGTACTTAGAGGTCTCCATGAGAATGAGGTTAATAAAAGATATTAGAGGGGAGGGGGAAGGAAACATTCAAGACAACAAATTTGGTGGGAAGGGGCAACGGTGGGCACAGAAATAGCTGAAAGTCAAAGGCTCAGAAGTGGAGAAATAAAGAACTCTGAAGATAACCTGAAAAACAGGGACAGCCCCAGCAGCACCCCTACTCCCTGGAAACAGTCAGAGAAGCTGGCTGATGGACATGGCTGGAAGGAAGATTCCAAGGTGGAGGAATCCTTGATCTGAGTCATTCCTATGTAGCTTGCTGAAGTGTCTGATGAGTTCATATTGTTGAGCACTGTTTTCTGTGTACAACTCAGAACAGCTCCCAGTGGGAGAGCACTTACCTTGACAAAAGTGTGTGTGTGTGTGTGTGTGTGTGTGTGTGTGTGTGTGTGTGTTGACAGATTTGGCAGTGGGCCCGAAGGCTGAATGGACTGTGATGAGAAAGGTGATTTCAGTTGTCTCCACCAAAACACGATCTACTGTCTTAGAAAAGAGAATAACGTGCAGAACTCTGAAGCTAAGGTAGATGGGTAAATGTTTTCCCTGGTTATGCAGGTACCTTTTACAAGCTGTTGATATGCCTAGCCACATATCTTCAGGCTTTTTTGATTGATTGGGTTTTTACCCAGTGAGTAAAACTTGTTCAGTGACTCAGTTCATTTTAATGTACTTCTGCGGAAATAACCAAGACAGTAAAAAATATGTACCTAGGTATTCCACTGGTGTTAATAAACCTCACTTTAATTTAAAACATTGATATTCTTGATCCTAAAATATCATTAGGTCACTACAAACTGCCCTTTTTTAAAGATGACACTTTTTTATCTTATAGCATTCAGACAGTAAAAATAATCTTATGGATTTTCTTCCTTGCTGAACAGACATGCAACAAGAAAGTTTGCCATGAATGAGACGCATTCCATCTAGCATTGCTTTTCTTGATGTCTCATTTTCCTTCTTTTTTTTCTTTCTTGGTTCATACCAGAAATAATTGCAAAATAATTGCAATAGACTGTAATAATGACAAACTTAGGATTGAAAGCATTGAAATCTTATTTGCTATACTAGTAGAGTAGAGAGGCTTTGTAGTACAAGATCTTCAAACTTAATTTATTTTCATTAACCATTTTATTAATTTTCTTCATTTCTGTTTATTGTATTGTCAGCCACAAAAACCTCAAACTTCCTCAAAGTAACACAGGAGCATGCTGTTGCTTATATGGAGGTGTGAATGATAGGATATCATATCTAGTTCAGGAGTAGGGATTAAACACCATTCTTCTGTGATTCAAGTGACATAGGACACCCAGTTAGTTAAAAGCAAATAATGAAGTTTGTCGTTGTCATTGCTGTTGTTGATTTTGATCTTCACATTCTTTTGACATTGGGATCAAATGAACATGGAATTATAGAATTGAAAGGTTTTCTAAAGAACTACGCTGAAGTATATTCTTGAGGAATAATAAGGTGTGTAGAATAAAGCCTCAACTAACATGTTCTTCAAAAAATCAGAGTTAATAATCATACCAAAATTTTTGTCTGGAACTTTTCAACAAAATTGATGGAAAATTATATTTAAACAATCTTGTAAAACTCTGCTGTTGGCCCAGTTTTACACATATCTAGCAAGAATAATTTGCTTTGGTGGGGTTATTTTGTTTCATTGGGGGTTTTGGCAGATTTAGCACTCGCTTATAGAATACTGGAAATTTTCTGAAAACTGCTCATGAAAACAACATAGTTAACACTTTGTCACCAACTCTCTGCAACCTGGTTTTCATTCAGCAATACTTTTATCTTATCCTTTTTCCCCCTTGTAGGATTGCACTATACAGCATTTTCCAATGTATAAGCCTTGCATGAGTATCTCCAAGTAATGAGCTTTCCACCATCCTATGGTCTGACAGAAAAAGCTGTGATAAGGATTTTAATAGTCTCAAAATCTATTTTATAATAGTTAGCATTTGGATTAGACAACTCAGGAATTATATAATTCACAATACCTTTTTAAGTAACAACAATATTTTAAAAGGTGGTACTCCATACTATTTTATTTTGATTAGTCTCCGTCTTGAAGGGAATGCAGATAAGGTAAAGTCAGCCCACTTGAACAAGTTCATAAGCAAGGTTGAAAGTAGCAATTACAGATGAGAGACCTGGGCACTTGATTTTATACTGTTAGAGCCACTGGGCAGTCAGCTTTGGACCAAGCACCAGATTTATATTTGCTGTCAAGCAGCACAATGCAGAGAGAGTTGCTAGAAGAACTTAAAATAGAATTCAAAAGTAGAACTGAATTATACTTAATGTACTAAATCTAAAACACTGAATACATAAACTTTGCGCCACAATCAGCATGGATTTCTTCTTCTTACTATATATAGGAAGAATGAACATCCCTCTGTTGCAGGTTTTAATCCAGCTTTCATGGTGTTAGACATTTTGTGTCAGTTACTGTGTATTTAATTGTCCCAGACTAAACATACATAAACACAAATTTGGATATTACATGTTGATTTCCATTTTGTCTTTTTTTCTATTTTCTGCATCCCTCCTGTTATTGACAGTAAATTGCTGACAGATTTCAGTCTAAATATATGTTGTACTACATTCCCTGGTTGTTGCTTCCCTTTTGGTGTTTCCTCCAGTGTTATTATCTCTCATAAAAAGCATGTTTCCTTTTCTTACTCCTTGTGACAAGTTCTCTTATGAATTTTTACTACAATGCAAACCTTTCTGGCTCTTATTGTCTTTTATTTATTGTATAAATCAAGAATGAAAAACTAATCTATTCAGGCTCTGTTAGAAGTTCTTGCATTTCTGTCCACTGTTTCATATCATAGCAGCTCATATCGAACTGTTAACAAGATTTTTGTGTTTTCATAATGTAAGGATACATTGGTGAAATGACACAAATGACAGTCAAAATTGTGAGGTGATATTCCTTAGTATTTCAATAACATTTGAGTAGTCTGATGTATTTTATTCATTCAGTACTGTTTTCTGTAGAAAGAGGAGAAATTATTTGCCCAAAAATTAATTTATAAAACTCTACATTTACCTACTTTGAGTTGAGTTTCTTCCTTCTGTCTTGATTCATTCAAACTAACTATACTTAAATTTGTTACAAAAACCATTTTTATAAGAAGTTTTCAATCACAATATCATAATAAAATTATCAGAAATCTGAATATTTCAGAAGGAGATGCTAACCATTAAATGTAGTCTGTCTTTTGTTAAAGATGGCTGTGGCAGTTTCTTTCCTCTCTCAATTTGTCTCTACTCCAGGTATTCTTTGTTTCCTCTGTCACCAATATTGTTATATAGCCCAATATATTTGTTTGGCATTTTAATAAAACCATAATCCTTGTCCTATTTTAGCAGTATTGGTTTCTAGAAATTTCTTCTGCAATTTGCATGTAATTATGTTTGTCTTTCATCATGTAATTTGAATTTGTGTCTTTTTTGTCTATTTTATTGAGTCATTTCAGTACAGTTTCTCTTACACATTAGTGAAATTTCACTGGATTTTAATGGATACATATGTACTTTAAAAAGTTAATATAGTTCAATAGGTATTTTAATATTTTAATAGATTTTAAAAATTTATATAGGATATTTATTTATGTACTTTCAAAGGAGATACTTTCTATTCTTATGGTTTCTTATAATAAAATTGATCAACTGAAACCTCTTTTGGTTTTTCAATATATTCTTATAAACCTAAAGCAATTTGCAGTATATTTCAGAAAACTGTACTTTCCACAGAGGCAACACATCCAACATAATGTTTTGGAACAGACTGAATTGGCTCCATAAAAATTCATTCAATGCTTTCTAAACGTTTTTGTTTAAACCATATTTGAATGTCACATATGGAGGATCATCATGTTAGATCTATTGGGGAAAATAAAACTGTTAAACTGGAAAGTCTAGGTTTATAGCAAAAAGATGGAATCTGATATATAATGAGGGAAAGATGTCTGTAAGAAATGTACTTTGTTTACTGAGTTGATATAGCAACACGGTGAGAATGAGCTTATTTCAACGTCATTTTCATTTAATTGTTCTTTTCAGTGGAATCAAATTCGTGAAATAATGTGAGGCATCTGTGAAGAAGGCAAATCCAATTCTAAGATGCTCCAGGGCAAACACTTCCAAGAGAAGTAAGGAAGTTTTTGTGCCACTGTACAAGGTCCCACACCAAACTCATCTGGAAAACTGTTGTAGTCAGCCATATTCAAGAAAAGAAATTGAAATGAGAACAGCTACATATAAGAGCAACAAGGAACATCATGAGAATGGTGAGTTCATACTTGGAGAGGACTCTGGTAGAACAGCACATACAAACAGCTTGTTTGTATGAGCAAAATGAAGATTGGTAAGAGCTATGATTACTATCATGGAATACATTATAAGGGAAGCTCCTAGAAAATAGAGAAGTTGTTGAAGCTAAATATCAGTGTTGGCAAAACCACAAATGGGAATAAACTGGCTATAATTAAACTGAGCACAGATATTGCAAAATGCCTGATTATTGAAATAAAAAAGTTCTGAAAAATCTCTCAGATGAGAAAAACATGGTCAAAAATTTTTTGCCAAATATGCTTCCAGATTCACCTCACTCTCACACAAAAAACTAAAATGCCAGAATAATGCTCAGTTTCATTGTTATGCTTTCAGTGATTCTTTTTGAGCTGCTCAGATTTTTAATGGTTCTTTTTTATTTACAGCTCATATATTTTATGCTGCTTTGATGCTGAAGAAATGTAAGAATACATTTAACCTGCTTTCAATGGTCAACATTGTTTTTAACTCCCATTCCACTTGTAGTTTATAATATATGCTAGTTTGCCACCACTTTTTTCCTGAAGGTTCTTGTTCCCTTCTGCTTACATGCTGAATTAAGGGAAAGCACATAAAATTTCAGAAAAGTTGTGGAAGTTTCTCAAGTGGACGCACAGATGACCATTTTTGAAAAACAATGCTATGCTCAATTTTAATCTCAAATTCATTACAACGGGAAATCCAGAAGATGCATAACCAAATAGCAACCAAAGAGCAGGATTATGAAAAATTAATACATTTCTGATAGTGACAAGTAGCCATTATTTTACACTGAAATCATTACAGTTTGTAGTGAGTGGCTGATGGTTTAATTCTACATGCTAAAGGACAAACCATGTGCAGCTTGATATGAACTTGCACAGTTTTCTCTACTGCCAATAATTTTTAATTGCATAATCAAATTGTCAGCAAAGTAAATGAGTAGGAAGGACATGTTCAGCAAATAACGTCCAGATTTTTGGTTTTTATTAATTTCCAGTGCTCTTTGTTCATCAACTAATCAAAACCACTTTTGGAAAAGAAACATAGATAAATTCACTCAGGTTTGAAGTGAATATAATAATCCACACTGTGATTATGTTCTGAATTGTTTAGAGACTTGGATTAGCAAATACACTGAATGTATATTGCTTAAATTGAGTATCCTAGATCTTTCACATGCACGTCACCAGAACAGGAGGACAGCCTCCAGGTGTGTCACTCTTTCTGTTCAGCATGCTGAAAAATACCAAGGAAACAAAGATTCCAGAGGCCAAACATCCCGTTGATGTACATATCAGATATGAAGATGAAATCTGTCAGATATATTTTCAGCTCTTCCATAGAGCTCTGTGCCTGAAGTCAGTCAAATGTCATAGGAACTTTTCAGCTCTCAAGATCTTGCTTCTGTAAAATAGTTGAGGCAAGCTCTGAAACTTCAACAGAGGGAATAAAGAAAATTGACTGAAATACAACACCATAAACATCTTCTAAAAAGTGCAAAGGCACAGGATAGTAAGACACCTTTGAAAGTTCCCCAGCCAAAAGTATACAATATAAATACTTCCAAGAAACTGCCTTTTTTATGGTACCAGTTGAGTAGACGGAAGACAAAGTGAACATATGCCATACTGCAGGAATCTGCTGCTCTGAACTACTCCAGCTGCCATTAGATCTTGCAACACTGCTTAATTTCTTTAAATTTTATTTTAATTCAAAATAATATCTCTAATGCATTGCTACCTCTGAGCTACTCTGAATTTCTGAACCACCAGTAGCTCCATGGCAAGTGTCACTTGACAGTATTGGCTGATTCATTGCAGCCTGAACTCTTAGGCTTCTGTCAGGCAATTTATTTCTCACAACAGAATGATTTCTGTCTGTCCTATTTAAATGCTTCCAATTTAGGTCTATAAAGCACCATGCCTTGAAACTAGTCCATTAACTTTATGTGCAGCAGCCACACAGATGTGAAAACAACACTTGTGATGAATGCCCAAAACATGGCTGAAAAAAAGCTATTAATTTTTAGTTTGTTATTCCTAGTAACAAAAAAATAAGATTATCAAGTAGTTAATGCCTTTCTTATATATCAGCTGAGATTTGTTTGCAATCAAAACTTACACCTTTGCAACAATTATCAAGCACACTAACTGAAACTACAATACGCGACATGTATATAGGACTCTATAGGTATGCATAATATATGCATATCAAATGTTAGTTTCAATCAGCAGTTTTAAAATTGTGTCATTTAAGTTCCTTAGAAACAGTGACACTCTTTCTATTTCTTAATTTTTGGCTCTTCTTTTGTGCCTTTTTTTTTTTTTTTTCTTTTCAGGGATCTACTTATTGAAAGCAAATGCCAGGGTTTCAGCATTTTTTTAAAATTTTAAGGATAAATATTAGCTAGAATACTCTCTGGAGAGAACTAATTTCTGAAAATGCTGACCATAGCTGATAAAGCACAGTAGCGCTCAAAGCAGTAATACATCCTAGTATAGTGTAGACTTTCATAAAAATGTGAGTGGAGGTTCATGAACTATTTGAGAAGAAAACAAAATAGCTTTAACATTAAATAAAAACTTTACTTTGTCAGCTATTTATAAACAGACATGTTTGGAACATTTTGTCAAATGTGTTTGAATGTTTGTTCAAAAAAATATGAGAATGAAATCAACTTTCCATGGGCAGAGTAGATTTGTAGAACTCGGGAATAAATGACAGTATGCCATAATCACTCCTCTCTTATCCTTCTCTGTTTCGGGTGAAAGTTCTTACAGGTCATTTTTTCTACCTAATTTTTAACTTGATGTTTCTACTGTACACATCTAGGCATTCAGTGCTGATACTTTTGCTCCTTTCACCCACATCACCCTACCACAGATCACACTTCCATCTGTGACACTCCATTTCTCTTTTACAGATTCCCATTATATCAAGCCAGTTGCTTTCCCAGCCTCTTCATCCTGCTAATAACCTTTCTTTTCCTCTCAAAGATATTATCTTTTTAATTCTTCTTTCTAGAATTCCTTCCTATGTCTCCTGAATTTATGCTTCTGGACAAAAAAGAAATTGATTAGTTTAGGTCAAAGTTTTTTAAATCAAAGAACTTTAATGTGTATCTATATGCATATTTCAAAAACTGTACCTGTACACAAGACAGATTTAAGAGAGCTATAAATCTGTACATGTTCCTGTGAAATCACTCTATTTTTTCAGTTAATCTCTCTTCAGTATTCTCAGAAGCAGTAATGGTTCAAAATAAAACTCCATATATGTATCATAGCTTTATTGAAGGGGGAAGGGGGGAATTTTACCTATTAAGTGGGGTGTAATTTTTAGATTAATCAAAATGCTTGTAAGGCTGATGCATCAGAGATGAAAAGAGAGCACAATTACAGATATGATGTAAACCTACACCTAAAAAGATCATGTAAGATCAGGCTTCAGGATATTTCAGAATTTGAACATACACCGAAGACAGTTGAAATTAATTTATAAATTATATTGCTGTAAAATCATTCCAATTTTAACTTTTTCAAAATTATCCTTGCATCTCCCTCACTCAAAAGATGTTTGCCACAGATCTTAGTGACACCTCCCTTCTTTATGCCACATAAAAAATTAATGGGGGAGATGGTGTAATGCTGTGGGTTTGATCCTGACCTTTTCCTAAGGAAGTTTGCTCTTTGCTTACAGATGTATGGGGGTGAGTCTAAATATTACCAGGCAGCTGTCCAGTCCAGCACCTACATCACTGTTGCAGAGAACATGTAGAAACTTCACTAACAATTATTGCACAATAAACTTTGCTAGGAAAGAAAATTATTAGTGGCCTACTGCTTTTTAATTCTCTTAAAGACATAAGGAAAATAATGCTAGAAAATTTTCTGTGGCTTGTTGCAGTGAGTTATATCATACAGATTACTTCTCTACAAAATGGCTGTTCAGCAATGCCAACTGATTTTAAACACCTTTTTTTTTTTTTAATATCATCCGATGTCTCAGATGGCAAATTATTCTTAATGTGTGAACTTTTAGAAAGCTGGACTGGTTGAAATACAAATAAGTTTCCTTTAAGCTACATGAAAATGTCACTTCCCTCCTCTCAGCATGCTGGATACCTGCAATGTAAGGTGGAAATCAGATTTGGGCCTTGAAAACAATTCTGTATCTATAAGATTCTCAAAAACAGAAATACATGGTAAGTACCTTGATGACACGTAGCATGAAAGAGAGGAGGTCTTGGAAAGAAAATAATATTTGAAAAAGGTAAAACGCTAAAAAAGGCAGCCTACATCTGAAATGCAGGTGAGATGCAATAGGTTGTTTTCCTAATAAATAAGAGGTGTCTTTTTTAAACAGTCTACTAGAAAATGACAAACTTTTTTTCTCATTAGTATTTTAAATGAGATTCCACAAAGATTGTGACGGTCTCTTTGGGAAAAAATAGCACATATGAAGGTCAATGGCAGAGTTCAACTCACTTTAATAGGTTAAAAATTAAGTTCATTCAGAGCTGACATTTCTCTGACAGTATACTTTGTCTTGAAATATTTCTATGAAGTAAGGCTAAGGTATAATTACAAAATTTTAGTATATGAAAAAGCACAAATCTTAATACATGTTCAAAATCTTCAACATCCTGATCATTCAATATTAAAATATTTTTTCTGATACGATTTCATTACAATTGCCAAACCTGAAAATCATCTGCATTGTCTGTTAGCACCTAAAGAAAAACATCTTCTTCCACTTAACTTTCCAGATCTTCAGCCTGTCTCCAAGAAATTGAACTGTGCTGCAGTCTAAGAATGAGTTGCATCATGATCAATTAAAAATAAGCCTTTCTACAATGGTACACGAAAATTTTATGTGTGGTTTATTATCATAAAAAAGTTCTATTTTAGCTATTACTGAATGCAAATAGTTTTTACAACTTACCAGTGCTCACTTCATAGTAATTGTGCTATGTGAGAGTAGCAGTACATCATACTATTTACTGAAAACTTTTGGAAGCCCCAGTTGGTCAATCAGAGAAAAATGCTATCAGTCTTTCAGCACAAAAGAAATTTTTTAAATTAAAGCCAGAATCTCTAACTTAGAACATGCTAAGAAGCCATCCAGAAGGTACAGGAATAAAAAAAAAATAATAATTTTTTTAAATGCCATTATCTCTATGATTTTTTTTTTCCTGGGCATGTTTTCAGAGATTTTTTTCCTCTGGATATTCCCAAGAGAAGCAAATCCCTTCCTATCACTATGACACTGATTCAACCATAAAACCACAAATCCAGAAACTAATTCAACAAATTCCTTTGGTACTTTACCTTTTTTTTTTTCTTATAGAAAATGGAAATCTGCTACCTCATTTGGTACCTGGATATTCCTTTCTATGTAGTGATCAAGCCTTGCCATCTTGCTATGATCAAGATGAGCAATGTCCATACCAAAAAATCACAACTGACCTCTCAGCCACACTGTCAAGGACCATGTAAAGATAGAATTTCAAGTGGCATTCATCTGCTCTATTTTTGCACTCCAGAAGATACAGGTATTGTGACAGATGCATTTTTTCAGCTCTGACTTACATTTCAGTTCCGCTCTGAAGTACACAACTGCCCTAATTTAAAAGCATACATCAATTTTTCCTTATAAGCTGAAAAATGTGGAAGGGTGGATAAGAGCATCAGACTGACATCTGTTTATACTGAAATTAAAGTATTGAAGTTCATCATTCACTGACTCACCAGTGAAACATTAATCCATTTATTTCCTCACCCTACATTTTTTTTAACCTATATAGGAAGAATTTGAAGAGTGAGCTGTTGCTAAGATCATGAAATATGTTACCATGATAAAATATAATAAGAGAATACTCTTTGTCATGTCACTTTCTAACTGCAATCTCTGTTTAGCTCTTGTTGGGATGACAAGGTGCTCCTGCTTTTGCTGTTTCTGCAATTGAGAACTGCCATTACCATCTGAGTTTCTGGGATCTACTTTTAATCCGAGTCAATTTTTCACTGGTTGGAAAACTTTTACTCCACGGAGTGTCCATCCCTTGGAACAGGCTGCCTAGGGAAGTGGTTGAGTCATCATCCCTGGAGTTATTTAAAAGACATGCAGTTGTGGCACTTGGGGACCTGGTTTAGTGTTGGCCTTCGGAGTGCTGGGTTAGTGATTGAATCAGTGATCTTAGAAGCCTTTTCCAACCTAGATGACTCTATGATTCTGGGATTCTCTAAGGATGAATATACAGAAGAAATAAATATGTTCTTCACGTTCTGTAGCTGGGGTTTGGTGGCATCCTTTTTCCCCTCACTTAAAGGATGGGGCCAGCTGTAGGTCAGGACTGCTGGACACAACACATTATGGTTGTTGGCATGTCACCTGTCTTCAGCCCTAACATGTCTCTATGTCATGATTGCACTAAGCCAGATGGCTACAAGATGGAGAAGCCTTCAGAACTTGTCACATGCCAGTATACTGAAAAAGAGTTGCATCCTTTAAGAACTTGTGCAAGGTGCTGCTTCAGTTTCCCCTGCAGGACTCGTTTCTCTGGAAGTGCTGAGCCCAGCCAGGGTCCATTCTCACATCCACCCACCGCTCACAGCATGCACCATGCCCAGCTCAGCACAGACATCTCAATCAGTGTAATAGCTGAGCTGTTTGGTAAAAAAAAAAGAACAACAACAAAAAAAAAAAGCGAAAAACAAACCACAAACAGTAACAACAAAAAACACAATCAACAAATAAATCTGCTTTACTTCCAACTTTTCTATCCTTGCTTGGAAAGCATATTACCCTACTACTTTGTTTCTTCCCTTCAGGCTTCTGACAGACCACATGCCTTCATTTTCACACCTACTGTTTACCTTTTAAAAGCACTCATCCCAGTGTCATGCTGTTTTCTGAACTTTGTCCTTTATCTCTGGATACACACTCTGCAGAGGCTGGGAGCTTGGAAAAAGCCATAAATTCTTTTTCTAACTGGAAGTGTCAAAACTGCTGTACATACATCTTTTCACACATAATTTTGTGGTTGGGATTCAGCCCTGACTGCCTTCTCAACTCAAAATATTAGCACTGGGACTAATGAACTGCCCAAACATATGCTGAGTTTGTTGGAATACTCACACATTTTAGATTCTACTTGGTAAAATAAAAGGCTCAGGGACAAGACAACAGCCTTTTCTTAAAAAATTATTCAAAACATTGAAAAAATATTTATCAACAGCAAAGGTACAACCACCAATTTTCCAGACCCTGGTCACAGTCCTGATCCTGGTCAAAGTGACTGTAGCACTGTAGCATTGAGGTGAGATCATTATAGCCTTGCCAATGTGAAGAGCCCCAGGATAGTAACCTTTATCACAAGTCAAGCAGGAGGTGGGTTTTGATGATTGTGGGTACATTACCACCACAAGTGTGGCAAATGCAGTAAATTGTGCAAAAGGATCATGGGACAAACACCTTCCACAGAAGATGTCAATCCCAAATTCCTTCTAGTTTCAAGAGCAGCTACACTAGAAAAATCCTACCCTTCCACTCAGCTCCTGCATAGGCTCCTGACAACAGACTATGTCCCAGCAGATGAACTCCACTCTCTTGTAAAAATTTCTCCTCCTTCCTCCTTTCCAGCACACAGGACATTACACAAGTCCAGATTTTTCTAGCCTGAAAGTGGATGACATTGGTGGCTTTTCTCAGAGTATATTTGGGGTGAGGCGTAAAAGGAGTTTGTTCTTCCTGAGCAATAGCTGCAAATAATAGAGTGCATACAGAGTGCAGAAGAATACTCCCTTATCTGCCTTTAACTTGATTCCTTGCATTGCAAAGCCAAAGCTCACAGTCTGTGTATGAAGAGTCTTGGATTGCACTCTTTATCTTGAATTTTTGTGCCCCAGTGAATCATAAAATTGTTTAGGCTGGGGGAAAAGTTCAGGTCATTAAGTTCAACCAATAACCCAACACTTCCAAGTCCACCACTAAACGTTTGTTTTTAGTATATATATAATGTGAGTCTGTGATGGCTTCCTGTTCAGAAAAAAATGATTGTGTGAGAGTCTGATGCTATGTCAAGCACCAAAGGCAAAAGAGTTGATGTGTTATCACTACATAGCAGAGTCATTTATTGGGAGGAGATCCATTTGCTGAAGAGCAGCCACTTGCATTTTGCCAATGCAGCACTGAAGAAGTTGTTTCCTTTCTGAAGACTT
Source organism: Alethe diademata (assembly GCA_025584955.1). Lineage (NCBI taxonomy): Eukaryota > Metazoa > Chordata > Aves > Passeriformes > Muscicapidae > Alethe > Alethe diademata. The sequence continues at coordinate 77,161,415 of JANRMJ010000001.1, forward strand.
GTCTCTTACCATTCGGAGTAGTTTGTATCAATAATTGTAAAGATTTTCTGTATTTGCTAGGTTTTTATCAGTCTCCAGCTCAGCAGCTGATTCTGGTGCCTCTCCAGAGACCCACAGAATAGAGTCCTGGGTGAGCTTGGATTGCCTGGGACATCTGGGCATCATCTGGTCCCTCTAATTGCTCAGAGGACAGCTTAGGTCGAGTGCCCAAGGGCACTGGAGGGCTGTGACCTGGCTAGTTTGGCGTTCTCCTGAAATGAAGAGTCCAGCACTCAGACTCCATGATGGATGAGGAAGCTCATCACAAGTAGTAGATCAGAACTTTTCTGTAATAGCTTTTTCAAACTGAAAATGTTCTGTGCAGGAAATCTGAATAATTAGTGGGGTTACATCCCTTTAGACAACTACTCACTTATTCTTTATATGAGGAGAGGAAATATACGTACATATCAGATACTTTACATGTACTCATATATATATGATATTTATTGGCATGTAAAATTGCTTAGAATTGCCCTTTGATTTACATTGTTTTAAATTGTAAATTTAAATTTAAATTTAAAGTAGCTATTAGAAGTGGTCAGTGAGAATAAATAACAAGAGAACAAGCTACCAGAGAGCACAGCAGTGAACATAAATTCCAAATTTTAGCTTTCAATTAAATGTTTAAATTTCTTATAATATCTGTTTTTTCTGATTACCAAAACAAGTACCAGTTATAAGCTCATGTTATAGTAATGAATAATTATACATAAACTGATATAGATATCTTTTAGGAAAAAAAATCATACATAAAACAATTTTATGAGTAACTAGGGGAAAGAAACAAGATTGTAAAACACATAAAATATATTCATGTGGTTAAATGTATTTAATTTTCATTGTATAAAGAACTTGAAATTCTGATTTTTTAAAATTAAGAGCAAAAGCATTTTTACAAATAGTACTGTGTATACTGCATGTATTATGTGTAATATATGTTCAAAATGATATGTTCATGTGGTACATATGTGTGAAGGAATAGTATGCATCTTATATATATGCTATGGATATGATCTAACATATCTCTTTATATAAATACATATATTTTCTGTGCTTATGTTTAAATATGAGAGTCCTGTAAAGCACAAATTTTTAACTTTAAAAATTTTTAAAATAGTCATAATATTAGCAAAATTTAAGAAATTATCACACATTTTTGTTGATAAATCCTTGAAAGAAATTTATTTCTGGTTAATTGGTATTACTAAAATTGAAATAAAAGTGTCTTCCCAGTCTATCATATAATTATTATTACAGCAATTTCTAGAGTAATCTCATATCCACATAGGACCAGAGACTCAGATATTGTCTTGAATATGAAATAAATTTATATTTTAAAATCATCATCTAGGTTTATTATGCGATATGCTCTCATAATGGTCTTTGTGCCTCAAACTATTTAGGGCATGTAGTTGAATCTCTTCAAATTCTCAGTTCACATCAGTCAGTTAAAGAAATTATTAATAGAAGAAATCTGAGGATATTTAATTTTTTCCTAGAATATGACCATTCAGAATGTGGCAGCAAAAACAGTCAACAAAACAATTTTTAGATCAGGACATCTGCAACACAAAAAAAATTAGTTAAACAGTGTAATCTTCTTTTGCTTTGTCTCTTACTTGGATTCTGCAATTCACAAAAAAAAAAAATATATATATATATATTTATATTCATTCCAGTAGCTAAATCTCCTACCTTCATAAGAAAATCAGGGAAAAGATATAAGGCTTTCAAGAAATAAAGTAAAAGCCTCATTTAACAGGAGTTACATATAGTCATAAAACATATAACCAGCTCAGGATTGCAAGATAACAGCCAGGGAAAGAAAACAGGAACTCCGCAGCAGTTTCGCAATATGTGCAATTTTACTGAGCCATTAATATTTACCTCTTCTATTTTTTCTTCTTCAGACACACTTTTCATCATTACCATCACTTCTTCACTTGACAGAGAAAATATGGATGCGACAGGTGAGAATCAGTGGAACAGAAAGGTTTTTAATGCTAATTGGTCAAAAATTAAATATGTAAATCACCATGACTTCTGTTACTTCAAGGATAAAGCAGAGCATGTTACCTGTTTTCCAATTTTGTATGCCAGTAAGCTACTATTTTGCTGCAGTTAATTTATGGTTTGTTCCTTGATTATGAACCTTTGTGAAAGGCTATGAATTGGTGTGAAACAAATGGATTAGCCTGGAAAGAAAGATGCATTCTGCTTTGAAGAAGAAAAAGCCAGAAAGTTTAAAAAAAAAAAAAAAAGAGTTATGCTGAGCAAGCTCTACAATAATTTGACATTCCAAGATAGGTGTCTGGGCACCATGTGTATAATAAACCCACTGCTCAAATATATCATGCCCAACACTTCCCACTCTCCCTTGCCTGCTGTTTGGCTTTGACATAGATGATAAAATCTACTACACTCGTGACTGTGCCACTGATGTAGATTTAGTTGTGGGATTTCCCCTCAGCCCCTTGTTTGTCACCATTTTCCTCATTGCATTCTTAGACTTACCCTAAAGCTGGGAGTTAGGAAGCTAACCCGTAAGGTTTATTAGACAGATTTCTCCCTTCCTACTCTCCTCCCTCTATCTCACCACCCTCTTCCCCATACACATGCCCACACCTGAGTAGGAATGATCCCTTCATAATGGGATGAATTTCTAGCTCCCCTGTGTAAAATCAGTGGCTTGTTATTTCCTTTGCTAGGTGGTCATGGATATACAACTCTCTTCCATTTTCTTCATTTTCTTCACCGCTTTACTACCCTTTAGCTGAGGCTACTCAGCATCCTGTGGTATCCTTCTCCAGACATTTCTGTTGTTGAGAGCAGGACTGGCTCTCTGCTTACAAGCCAGTACTTCCCAATGAGCCTGCAAGTGGCTAATGCCCATTGCAGTGCTGTTACCAGTGCATTGTGTAAGTGCCATTCAGCTCTGACATTTCTGGTCACCTAAAGCTGGGAACTGCCAAGGTAGTTCTGCTAGAAAACTCTTAAATCCCACTAAAATTTTGAAGCTTTTACCGGAAATGTTCAGTTTCTTGAGCCTGCCCATACAGCAATAGTGTGTTCAAAATAAAGCCATTGACAGAACAGCAAACAATTTAAGTCAAAGAAGTTACCTTGAATAAGACTCGCTCTTATTTTGTGGTGCTTCAGGGTTTAATCAACAATATTTTCAGACTAAGTAAAATCAGTAGAAAATGAACCAATCAGGGCTAGCTGCTGTGCAAAAAACTATTAACCTGTGCTTAAATGCACACTGATTTAGGTCTCAAAGTGGCACTCAGGAGTTACAAGTGATTGCTATAGGTAATAAAGAGTGGAAGTTTAGCAGTCATTCTCTGTATTTAGAACAAATATTTTCTGTTTTAAGTTAATCAGCAGTAATGGAAGCAGATACTGAGGGTTTAGTGACATTGAAATGATTGAAACTATGAAATCTACATTTCTTTTAGTTATAAGCCAGAACGAAAATGTTAAGGAACTGAATTATTATCTTTCAAAAAAAATTTTATATTCTTTTGGACATGTCAGTTTTGGGTGCTGCAATTTTTTGCCAGTATTTGTGATTAAATCATCCCAAACCTTAGAGATATTAACAGCTGAAATATATATATTTTGGAACATGTCACACATGAACAATCTACGCAAACATTGGTGCTGTAAACCAATGTGTTCAGTGTTTCTCTTTTACTTTTGCTTGGGTTTTTTGCTTGTTTTTTTGTTTGTGTTTGTTTATTTGTTTGTTTGTTTTTAATGAATCTGTGTCGAGTTCTGGTCTATTATGCCCTATCATTGCCTTTTTCAGTTTGTGCTTTCATGAGTATTAGGAAAGTGAAAATGTCAAGTCTTTCCTTATCTACAGGCTTTTACTACCCCAATTATCTAAGATACTAAATTAAGTGTTAAATAAACTTACATAATAAATTCTTGGGATAAGCAAATTTCGTAAATTATATTGGTTGCATTTAGAGAGCTTGTCTGGAAAGCCATTGAATGTCTTGGAAAAAGCATGCCTGTTGTCATTCCAGTGGAAAAAAAATGCTGATAGGAAATTGTTAACCTGTACAGACAAAGAGATCTGATGAGACTTTAGAAAACTAGTGCTTTGCTCAACAGTACAAACATCAGAACATTTTTTTGACAAAATTTGTCCTGGAGTGTCTAAACCAGAGCTATGAATTGCTTCACTGGAAATCACACACACTGAGAAATCCTTACACACGCTTTGTAGTAATTTATTAAGCATTTATTAATGACCTTGGCTGAAGAAATGCAGACTTCTTTGGATGAAAGTTTAAATTTACTGAAAGCAGATCATCAAAACTAGAGTGATTATCCAAATTGCATGCTATCATTCCCCAAATTTACTGTTTATGAAGGTGCCTAATGATGCAGATTATATTTTATCACCAGCAGTTTTCAATTATTACCTTCAGAACCCCATGTACAGAAGTCATATAATATCCTTGTTACTTCTTTTTGCATTGAAATACCATGGTTCTTTCTTCCAGGCAGATTTTGATTAACTGTGAAGGACTTTTATCCAAAAGAGATTAAATGAAAGGACTGATGTTTCTGAGGTGATTGTGATGCATCCAGAACTCAGAATCCTGTTTACAGGAAGGAAAAGAAAACTTCTTCTTGGGGAAGAGTAGGTTTAAGAAACAAGAAGATTAAATATGTCACTGGGCATTATTGTAGTGAGGAGAAAATCAGAAAACACTCAGATTTCTTTTGAAGCAATTAGCCTTTCAAATGATCAAACTTTTCTAAGAAATTTTGAATTTCTTTTACATCTAAGGGAGATAGAAATAACAGATCTTCATGCAATGTTTTTAGTTTATGTTAAAAAAAATTACTCATTTTTCATGAATTAAAATCCACTCCAGTTTAAGAGTCTGAACTTTCCCCCCTTACTCTAGTAGTGTACAGATTAACTATCTGTCAATCTTTTCTCATTAGTGACAATTAGAACTCAGAGTCATTTGCATGATGGTCATATTTTGTTTTAGGCCAAAAGGGCAGATTGACTAATTTAATCATCATGTCAATATGACAGTGCTACAGTACCTGAGATCCTATGAGTGACTGTCTGTCCAGAATGCAGACAACCAAAAAGAATGGTTTCACCTCCCTGCTGAATTTTAGACGGTGATTAACTCAGGTGAATTACCTATTGTAAATGTCACAGCGGATTTTTTGTTTCATTTGATCCCTAAATTACTGGGTTTAAAGACATTGTTACTGACCAGGTGGGTTTTTTTTTAATGTACCTAGATAGCTCCATATAGTATTTTTCTGGTTTTTTTTGTATAATATAAAGTATTTCTTCTGTTATTCTTCTCTTGGTTTTTTTTTTATTTTGTTATTTATTACAATTCTAAAGCATGTCTTTACAAATTCTCTTTTAAATACTTGTTCTTTAAAATTACTGAAATCTACTTGTTTTGATTAACAGCTCAAACCCATGAATTCTCACCAGGAACCAAATTTTCATAACAGCATTAACCCCTTGTAGCATGAGTCACCAAAGCATGCTCCATTCATGTGAAATCTAAATTATTCTGTCAAGCATTCAAGTTTGAAATAATCCAAATTTTTCCTAGGTGTTCCCTCAGTCTTTTAATTTTTTTAGTTATTGAGTAATACTACATAAATTATTACTACAGTAATTTTTCTATAGAAGTCCAGAAAAAGAGCATACCAGGGAAGATAAAAAGAGTATCTGGGTTTAGGATTGGCAATGACAATGGAAATCCTCTCCTTGCATAAAACACTGATTGAGATTATGTGCAACAGAGTCAGGTAAATGTCATGATCTAGAATCATCCTGGATGTGAAAAATTCCTTCATCTTTGGAAAGCCTCGTTTTCTTCAAAGTAATTCTGCCTTACTGTAGGACAAACATTTCATTTTGTGGTCAAATTTATCTCTGGGATGAAGGAGAGTAAGGAAAAAAAGAGTGAAATATTTTTTGTGTCCTTCACTGAATGCTACTTCATTGAATCTAGGGATAGAGCAGAGCATTATTTGGAAAGGTGTGATGTATTAATAAGCTTATTAAGCAGCTCAGATTATGCCATTATTAATATTTATGGTTTTTAAATTAATGTGGAGCTTTTCAGCTTTATAAAGAGATACTGCGGTATAAACAGATTCTTCTTGCAACACTTTGGTTCTACTTGGAAAAGAAATGTAACAATCTCCTGGGGTTTTCTTTGGATTTAAAGAAAGCCCTAAGGTTTCCTTTGAAGAGGGATTCCTGAAGACTGGCTGATATTTAGTGAATTTCAGAGTGCAGAGTCAGAGTTTAAACTGACAATCTTGTAAGAAGGGGAGCTGTTAAATCGCATCCTTTCCTGCATAGATCATAGTCCAATAGATGTGTAATTGAATGTTTTTACTGTAGATATTTCACATATTGCAACTGTATTTAATCTGGAATGTTTAGTTTTCCAGTGCTTTCTGTAAAACAGTTCATTTGTTACCACATGTGTTTAAGGTCTGTATTTTGATTGTATTAGCTTTTATTCTAGTAGTACTTGACTTAAGGATCCCTCTAAGATATGAGTAAAATACTGTTGTATTTCTCTTGACGGTTATCTGTATCACCACTGTATCCAAACAGTGAAATATTATCTGTACCTGTCTGAGAGTGAATAAAGAACAGACTCTGACAATGCTTAATTGTTTCATAAAAATGTTATATCTTGCATGTTTGGAATATTGATGTGTGCAGAACTTCTCACAGTCCTAAAGGAGTACAGGACAAATCCATAGTCTTTTCGCTCTCTGAAATATCTGTAGAAATTTCGCAGTCTTATCAGAGTGTGTCTGAGCAAGTAATTAGCATTTTTCAGAAATAAACCAATGTGCCCTCCACAGAGCAGTAAATATTTACTCTTGTCTTTAGGTCCTATGTTGCACTGGTTAAGCTGGAAAGGTTGACTCATGGAGGAACAGATAGTGAGGGAACAGAAAAATATTGTGCAGCCAATATATTCACAAGTGCCTGAAAACGAGGGTAGGCAGCAAATTTATGAAGTTTGAAGTGAAGAAAAATCAACCTTTAGTGACAGTCCAAACCAAAACTCTCTGGAAAACTGCATCAGGATCTTATAGTGCCGAATAAAAATTGCAAATGGAATTTCATATCCAGTTGAGAAAAAAAAAAAATAGAAGCAAAAACAACACCATAAACACACTATTATGATTGAGAAGTAGCTACCACTGCTTAAGAAAGAGATTGTAATCATTGTAGTTATCATCTCACTCTTCACAGAATGCACAAATAATTGCAGAGAAAATAACGGAAAGAATGGCATCCCACTAAGTAAATTCATTGCTACCACAACTTGCGTACTCCTTGCACTTCTCAATTACCTTTTTTCCCATTTGACCAGGGCTACAGAGAAGATAAAAACAGGAGTCAGAAGTGCTTTCTAGAGAAGACAAGAAACCAACTGCAGTGCTTCTCTATAAAAAGCTGAAAACAGATGACTGCAATAAAATAATGAATATAGAGACAGTGTGTAAGGAATGATTTTTCATTTTCTGCTTAAAGCTACTGCAGTCATACCAAAAGGATGACTAAGTTGTATTCTTCCTTTCTTAAGCACTGGTAAGACCATGATGTGCTATTTAGACCTTTGATGCGAAAATCAAGATACTTTTAATCAGCTGCAATCTTTAAGGATAAACCTGCTCCAGCATGGACTCCATGAGCCATGTTCTTTCAGGGAATATCCACCCACACAGAGGGATTCTCCAGGCAATGCAGTGTGGATACCCAGTCTCCAGGAGCTACAGGACACCACATCCTCTGCCAGAGACTCTGCAGGGGCCACAGGGACATCTCTGCTGAGGCACCCAGAGCACCTCCTCCCCTCCTACGGCTTTCCCCTCAGGTCTCAAAGGGCCTTTTATCACACTTTTTCTATCATCCCTCACTGTCTCCCACCACTGATACTACCCCTGCAGCCCCCCTCTGCTACCAAAACCTTGACACCTGCACTCAGTGAAATTATATGCTTTCCAAGTACCTGAGGTCAGAACTGTTTAAAAACATAGTTTACATCCTTTGCATCAGATTATGGGACTGAAGAGTTCATATCTCACAAGTTTCAAATAATGTAAGTCAATATAGAAATCTCATAGCTTGCTTTTTACAAGCCATAAGTAATTCATGCCTCCTAAAAAGTACTAGATATTGTTTTACTGTTCTCTCCTCCCTTTTGTTGTACTAGCCTTCTTTGACTGTGTTTTTTGTTTTGTTTTTTTTGTAATTTTGTTAGCACAAAACTTTTAGCCTTTTGGCAAAATGGAACATTCTTTTCAAATATTCCCTCCCATCAGTATGATGAAGTCAAATCTCAAGTTTTATTTTATAATGCCATGGATAAAAATGGCACTGAATTAAGTAGCTAAAAGATATTCAGATATCATTTTTCAACCTTTCCCCTCAGTATTGATGACATTATATTCTTTACCTGACATGGTAAAATACATTAAATCTCTACAATTTTTTAAATTTTAAAAATGTCCGAGTGCTGGCTTATGCTGAATTCATGATGTTTTCTTCTACAGACTTCTCTTAAGCCACAATTTTCATCTATGAAAATGGCACTCAATTTTTTCTGAACTCAAAAAAAAGTTATAAAAAGGTCTTATTCACACAGAAGACTTCATTGGCTCTTCCTCTCTTCAATGTTTCCTTCATTCTTTCAGAGTAGGTATGTCTGAAGACTGTCTAAATACTCAAGGACTAGTCACAAGTCAGAAGAAAATCGAAGCCCTTTCACTAATTATAAATGTCAGTGATATGAAGATCACAGTGTCCTATAATTCATATAAAGTCTCTGATTATTTCAAAGTTATAAGCCAATTAATACGCTCAGATTATTAATGAATAATGTATTAGAAGAGAAAGAGAAAACATTACTGTCTTTGAAGAGCTTGCTTGCTGCAGTCAGAGATATGTTTTAATGATCACTCAGTGTACATCAATAATCTTTTAGATCAAATACCCCCATCAGCGACATAAATGTCTCCAGTAACAACCATCGCCAGTAAATTACAATAGTGAACAGCCTGATCAGGATCTGTTTGATGGAAAGTCAACATCTTCTTGATGCTTGGCAACACTGAATCAAAGAAAAACCATAGCTGAATATATAAATTTGGACTCCAGTACTGATATGAATTTTTGTTTGCTAATTGTGTCCTTTGTGTTTTCCTTCTCAGAGTCTTAGGTGGCTGATCAGGAGCAGCCCAGTGCAATTTTTCTTGTGTCTTTCCAGTAGTTAAGTGAACTTTTTATTTACCCTATCCCAGGAAAGATCAACATGAAAAGTATATGCTGTGGTTTCTTGTTTTACCATTATGCACAGCACATCCTCTTTGTTTTTTCAGGTTTTCTTTACTGACAGTTTTAATTTCAGCACATTTCCTGCTCAAATTAAAGTAATATCTTATATTCACTATGTGCTAGAACTGAGACAATTTAGAGGTGCAAAAGAAACATCAGTTAAATAATGAGAAGATAAATTTAGGAACTTGTATTACCCCTATGTGGCAAGAAAGTAACATGCACAGAAGCTATCTAGTAAGGGCACAGATTTTCTGTCTGAAAAGAACTATCATAAGATAACAGCTTTTATCCATCTTACAGATGCCAACATTTGTTACATAGGAAGGACTGGCTTTTTCCTATGCAACCAGGCTTGACTTCTCCAACTTTTTGTTGGAGAGATAGCAATGGATAGTTGTCTCTTTTCCACTGATCTAACTTTTGTGTCTCAAATAATTTCGGGAAGAAAAAGTTTTGAGACTCCTATGCAAGTTTCATCTTATATCTCAAGTTCAGGGGAAGTTCTACTATTTTCTGTTACTTCTACAAAAGTTTAACAACAATGCAGCTATGAACTGTATAACTACAAGCACCAATCCTCTCCAGCTTTTAACTCAGATGGAGTTTCCATATCAGAAAAATCCACAATGCTTGAGTTTTTTTCTAGGATTTTTTGTTGATTCAGTTAAATCATAGTTATGTGTTTATTCGTTTAACATATGGGGTCTCCCACTGGAGCTGGAACATCCAAACTTTTCTGAATCAGCATCTTCTTATCAAAGATGAAGACTGGAAACACAGATTAATGCAATCCAGACGGGACTTCAGGTCATATATGCTTCAACCCTCTGCTCATTAAATCATTGTGTAAGACTGAAAACTAAATATTTGTGGAGAAGCCATACAAAGAATGGCTGAGGTCACCTGTCTTGTCCAGCCTGGAGAAGAGGAGACAGGGAAGATGCCATAGCAGTCTACAGCTTCCTCACTGGGGAATTGAAAGGGCAAGTACTTATCTTTTCTTTCTAGTGACCAGTGACAGAATGCAATCTTGAGGTTGTGCCAGGGGAGGATTAGGTTGGAAATTAGAGGGTAATTGGGCACTGGAACAGGCTCCCTAGGGTAGTGGTCACAGCACCAAGCCTGACAGAGTTGTAGAAGCATTTGGACAGCACTCTGAGGCACAGGGTGTGACTCCTGGAGTGTCTTGTGCAGGGTGAGAAGTTGGAGACAGTGATCCTTGTGGATCCCTACCTCAGGGTAGTCTGTGATTCCATAGTTAAACTTCCTGTATTCTGAGGACTGTCTGAGCTAAATCCTGTGTTTTGGTTTTTAGTGCCACTCTTCAAATTTTGCGAGTTCTATACCCATTCCAGGAGAATTCAAAAGTTGAAGTTCTTTAACTTCTTTTCTTCAATATCATCTAAACTGCTACTGTGTTTAGTGGTAATCTTTTAAAGCGTAGAATTGGCTGTATATTTCTTGCAGTAGAAAACCAAAGGATGTTCAGCAATTGCTGTATTGTGAGAAGTATCTCAGGTACCGAGGTTTTTGTTGGATGAAACCTGGTGCTTATTCATTAGATGAAAAATGATAATGTTACTATTCACCTCTGTTTATATACCCGCTGTTATCCAACCAAATTTCTGTTCTGCAATGAAAATTCTTCTACCCGGCAAATTTTAAAGTTCCTTTGGATAAAGGAAGAACTTGGTTTGAACTACAGAATTCTTTTTAATTTCTACAAATAGTATGAACAATGCACTTAGCAAAAAGCCCTGAAATGACACACATTAAAAATAACACAGAAAATAATTTCTATCTCTACTGTGCACATATCTGCACAAATACTTTCCTAAAGCAGAGTCAAACATTTCAGAGCCTAATGAAAATAAAAATTAATTTAGGTGTATATAAAATGTTGTGGAAATTAAATCATTATTTTTAAAAATATTCATATCATAATCTATCGTACTAAGCAGGTTCTCATTTAGTAATATATTGTATAGTCTTCAAATGTGTGATGGAGAGCTGCTGAGTAATTTCCAGAGCTTCTATGACTTTTTTTGCAGGTGCTTGATGCTTGATGATTTCAGACAGACTGTAGAATAAACCTGGCCCTATTTTGAACTTTTTTCTCTCTCTTCCCTCTTCATTCATGAAGTCCAACAGGATCACTAGGAGCTTATGAGGGGAAGAAAAAAAAAGGAAACGATAAAAGTTAAATTTCATAATAATACCTAGACTACAAAAGAAGTTAAAAGACCTCAAACTCTCATGAGAAAGGATACATTGTCAAGTTAAATACTGGAAAGCTTCCAGAGGGAGAGAGTGGGAACAGTGCAAGAACTTACTTAAAGTGGGGATTGAAAGCATAGAAGATTGAAAGCACAGAAGAAAAGATAATTAAAAATCTCAGATCTAACCTATTTCCATAACTCTTCTATTGTGTTCTCTGTGGAGCTTCTCCGTAAAGGCTGAGATAAGCATTTGATGGATCTGTGGGTTTGACAGCAGAATGACAGCAAGAAAGAAAAGATTGATGAACTATGGGAAGTTTGGGGGTTTTGTATTAAATTGCAGGATGGGTAAAGAGGGATTGTGGAAATTGAGCTATGAGAATATTAGCAACAGTGGACGTGCACATCATTAGGCTCCCTATGAGTTCAGTCACACTGAAGCTCCCTGCAAAGCACAGTGTTTTGCAGCAAGGATATCCGGCAGCAGAACACTTCTCAGAGCTCAGCAATGCATTGACACAGAGTAATGTTGCAAACCAGTAAAACTTTGCACTGCTGCTCTTCTTTTGGGAAGACAAAAGCATTTCCACTTCTAATTCAGTAGAGAGTGAGTATGTTTCTCTATTCCATTAAACTTTAACATCTCTAGGTGTGTTATAGAGAAGCAGTGATTTAGAAGTCAACTTAAAGATCAACTGGTTCTTCCATGATGGTTGTTTTTGACTCTGCCACACAACTTATAGTGTCATAAAATAAAGGTTATCTTCTCCTATTAATTGCTGTCCAGCAGAACCCAGTAGTGCGCCAGTGGATGGCAGAGTCTAAGCTTTTTAAAAGTGTTTTGCTCTTTCAAGGATTTATATTGAACCACAGGGAGCAGCTATATGTCTCTATACCCATTCTAAACCTGTAATGTTCTCACACCCCAAGGACTCCTTGCTTCTGTTCCAGTGATATGTCTAGACCCATGGAAAGTCAGAGATGGAGAAAGGTTGACACAAGGACAAGTCCAAGCAGGTCCTGGGCAAGGCAAGTTCCAGAGAGATTAAGCATGTGGTGTAGTGGTGTAGTAGTGTAATAGCAGAATAATATTCCTTCCACAGTGCAATAAAATAACTAGTAAGAAATATCTTGGCTTGAAGTATTTCTCCCCACTCCACCGTAAACTATTCTGAAGTACCAGCTAGGACTCCAATGGTACATAGTATAGGAGTATGCTCCTACAGAACCAAGTGAAAATCCCTTTTTGGAATTCCAAATGAGAACATATTTGACACATTAAGTGTATTCTGAGTGATTTCCTTATTTATTGATTTTTTTAAAAAAATTGTAAAAGAGGAATATATAGTGTGAATTGTGTGAAATACGTTTTTATAGGGAGTATTTCAATAAGTGCACAAAACTGAGGAAACTAACAACTGAAATTCTGAACCAATTTTTCCTGACTTTTGCTTTACAGAAAAAGATGCTTATAAGACCTTTTGAAGTTGTTGAGTGTTGCTGGAAATTAGGATGAGAAATAGACTACGCTGTTTATACTTCATCTTTCTTCATGTTTTAAAGCAACTCAGTGGACTGAATTGGTGGATTGTTGTGTGGCCATGGTTTAGCAGAAGAGGGACTACCCAGGTGGCCTTCTGTGAGAAGCTGCCAGAAGCTTCCCCATGCCTGGAAGAGCTATTGCCAGCTGTTTCCAGGATGGATCCACTGCTGGTCAAGGCTGAGTCAATCAGGAATGATAGTATTGCCTTTGCAATAAAATATTGAAAAAGGAAAAAAAAAAATTGTGCAAACTAATTTCAGCCAGAGAACAGTGGAGTGAGAATGTGTCAGAGAAATCACTCTGCAGACACCAAGGTCAGTGCAGAAGGAGGAGGAGGAGGAAGTGCTTCAGATGCTGCAGCTGAGATTTCCCTGCAGACTGGTGCAGCCCACGGTGACGAAGCTGTGCTCCTGCAGCCCGTGGAAGCCCATGGGCATGCAGAGATCCACCTGCAGCCCATGGAGGAGCCCCAAACCACAGCAGGTGGATGCCTAAGGGGACTCTGTGACCCCATGGGAGGCCTGTGCTGGAGCAGAGTCCTGGCAGGGGCCTGCTGTGGAGAGAGGAGCCCCCACTGGAGAAGATTTCCCTGTAGGATTTGTGGCCCTGTGTGGCACCCACTCTGAAGCAGATTGTTCTTGAAGTACTGACCCCATTGAAGAGTGACCCACTTTACAACAATTCATGGAGAACTGCTGCCCATGGAACGGACTCACATTGAAGGAGTTCATGGCAGACTGTCTCCCATGGGAGGGACCCTATGCTGGAGCAGGGAAAGGACTCCTCTCCCTGAGAAGTGTCAGGAACAACATTTGATGAACTGACCATAGACCCTATTTCCCATCTCCGTGTGCCACTGAAGTGGAGGAGATAGAGCTTGGGAAGAAGGAGGGACAGGGGAAAGGAGTGTAAGATTTCTTTTATTTCTCATTTTCCTGCTCTGATCTTGTTAGGAATAAATTAATTTAATATCCTTAGGTTGAGTCTGTTATGCTTCTGATGATATCTGGTGAGTGATCTCTCTCAGTACTTATCTCAGCCTATGAATCTTTTGCTATTTTTTCTCCTCCTTGTCTAGCTGAGGAGTGATAGAGGAGCTCTGCTGAGTGCCTGGCGTCTAGCCAGTGTCAACTCCCTAAAATTGATCATTGCTAAATTGTGAACATTTCCAAACGTTAATTATATTGGCCACTGCAATCACATAATGGAAGTCTATTTACACTGTTCTACAATTGCCAGCTTACATACCTTGTTATGTCATCACAGAATTATATATAAATAAAATTGATACTCTGGAAACTTAGTCCTGCTGCCGTATCTTCTGAGATAATTTACTCTATTGCATCTAATGCCATTACTTCTGTTCTTGCTGTGTAACTGTAAGGGTTTCCTATGAGAAAGCACAAGACCAGCCTGGGAATGAACATCCCACTGCTATCATGGCTGTCAGTCAGGTGTTTGCTGGTCTACAGGATGTAATCCGGGTGGGCAGCTGCTATGTCCTACACAGTTTTAGATCCATGGTGTGGACTGTGGCTGAGACATAAACTGCATGTTCAAATGGAATTTCTACACCTGAGAAATTAGTTTTGACAATATCATTGCTCTCTGTAATGTGTGAGAGATGTGGGATCTGTCATTATGACATGTCACTCCCTCACTCTGCAGCAACACCTTTCCCTTTAGGTGGCTTTTTTTGGTTATAGTACCATAAGGTCTGTAAGATAGTGGCAAGGATAAGAGTGCTATATGTGTGCATCCACATACAGACTGGGCCCGTATTTCTTTTAAGGGCCACTTATTGTTCCTTTGCTCCAGTAGCAGTCATAGACTATTTTTGCCAGGTTTCCTCTCAGCTGCTAAGGACAGGGTGTGATAGGTTGCTTTAACAAACACTGTCAGGAAGCCAGAGAAGGGAGGTGCAAAAAATTAAAACACTGTCACTGGAGTGGGGTTCCCTCTCCACTTCACTGTATTCAGATCCAGATTTGATGTTAATCCAGCGTGCAGACTGTCTTCATTTGCTTCACAACACCCAGTGTATTTGTGAACATTGCTGTACATTGATGTCATTTCAGATGAAGTTTTGGGTAACAACATTACAATGTGAGTACGTTAGACAAATATTTCCTGGCCAGTGTTTTTTGTCCTTGACCTTCATTCCACCAGCTTTTCTTTCCCTGAAACCTCACTAATCTATGTTTCTGTCAGAAGTCATTCAACCATGTTTCTCCAGGTGTTCCTACTGGGAAATTCTCCAGGTGGCAACTCTTCTCTTAGCATAATCAGACCAAAAATTCAATTTATTCCAGTCTGCAGGCTACCCTTTTGTGCTCCTAGGATTGAGATTACAACATCTTCTTTCTCTTCTCTAGCAGCTGTAAGAAGTAACAAAATGCTCTGCAGGAGACTGTTGTTTTCCAGCATGAGAGACCCATGTTTTTATAGCTTTTTTTAGTCATGGGATCACTAGGTTATAGGGAGTTTTGGAAGAAAATGTTGTAGGGCTCAGGCAGGAAAGGAACACTGATAAACCAAGTTTCCTCTCCTACATGAATTTTGGGTTGTGACTAGAAATGTGACTAGAAACTTTCTTCCCTAGCATGTGACTCATGCAATACAGGAAACAGGTAATATACTCTTAGCAGCTCAAGTACCTTTGTTCAGTATACTTGCCTAATGTCCCAGTTGTAAGTTGTAAAAATGTTAATCCATATAACTGAGATTTTAAAATCACACAAGGGACACAGAGAAATCAAACATATGAAAAAAATATATCAAAACTGGAACCCAATAAACTCCCAAGCAGATAATTCTAATAAATGAAGATAGATTTCTTGGATATGAATAGATTTCAAAGTACGAACCATTAGGATTTCTCAAAAATTTTAAAGAATTATTGCAATAAAACTTGAAACTTTACTGGTGGAGAATGAGCCATGTGGTCCTGCAATTTATGGTGAATTAAAGCTTTCTTGTACTATGACATACAGAAATAATATTGGGGGTTTTCTAAAATAGTAAAATGAGGATGCACAATTAGCTGAAAGGATTATATAAACAAAATTGTATATGGTGAAGGAAAGCATTCACTGAGATCTACACTTAAAAGATTTGGCACAATCCCTGTTATTAAACTGTCTGTTTCAAAGAATGTCTGTGGAGACAGTATGGTGGGGCGTGGTTTTTCTGCAACTTTTCAGTGAGACTGCTAATTGGACAACACAGTGGAGACACTCATGTGTGGCTGACAGTGAGTTTGACTGGGTGATGTATGATGTCTCCCTGAAATCAAATCATCAGCAAATGTCTAATTCACACAGTACTATGCCCCTCAAAAGAGCTGCAAGCTGGGCATGTTCTTGAGGCTTATACAACATACAGGAGTGATAAGGCTGAAATGGCTTAAAAATAAAATAAAAAAAATTTGTCTCAGTGGTGTTTGTTGTGCTATTTTTATTTAGCTGAACAGAGCCCTTGGTACCTACAGTTGTTATAAGGGGCCAGATACTGTAATAAACTCAAGAAGCTGTTTGAAGCTATCACACCCTGTAAACTGAAGTGTTTGAAAACTGTTCAGAAAAAGGGAATATTGTAGGTGTTTTCAAACCTTGTTCTAAACAGGTCAGAGCATAGAGACCTACTGAAAATGCTAGTGCTGGCAGGAGGCTCTGGCAGTGGCATCAAGCAGTTTTGGCACTACCTGTTTTGATGATATTCAGCCTTCTGCAGGCTTACAGTCCATATCAATGTGTGAAGAGGTGCCTCTCCAAGGAGTCACGACTCCCCTGAGTCTCCCACATTCCCTGAGTGCTCCCATCTGAACCACTTCATATACAAGGCAAAGAAGCAGCTTTCTTTCAGACAAGACAGCAAATGTGTTTGAAATCCTGGAAAAGGGGCTGTATCACCCTGGTTCAGACACTATCCCAGCTGTCAAGCCAAGACAATGACAAAACAATGCACAGTTTCAGAGTTTTGATACTCATCCAGGAACCATGGCTGCTGGGTTATCAGTAAAACACAGGGACAGAATTACCTATTGTGCTACTCAGCTGTACTTGATGTAGGGCCCTGATTATTTGTTATGAGACAAACCTAGGACGTTGCCAGTAGCAAATATCTGCTTTGAAGCCTCTGGAAAAATAGAGACTTAGTCTGGCAATGGTTGGCAAGTGGTTGTCTTATCTCACAATACCTGCAGTTAAGGCTAAGAGGATGGTAGTTTTGGTGACATAGCAGAAGTTTTTGTACTAGAAGGACAACAGTAGACTCCAGAAAACTCTTCGAACATAAATAACAGTGAAAATGCTGTAAAATAAAAAATAACACTTAAGTGAAACTGTTTGGGACAAATTCATGTAAAATCTATGTTTCCTTCATATCACAAAGTAGGCACTTGTAGGACAAAAGCCAGAAGATTTAGGATGTAAACCTATGAAAAAGAAAATTAAAATGTCTTCTGTTGTTTAATTTTTTTTCTTTTATGAACTTTGAAGCAAGAAAGATTCATTAAGTGCCAGGAACTCTGAATTTTTCTCAGACCTTATTTGCTTTACTCAAACTTACCGCTTCTGAACTAATGAGTCTTTGTTAGAAGAACAGCCATAAGATCTTCTATTGAATGAAGAATGTTTTATAGTTCTGAAACCCAAGAAAGCCTCCTATGGCACTTCAGGCCATTGTCTGGGCACAGCTCAGGTTTCTCCCTATACTTGATAGGCAGTAGATGGCTTTGTGTATTTCCATCCTGAACACATTTTATCAATGTGGTTTGTTCAAGAAGCAGGAGTTATTATAAGTGAAAAAAACAGTTATGCAGAGAAAAAAATAATATATACCAGTGCTCAAACTGATTTATATGCAATATAGAAACTGCAGTAGTTAAAATCCATGCTTTGAGGGTATTTACAATTTTGGCAAAATTCTTCATCCTGTCTTCCTGTATAACTGAATCTTTGCATTTCAAATTTGTTTCAATGAATGGTTATAAGAAGTTTTTCTAGTGGGCAGTAATATTAATCACACTTGCAAAATACGAAGTAAAGTTGGAATGAAACTGTGTCATTAATGAAGACGATTTTAAATTCAGTGCACCTTTAAAAGTATTAATTTCATGGATTTCCATAATACTGCAGACCTCAGATTGTGGTTGTTTAGGAGCCTGATCATTTCACTTATGCAACTCTTGCTGCATAGAATAATTCATTTTAAGTATAGTAATCAGAAGAATGTCATAAATGCATATACCTATGTTTTAAAATAAAAAATTAAATGTGACTGTTTCTTCTTTGTTTCTTCTTCTGCAGCTATGTGTTTTTCCTCATTATAACTGAACATAATAAAATTTGTGGAGAAAAGTTATATCTTTTATTAGCTCAGCTGATGTTACTGGGAAAGACAGAACTTACTATGTTATTAGACATACAAATCTGAGACACCAGACACAACACTAGTTTTAAGAGGAGGAAAAAAGCCATTAGGCAAATGACAGTAACAAAAAAAACCAAAAACCAAAAACCAAAAAACAAAAAAACAAACAAAAACAAAAACAAAAACAAAAACAAAAACAAAACAAAACAAAAAACCCAGAAAAAATTAAAAACAAACAAAAAACCCAAACAAAAACAAAACCAAAAAACCCCACAAAACTACCCAAAGACTGTTTTCTTGGAGGCACTTTCTTTATCAGAGTCTCTATTTAATTAATTCCACCTGTTGAATATGAAATTCACAAATTAACTATGGAGTAAAGCAGATGAGCATCATGTTGTCTCGTGGTTGTGCACAGTCCTGTTTATCCTGATACAAAGGGATTGGAAAAAGGCCATAAAGTCAAAAGCACGGGAAACATTCTAAATTTGTCAAGCAGAAAGGTTAGCCAAGAATTTACTGGCTACTTTACATGAGGAATTCATGAGGAGGTGAGTAATCCACCTGAACTGTGCCAAAATAAATACAAAAGATGGGTGAAGATGATACTTTGATAAAGGCCTGTCAGATACTGCTCAATCTATCCTACGTCTTTCCTTCAGATTAAATTTCCTGTAATTGAATTTCAAAAGAAGAATGAGGAACAAGTTCCAACAGTGATGAAATAGAATTTAATATTATCATTATTCAGGTTTTTAACTATTTTGTACTTATTAATGACACATATAAGTTGTATGGTTTTCTAATTGATTTTATTATTTAATGAAAAAAATTGGGTGTAAAATCCAACAAGAAAATAAAAGAACATTGTCCCTATGTTTATTTTTACTAGATAATAAGGAAGTTATTTTCAGATTCTCATATCATGGATTTTTTTTATCTGTGGGTGGATACTTTACAAGGATTACGTAGGTAGTCCTGTTATAAGAAGTCATAAGAGCAAAACACAATAAGAAATAGCTAAGAAAAACATTCGTGTGTTTTGCTGTGTAAAGTATTCCATAAGAATGAGATTTGTAATTATTTTTGATGGTTCAAGTTTTAAAAGGAACAAATCTATATGCCCTACTCCTTTCATTTTAAAAGGGGGGGAAAATCAAACCAAAAAACCCTCTTACAATAAGCAAGATTTCATTTGTAGCTAGCACATAGGAAGTTGATTAAAATTTTCCAGACAGGAGAGAAAAATTTTCTTTTAGTCAAAAACCTGTCAATGGAAAATAAAGGTTCAAGTCAGCCAAACTGGTCACATGTTCTTTTTGAAGGGATTTGGTAGGAAAGCCAACTTAAAAAAGTAAATGCCATTTCAGAAATTATTTAAAATTTTAAAATTTCTTCTTGAACAGTTCATTATGCCATCCTAATTAACCAAGGTGTTTAGAACAGTTACTAACCTTTCACTCTATGTTAGCATATAATTATGTATTAACTTATGTCTTTATTCAGAGTTATCATAGCTATTCAGAAGAGTTTGACAAAAATGGTGGAAACTCCCAATCATTTTCAGAATCCTTCCTTAGCAGAAAAATATTTTTTTTTAAAGAAATTAGTTTACCCCAATGAAATATTTGTTCTCTTCCTTATTTTCCTTGATTTTTAAAATTTGCTTAATTGCACTGCTTTCTGTAACAAGTTGACATGTCTTTGGCAATCGATTATTATCATTCATAAAAAAGCATTCCTACAACAGGCTATATTTCTTAAAGTGTCTAATTAAAATACTTTGATAGTCACTGAGAAATTAGAATTAATCTCAATACAGTAAGTGTTTTATATATAGACAGTGAGAAATTTAATTTTAGAGAAAATATTCTGTGATGGAATTCCAAGATGAAATGGAAACTTCAGTTTTGACCACAGAACCAGCAATAATGTATTTTTAGAATATATTGATCATATGTGGCCCTTTGTAATACCTATTAGGGAAAATTAATATTCTTAAAGCTGCCTTTTATCTTTAGTTGTGTTTTAAGTCACAGTAATCTGTATTAAAGTGTTCTGAATTGTATATTTTAGGGATGCTTTTCAACCAAAGGACTTCTTTTAAGCATACTATAATAGCCTTCCTGAAAGCTTAGTTTTGGACACTTAAAACAAAGAGTTGGAAAAGCCTCTCTGTCTGGCTTTTGCTCAGGAGATTGTGCATGCATTTCAGATGATTTTGCAGTCTAACAGAGGATGCTGTAGCAGCCCCTGGTCACATGAAACAGTTTTCCAGTTCTTTAGAAGTACAAGCATCTGCCCTGCCTGCCATCATTGCTCCCTTCCCAAGGTTCCAGTATAGATCCTTAAAGAACAAATGGACAATTAAAAAGCAAAAACCAAAATCAAAAAAGCCAAAAAAATAAAAAACAAACAAACAAAAAAAACCCTAAAAAAGTAAACTAAGAAAAGCAATTTCTTAGTCTCAGATATATTAGTTCTTAAGGAGATACAAGGCTTCATCAGACTGCTTCTGTAAGAAGAGGCACATTTGCTATATCTCCATAAAATAAATTCACTTGCTTAGCTTAAAAATAGTATTTTGTTTTGAGACATCTAATTTTTCTTTGGTCCCTAATATGCCCACTCCAAAAAAAACCAAAGGAATGTCTTTATTCTAAACTACAGATCATGTCAATCTAAAGGTGTTATGAAAATTAGAGCTGGGTGTAAAATATATCAGTCTGACCATCCAGTACATCTTGTTTCACTATTCAGTGTAGCATAGTCTGCCTTCTTTGCTCTTGCACAGCTTTAGAGGTTGCAGATTTGCACCATATTTTCCATGTGATTAAAAAATATTGTGGTATACACAGAAATTCTATAAAGTTATATCATAGTAAGTATTTTCCAGATGAAAAATTCAAGCTCTAGGTAACTAAGAATGAGAAATATGTTCAAAGAAATTGTTCCCTCATTGTATAATCTATATTCTATATCTTGGAATATGCATGTAACCTATAGGCCTGTAAAGATATTTTAATATTTTTGCTGATGAAAATGCCATCTTTGCAGGTTATATTTATTAGATTAGATTTTAGCATCATAGTGTTTATTGAAATATGTCTAAATCCTTTTGTGAAAAGTATGCTACAATGCCAGCACTGGCTTCACTGTTCTTTAAACAGCCTAACATTAAAATGCTAAAATTGAGATTATCACATGAATTGTTATATTTTAAGTTACTGACATATTTCTGTTATTGTTATATGTCATGTGTGGAATTTTCTGTGCAATATTGCAGGTGATACAGAAACACTAAATAGAAAGATTACAGATCTTTCTGTCTTCATTAATTGATGAACTGTGCTCTACCTTTGATGGATCATAAATACCTTTATTTTCCTGTCTGTAAGATTATTATAGGCATGCAATGCAACTTGTTAATTTTAAATATTCTTGCAAAGTTCACAATCAAAAACTCCAGAATCTGAGTTCAGAAATAAAAAATGTTTGGTTTTGATCTTGAATGAAAGCTTTAAAATCTTCACTGAGAGAAAACTTGTTTGTCTGGATGTCAGCGATCATTATGCTTTATAAAGATTTAATCCGTAAGATGGGAAAACACTAGATTGCTGTGTATCAGCACTGATCTTTGCTTCCATTTGAAGCAATTCTGGGTCAGCTGAAACTGTAATTTTTTATACTTGCTTGATGCCAGTCCATATTCCAACTTGAAACATGACCTGAATACAAATTCAACATACACCACATAGATGAGATATAGAGAAGCAATGACAGAATTGAAGACACTTGCTAGTAGGAAAAGAATAAAATTTTGAGAAGCACTCTTGCTTAAGGATACTCTATGAGTCTGAAATGCATTTTGCCATATGATAAACTGACTGATTTCTAGGAGATTAAAGCTACCCTCATTGTTCATCTTAGAATTTGAAAGATATAACAGTGGGTAAAGGGAGATACATGGCCAACCAGGTCAAATTTGTTATTTATATTGTGTTTTACACGATATAATAAATTATCTACTAGTGCATTGGAAGTTAAAAAGAAACATATTAAAATATGTCAAAACTGAAAACAAGCAAAAAAAATAAACAACAGGTCACTTAGGGGAAAAAGAAAAAACAACAAGGAAGATGTGTTACTTGGAAAGCTGTTATTTTTACTAGGCTAGGAATGTCAAAACCTTAGCTGACCTGATGACAAAGACTCAAACCTTTAAATCCATGCTGACATACTGCACAACAGTTCTGTGCACTTGAAGTCAGCGTGTCAGCGCTGAGCCAACAGAATTGAGTTCACTGTCATCCCTCCTCACTTCTTTTTCATTTCAGCAGCGTGCCTTGCCCCTCTCTTTTGCTGGTGGAGGGAGTGCCTGAGCAGCAACATACGTCAGGGAATCCCTCTGCTTCTGCTCCAGCTCTGCTCTTCCACAGCAAAGAATCTCACTCATCAGGTCAGACTGGGACATGAAGTTTGTGCTCATGAAATCTAAAACCCTAAATTACTGCATTTACTTGTTAAACTTCTCACTTGGAGGATACAGAGTTTTAGATTTCATGAGCACAAATTTCATGTCCTTCTAGCCTTGCTCCCTAGACCAAAGCACATTTGGTAATTGATCCAGTGAGTGATTTAGATTAGTGGTTGCCATGGGCCTTCCTGTGATACTACATGGGCCTAAGAGATTTATTTTCATAAACCACTTTGCTATAGAAGAAGAATACCAGTGATCACTTGGTTTTATCAGAGCCGTTGCAACTTTTGCTTCCAATATAAATCCAAACTGTGAGGTCCAGGACCTTTGCTGTGCAGTGAGCTAGACTAAGAACAATGTGAACTGTGCAGGGCTTGGACTTTGATCTGCAACGTGATATTTCTAGAAAAAAACCACAAATTACATTTTCTTCAGTTATTTCATTAATGCTTCATCCCAAATATATTATTTTTTTTTCAAATAAATTTCACTTTTACATTAAACAAATTTTGTTTGTCTCTGTGTGTGAGATCAATGTATTTATTACCCTTTATTATTGATTGAAGAAATAGAAAAAAAATATAATTTTAAAATATGCAAGACTTATAAGTTCCCAATTTAGCTGCAACACAACCTGAGATAAATACATTTGTGTATTTGTAACTCAAAATCTTTTTTGGTAAACGAATGAATGAATTGTTTCTGAGCTGTCCATCTGCCTCAAATAAGATTATTTATACTGCCTATGTTTAATTTAACCACAGAAGGAGGTTAATTCTGGTAATATCCCTGAGTAATGACTTCCTTTTTTTAATTGCAATTAGAGAATGAGGTATTCAATTTAGTCATTTATTCATTAGTAGAGTATAATAGATAAATTAAAGACACAAATTGTCTTCAGTGTTATGTAAATAATGAAAAGTCTCTTTCCCTACTGTAGTTATACTTTTGATGAGTAGACTAAGATAGTTTTCATCACATGAATATTACATTGTGCTGCTTGACAGAAAGAATTAATCGCATTTTTGTGAAAGAAGGCCTTATGTTTATTTCAAAGAGATTGCAAAAGATGATACTAAGACCTAATTTTGTTTCACCTCAGCAGTACCTTTGCAGAGACAAATGTAGTGCTGAAAGAAAAGCTGGCTATTGTGCCAGATTTGCAAGCACTGCACAAAACACTTGTTGTCCTGTTCCATCAGTTTTCACTCTGGGCAAAATTATTTTTGCCATTCACTACACATTATAGTAGGAAAAAGGCTGTTAAAGAGGACGTTTAAAGTGATTTGCTTGCTTTGTTGTAGAACTGAAGCAAGCATGTGGAGCATTGCAGTCTCCCTGAAATGAGTGTGCAATTAAGCAGATTAGTGGAGAAAGTGTCCTGGGTCTGCATCACTATTTCCCTTTCAGGTGTTCTGAAAGGGGATCACAGCACGAGGAAAGGATAAGGCACTTTCTTTACAGAACTCTTCTCACATCTCAATCTTGTATTTCACCTATTACAGTAGGATATGGCAAAATCCATCTAAAAAGAAATTCTGATCTTTTGGTAAGTCTCACAGTTTTTAATTCTGTTTCATATCCTTGATAAAACAGGGATAGGTCTCCTGAGCGCTGTAGAAGAAAGTCCCCACAGTTCACATGGCTGCAGAGGTGAACCTGAGTTTCTTTCCATTCTAAGTATATTCCAAACAGGTATGACTGCTATTTCTGAGACCTTATATAGCACAACCATCCTTTCATTCTACCTGCTCCTTGACTGCCTCCACACTCGAGCTCTACGGTGTGCAACTATGGAGCATCTGGTTGTTGAGAATTTTATGGATGTTTCTCCTTGTTGACTCACTTATCCCCTAAAATAACTGGGGAATGTTCTGGTTTTTGGAAAAAAGTCAATGTGTGTTGTCCTCGTCCCATCTTTTCTTGCCAACCCGGCATGAGATGTGAGATTTGTAATGCAATAAGGTACCTGTTGACTTCAACCCAACCTCATTTGTATGAAGCTCATTTATCTGAAATACTCATTTCAATAAACTTTTTGCTGGAGACTAATAGAAATTACATTGTCCAAATCTTGTTCTACTGATGAATGTTAAGGATATTTTTGACCCAAATATTCATTTTTTAAGCATTATCCTACTAATCACTCTGATTTTTCAGTACTTTGGTATTAATGCTGGCAAGTTGCTGACACCTGCTAAATGGTATGTGTTCTACAAAAATAAAATGATTAAGGTATCCTTTTAGTACCATTTCCATAAATTTTCCTGTACAGAGAGAGCTAAAAGTTAAATACTCTGAAACTAAAACAAAAAAATCCTGAGGTAACTCTGCAATGCCCAGATTTCAAATTATCAATTTATATTATTTTCTTACAGTAAGTGAAATCAGGAATAGAATTTATTTCATTCATATTAATGCTAATTTAGTTTGGATTTGCTATTTTTTTCTTCTGGCTGTCCTTACATACAGACAGACAAAACAGGAAAAAGAGCAATACCAAAATGAAGAATGGGTTTATTGTAGCAAGGCACCTGGAAGGTTTTGTAGACAACAGGTTCTCTATTTTAGTCTAAATGCTGAAAGTAATGAGGAGCAGAGGGAGATGAGAGGACAGGAGGGTGAATAGTCACCTGTAGGCTCGCTCTGCAGGCACCAATAGGCAGATTTCCAACCCAGTTTTTAACTATTTAGGATTTAAAACTGTGCCTACAACAGCCTCAGTGAAGGCTAATTCTCTTTTCTGGGGCACACATATTCACTTTCCCACCTTAACACAGAAAATTAGTTAGGGAAAAACTTGAAGGTGGATTGAACCCAGACTGACTACTTTGTTGACATTCCCTTGGTTTGCTTTGTTAAAAATGTCACTTGGGAGTGGTTTTAAAAAGAGCATCTTCAGGGACATTCATTTTCCTCCAAAGTAAAATTTCTGTTGAGGTAAACTGTGAAAAGTCCAAATAAATGTTTTTGGGTTATCATAAAATGCTCTCACGTGATCAATGGCTCCACTTTCTTTGGGCAGTCTGTGTGTCAGGATCAAGGTGGGGGGAGGTGCAGTGAGAAAGCTGCACTTGAACAAATGAGTACTATTTACAGAAAGGATTTGTTTCCTTGCTCTTGCTGAATAAGCATTTATAAAACTGAACCAAACTTTCATTTACTTTGCAGGTTCTACTGAGTCCTTGTTTAGGATAGCCTTCATTATTCACTTCAATTTAACACCTCAGAACAGGTCAGGAGAAAATACATCTGGACTTAGAAATTACTGACTGCATTTCTTCTTCTCTAGTAAGAAAAACACATACTTTGAGAACCAGCAAAGCACTGGTGCTCTGGAACCACGGTTAAGAAAAATATAACTGAAGTAGATCCAGAGGAACATTTGCCAAAAAAATTCACATCCTTCCTGGTTTGTAAATTTTGAGCACCTTAAGTACTTGGCAAAATGTTTTTAAGTTACAGCAGGCAAAATTCCAGCTGCAAAATTAGAACTTTAAAGAGGTTTGATTAATTTGCCATTCAGGCTTGTACTATTATAATTATGTTTTCTCCAGGCTGTTTGATTAAAGAAATAAGTAAGCCACTTCAGCATTAGAGGCAATAATATTGAACGTGCTGATCCTGGTGGGAACTTAATACTTCCTTCTACAGAGACAATGATGCAATCACTTAGTAGATGGGAAATGGCACCTTTGTCTTGAGGTATCACACTGTAAGTAACAACAGGAAAAGCAATACTGTTCTGCCATGGCAAGCTCTCTGTGTTAAAGAGGCTGAGTCATCTCTGCAGATAGTCAGAAAGTAGATGGCTTTTTCCATAAGAGTTCTCTTGTTCTTAAAGTTTTGTACAACATATTTTTCACAGTAGAATGAAAAAAAAAAAAACCCGACAATAAATAAATCAAGACAAATAAGATTTTAGTCAATGCAGAGGCCTGTGACACAAATAAACTATAAATGGACTCATGAAGATATTATCAACATTAGCTACACTATACAGCATGAAACTATTAAACTCTGTGACAGCATAGCCAGACAGAACTTCACTTAAATATTTGAGTAATACAATCACCAAATAGTCAAACAAAGCTAGGTCTCATTGCATATAAAAGGCATCCTGACAACTAAAGCTCCCAGAGCAAGAACAAGATAAGCATGAGGGACATTCTTTCAAATACTAGCAGATGGCTGTCAAGATAAAAGTTATGAGATAAAACCCCATTTCCTCTTGTGATAGTGCAACACTAGTGCAAGCACACAGAGCAAAAGTGAGTAGAACTGGAGAAAGTGAAGGAAGACAAGCTCATTTCAGTCCTGACTTCTCTTGTTGAATAACTTCCAAGCCTGGTCAGTGGGATCTCTACAACTAAAATCCTCCAAGGGCTCCATCCACTGATAGTAACTGTGTGGCACGTGCTCCTTGGTATTATATATACTGACAGCTAATTTAGAGTGGGACTCTCAAAAGATGTAGGGTTCTGTGTATGATGAATACACAAAATGATACACAGGTGATGATGAATATTAAAACCTGACCATTAAAAATCTGCTACTATTGAACAAACTCTAAAGCTGGCTTGATTTGACACTCTTCTAAACAGTTGCATCATGGTAGTTCTCTAGCAGATATATGAATATGTGTATATATACATACATATATATAGATATATACATATATATAGATATATACATATATATATATATATACATATGTATATATATGTATAAAATACAGACATACATGTGTTCAGTTTGAAGAAGATGATGTGTCATTTTTCCATAATAAGATAATTTACACATAATATACAGAACTATGGGGTTAGCATTTGGTATAAACTTAGCAACATTGGCAGAGAAGGAATTCCACATCCTTTCAAGTTAGGAGTCAAAATACCTTATTCTTAAATCCTACATAAATATTTAAACTACAATCATGTTACAACTTCTAACCTGGAAAGCAAATCTGAATGGTATTAACAATTCTTCTTCTTAAAGAGCACCAAAAAAGACTTAATTACTTCTGCCTATCCTTCATACCATGTTGGAAACAGCCTCTCTTCTCACCAAGAATTCACAGCAGATGTAACTTTGGAGCAGTCTAATTTAATTTCATTTTTATTCAGGAACTACTTAATGCAAATTGCAATAGCAAGTTGCTTCATTACTAGATTAGAGATGTGGGGTCTCATGGCCATTATTCTGTCTGATGCCATGAATCTTGAAAACTCTCTGTTCCCAGTAGTTACACAGCTGCTGCTGTGAAGCAGCCTGAATGTTCTGAGCTCTCCAGAAGCAGAGGAATTTGTCTTCAGAAGTGTGAGCTCAAACTTGTTCCAATTCAGGTGAGCATAAATCCTTGGGCAAACGCTACAGTCACAATTCTTGGTTTGCTGTTTGCAATTTTTTCCAGAAATTGAAACAGTTGTTACATCAACATTTAGTTGAAAATCTGCTTCTGGGCTTGTGCAAAATCTGTTTACGCTCTACTAGTGGTCCAGAACTTTGGTGGATCTCAATCTGCTTTCCTGTGTGGCTGAGAAAAGAAGAGGATGTAGCAAACAATTTTAAGTAGGCAGCCTGTAGAATGAAAGACACCAATAGGGCAAAATATCAATGCTAGAAGAAGCACACCTCTGAAGTGGTGGTTTTGGATATAATATTGAAACTATGGATTATAC
The DNA here is from genome assembly GCA_025584955.1 of Alethe diademata. Taxonomy (NCBI): domain Eukaryota; kingdom Metazoa; phylum Chordata; class Aves; order Passeriformes; family Muscicapidae; genus Alethe; species Alethe diademata. The sequence goes on from JANRMJ010000001.1 coordinate 77,190,129, forward strand.
CTGGATTTCTTAGCTCAGTCTAAGATTATTTTTTTTATTGATTTGTTGTAGAGAAAAAGAAATGTGCCTATGCCAAAGGGTAGGCTAGGATTTGCAAACAGTTTTATCAATTCTTGATCTTACAGACTGTTACACAAAATCTTAAGTGTCATTCACATGGAAAGAAAGTGACACCTGAAAAGAATCAGCTTGAAGTTAATGAGACCATTTATAGAGATAGATTCATCTTATAAGGTTTCTTTTTTAAAAAGTAGGTAAGCTAGAAAAGCAGGATGATTTGAAAACAACTCATTAGTCAGAGAGCTATCATAAAACTAAACCTCTGCCTTACACAGCTCTTAAATGAAACTGCATTCCTTAACTAATATTTTCTAACATACACAGAGATTTTATATGTATTTTACCATAAATATTTAAACAACGTGATGGATATCTCCATCTGTTTGAGGCATGCTAGGTCTTCTGCTTCTATTCTGGCACCAAAGATTGCCACAGAAATGTTTTTAAGCTGCATTGCATTTAGGCCTAAAAAAATTATATCATTTCATTTAGATTTAGGGTATGAAATATGTTACAAAAATTTAAGAGGTCAAAATAGATTTTAAAATTGCTCTGTACAGTACAGAGGATTTCAAATTAGGGCCCAGGTTTACATAATGATGGCACACCTCCCTGATCTATAATAAACTTGAACCAAGTGTTACACTAACATCACAGGTGCTGGTTTGGGCATTTAAAACCAAAGCTTCACCTGTGGTAGTTGAACTTCTGGTGCCAAATCTTCAGAAGTCAGGGAGTTATAAATCATATTTTGACTTTCCATGGAGTTGTGACCACAGATCTATATCTCAAGCCTTCACATTCAATTCTACACCAAAGTCACAGAATGGTTTGTGTTAGAAGGCATCTTAAAGAGCATCTAGTTCTAAACCCTGCCATGGGCAGGGTTACCTTTCACTGGACCAAGTTGCTCACAGACACATCCAGCCTGGCCTTGATCACTTCAAAGTGTGGGGCAACTACAGCTTCTGTGGGCAACTGTTCCCTTGACTCACCACCCTCAGAGTAAAGAATTTTTTCCTAATATCTACTCTAAACCTATTTTCTTTCTGTTTGAATCAATTCCTATACTTTTGGAAAAAGTCCCTCTCCATTTTTCTTGTAGGTTCCCTTCAGCTACTGGAAGGCCACAATTAGGTCACCCAAGCCTTTTCTTTTCCAGTTGGGACCAATCCCAATTGTCTCAGCCTTTCCTCATAGGGGAGGTTCTCCATCCCTCTAATCACCCTGGTGGCCTCCTCTGGACACACTCCAACAGTTCCCTGTGCAACTTCCTCTGCTGGGACCCCAGAGCTGGATGCAGCACTGCAGTGGGGTCTCACCAGAGCAGAGCAGAGGGGCAGAATCCCCTCCCTCCCATGCTGGCCACACTGCTTTGGATGCAGCCCAGGGTACTTCTGGTTTCTGGGCTGTGGGTGCCCCTGGTTGGGTCATGTCCAGCCTCTCATCCACCAGCACTCCCAAGTCCTTCTGGTCAGGGCTGCTCTGATCTCTGATCTGTTCATCTCCAGCCTGTGTTGATACTTATCTGCAGCTCCTTGCACTTGTTCTTGTTACACCTCATGAGATTCCCATGGCGACACTTCTCAAGCTTGTCCAGGTCCCTCTGGATGCCATCCTTCCTTCAGGTGTGTCAGCTGCACTATTCAGCTTGGTGTCATCTGCAAATATGCTGAGAGTGCACTTGATCCCTCTATGTCATTAATGAACATATTAAATATCATAGGTCCCAATATGTACTCCTGAGGGACACCACTTTTCTCTGATGTCTATCAGGACTCTTAGCCATTGAACACTATCTTACTAAATAAAACATTCAAAATCTCATTTTATAAAGTTAGAAGATGTCATAAAATCTCTCACAGAAACCATTACCTGTGAAGTAAACAAAACAAAGGATTAAAGATCTGATACAGTAAAATGTTTAGCATCCTTACCACTCGTCATTTTAGTGAGAGGCTCAAGGGCAGTCATTACTTCATGATATTTCTGTAACTTGCCATAGGTGTGGATTTTATTTGTGTCTTTAAGGTGTGGCTTTGGCATACAGGTATGGACAGCAGACTGAGATCTATCATTATAAACAGCTATGGTCAATGAAAGTTTCCTAACTATTTTCACTACAGAGCATTTCATGTGCAGCATTTATTTTGAAGCATACTCCTCCCTGATGTGCTGACCTAGGAGTTATCTGTATAACTATCAGCTGGAACTCAAAACAGCAGAGGAACTGTACAGAAAATATCTGAAATATTGCTTTATAACCAAAAAAAATTGGTTAATCAACATCACAGAAAGCTGGTAAAACAAATTAGTAGAATTGGAAGTCTAGTAGAACAGAAACCGTTTATTTGGGAAGCCTGAAGAGGAGAAAAGGGGACCAATATTATACTGTAGATCAAGAATGCTTTGAAGTCACTCTCTGAAGCTGAGAATAAGGTGAGAGGCAAATTTGTTGCATTTCTCTAGGTGAAGATAAAAGGAGAAAGAACAAAACAAAAGCTCTTATCAAAAAGAAGCTGCAGATGAAATTTTTGATCAGGCAACAACAGCAACCAAAGGAAGAAAGCGATATGGGACTAAGTGCTTAATTATTTATTGAAAAGAGCATGTAGGGCACAGTCCCACAAAATGTGTGGAAGGGTATGTTAGGGAAGTTCAAATGTTCAAAGAATGATAAAATTCTTTCTGGTGTACCTCATAAGTAATTGAGACCATATCACAGTTATTCTTGAAGAAATAATTAGAGTTGCTACGTCAGGAGGTTTACCCTCCAAAGGAAACTGTATCAATGGAAAAAAGCTATAATTGATCAATTCTAGATTTAGTTCTTCAACTTGCCTTCTCAATTCATTGAATAATCAATTTATAAGCAACTGAATGACAACAGAAAAAACATGCATTGTTTCTGATTGTTGCTATTACTTTTTGATAATATACCTGGCCTAGAAGATAAGGATGATGTAATATTTGCGATATATTTTTACCTCAGTAATCTTTTATCTCAGTAATGTGGCATTAGTCACATGACATTTTGAAAATAATGAAGGTCAGGTAATATATTATGGGCATAAGCCAAATTCCCAAGTCAGTGTATGGTCTTAGAGTGGATAATAACTGTTCGCTGATAAGCTGAGGAGATTTTTCAGATGAATACCTGTAGGGATCTGGCTTGGACCAAGTTCTAAATTATATTTTCATTAATGGCTTTAAAGAAAGAAATAATTAAGATTATGTTTGTAAGACTTGCACAAAATGCCAGTCTAAGAAGAATTTCTAGTTCAAAAAACAAAACAATAGTTCTAAATGCATCTGATATTCACAAGATCAAAATAAGTTAAAAGAAACCAGTACTTTGCTAAAAAGGAGGCATCAGACAATCTTTCTGAGACAAGAGTCTTATCTCCAGCAGGCACTGAGCTCTGTGAATTTCTGCTGGTGGAGACCCCCATGAATGCAAACAGCAGAAACACTTTCCTGTCAATGTGGGGTACAACCCTTCAATGACCCTGGTGCCAACCCCAAGTGCTGTGAGGGTGGCTTGCTTAGAAAAGTCACAGAGAGGAAGTCTAATTTAAAATCTTCTCTTATTCTTGCTAATAAATTATTAGAAGCCCATCTCTCCACTACAGGACACTAAGTTCATTGTTTCCTGCTATGTCTTTCTGAGTTGCAAAAGCTCGCTCTCCTTTTCCAGGGTTGGAACTAGCAAGAAATCTATCTTAGATTCTATTATAGTTTCTTCTCCTCTGAAAAGGCAAGGTTTATTTGTTCTTATTGCATGAAACTTTGAAGAAGGTAGATTTCAAGGCAAAACAGTGTTCAGCTGAGATGTCAAAAAATAATCTTACACTTTCACAACAGAAGCAGGTTTGGGCTCTGGCCTCTAACTCCAAGTGCTGAATGGAAACTAGAAACACATGGACACCATTTGTTAAGTTTCCAGCTTTTATATATTTTACCTAGAAAGGAACTGCTTATTTTCCTTGTACCACAGCAGGTTGCTCATGATTGCAAGTTCAGTACCTCTTGTCTGGAATAAAAACCTCCTAAGTTTTGAAAAATTACTTGAAGACATCTCCAACCTTGGCATAGACAGTAAGTTACAAAGCCAACCCACTCACATGGCTATCCTTCAGTGTTTTACTGGAGAAAAAATAATCCTGTCTCTTATTTAACAAAGAGGTTAAGAATCTAGCACATCCAGACTCCTGGAACAGCAGGAAAAACAAGAAGAAAGTTTTAGTCCTTTTGCAAGCACAGTCTATGTTTCTTTTTATGCCTGACCTTTACCACTTTCTTAATGGTATGGGTGAATGAAATATCCACAAGGCCATGAGAGTTTGGAAAAGGCCCCAGAAAGCAAAGCTTTTTGAGTATGCAACCAATCTCTTGTTAACCACTGCAAAGTTAGGTCCAAAATAGTGGTTATAAATACTGTAGTGAGATAATTGCACACATGCTCCTATTTGATTTTAATATCTGCTCTTGCTGAAGAAAGAACATGGTAAGGTAACCATGAGTTGTCTGTGTCTCTCTGAAAAGATGTCAGGGATTTTTTCAGTGAGAATTTTGGTTGCTAGAGAAAAGAGTTGATTTGGCTCAGGAGTAGAGTGGTGTAATTGCAGATTTTATTCAGTTCCTCTCTTTGTCATCGATAACACACCACAATTATTTCCAGAGATTCTGCCTGTGGTACCACAAAAGGGACCACAATATCAATTTAGATCTAAATACCAAGCACAATAGCTATCCTCTGGACCAGCTAGGGGGAAGGTCATCGCCACTGATTTTATTAATACCTGGTAGCTGGTACAGCCTTCTAATTGACACAGATATCTTCCTTCAAGTACTAAAATTGAGTTCGGGGTAGAAGTATAAATTCTGTATCAGCCTTTTCCTTTCTTTCCTCATTTTATTCCAATATTATTCTCACTGTATTCTTAGAGATTTGTGAATCTAATTCTGCTAACCAGAAACCTCATTTCTGCACAGAATTAAACTTGATACTTATACAGTTGCAAACTGGTCTTTATTCTTTCTGTCTGTGAGGACAGTTTTTCTTGAGGATATTTCTTCTGCCAGGAAGTAGGAGGTCCATGTGGTGGTAATCCCTCTTACATTATTTCTTTCATGAATGAGATCTCTGTCACAGCTTACCCAAGGTGAAAAAGTGACTTGGTACTAATCTGATTTAATCCAGGGTTTTTGTTTTTTTTTCTAGTTTTATATTTATGAACTCAAGGGGTTTATTTTCCCTGCATGGATTCAGTCTTCCGTGTCATTGCAACAAATTGCCACCCTTTATCTCGAGTGGATGATAGTGAAAAAGGTTGTACCAAAATTGTACTTGTGAGAAGTAGAAATCAACAAGAGACACTGGTTTTTTTCAAAACTGAAATAAAACACTGAGATTTTTTTTCATGCTGTTTGGACTGAGTGAATAGAGTACACCTAAACTTCAATAGTATATTTCATGAATTTAGAAGTAAAGGTTAAATGGGCAGACCATATCTTGCTAAGGAGGATCAATGTATTTACCTGCCAGGTGAAAAGTTTTCTAATCAAGAAGCATGACAAAAAATTTGCCTGAAATGCAGCCAGAAGTGGCTGTAAGAAAAAAAATCTCATAAAGCCCAACCATCCAAATATGGGTTAGCCATCTGATGTAGGCATCAGCTGAGTGATAAGCTACAGCCTGTTGACTGCACAGAGTTCCTGTATTATTTTTTAAATAAAACCTTTGCAAGTTTGTAATCTACTCTTCCATTGCCAACAAATAAATACCTGCCTGATTACAGATATTAAAAGCAGGAATTATCTCCTATTGCAAAGGTGCTGACTGTTCTGAAAAACCTGGCTGTTTGGATCAATAGTCAGAGATCTCTGCACAATGAGAATCTGGATCAGGGACTTTGTTAAAATATCTAAGATCCAAGTGGATCTACCTTCATTGATCAAAGGATATTCTGACAGAGCCAATATTATTGCAGGTGCCTTGAGGAGTGATGTTTCTATTACCATACTTTTTATAGAATAATAAAAAAAAATAAAAACCACAACAGTGTGGATCAATAAACAGACAATCATTCAAAGCAGAAAAGTAACTGGGAATTTTAAACATATTTTATCCACACACACATTATTTATTCTTGTCCACGTCTTCTTCAAGTTCTTAGACACTAGGGACTTTGCAGGTTGAAATTAGTGAATGTGCATACTGCAATGCCGTATATACTCCTGTGTTAGACTAACGAGAAGATGGAGGGAAAATACACCCGGACTTCCAAAAGTCTTAACAGAATCATTGTGACAACATGGAATAATTTGTTTCCTCTACTTGTCAATGCTGACACCTTGCCAAAATGCCGTGTCTAGGTTGGTAAGGATATACAGAGTGACAGCAAAGAGAATTAAAAAAGAGCATAACAAGCAATGTAAAATATTTGCTACACTGTCTTGTAAAGACTGAGTCAAAAGATCAAGTTCTACTACACAAAAAAAAAAAAGACACTAAAAAAGACACTAAAAAAGGACACAGTTTTCTGTAGAAGAAAAAATTACTGAAAATGATCAGTCAGTTCTTCTCTGGTGTTAATTGGTTGGTTTGTTTAGAGAGAGGGCTGGCAATAGATATTTATCAAAGGTGATTGGTTATTAGGAGGTTTTCATAGAGTAGTAAAATGCTAAGGGCTGGAAGGGACCTTTAGAACCATCTAGTTCCAACCCCCGGCCATAGGCAGGGACATCTCCCACTAGACCAGCTTGCTCAAGGCCTTATCCAACAGTCCTTGAAGATTTCCAGGGATGAAACATCCACAAGCTCCTTGGACAACCTGTGTATAACCTGCAAGCCTAGTTATAAACAGGAAAAAGGGTTGTCTTGGTGAGTTTATAAGATCCTTTTCCCTGCAGATTTTTGTGAAAGGGAGGTAGCCAAACACCTTTCAAGACAAGGTTTCAAGTATTATTTTCCTTCATATAGGACAGACTGAGTGGACCTTCTAAAGGTCCCTTTGAGGCAAAAGTGTTTGAAATTCTCTTAGATTTTTCTCTTTTTTCTTGAGCCTGTGTGAAAATTCTATGTTGTGCTACACTCAGATCATCATTAAATAACTTGGTTTAAAGTTGTCTTAGGACTCTCTTGTACTGCAGGAGCCTTTAGCTTACAACATTTATAATCCAGATTCAGAGATATTTTAATATTGTTTTCAAGGCCAAAAAATATACTCAAATGACAGTTCTTCATAGTTTCTCAGAGTTGTTCCCTGACTTTATTACTCCCAAATCAGCAGTAGTACAGATTTTGTATTTCTTTTAATATGTGGAAACTGGATTATTTTCATTTCCCTTTATTTAAGATTGGTTATGTTCATATCAAAGATACAAAGCATGTTATTTCCTTTGCATAGATCACAGTGTATCAGGCATCAATTTCAAACAAGTAACTCTTGAGGTCAATTTTTGTTGCTGCTCTATCTTTACAATCTTTCTATTTAAATGGGGAATCAATAGCAAAGACAGTAATTTCTTTCCTTTTTATTATTCTACAAGTCTCCTAAAACATCAAATCTATCTAAAACAATTCTATGCTGAGATTAAAATATTTCTCTATACAGGATCAGAACGGATGATAATTTCTAGCAGCAACAAGCTATGTTTAAATCTCAAAAGTAGTAAATAATTTGACCCACTAATGCATAGGCCATTCCTTTTCATTTTCTAGTGATTGTAACCATTAAGTTTGTATTTTCTTCACACAGACAATTTTTGTACACTTTTGTTGCTGTTGCTGAACTGAAAACTTTAAACTAGATTTGTGTTTTCCTGAAAGGTCAGCATCTTCACCCAGAGGAAGTAACTGAATTGGGCTAAAAATTTGGATATTTCAGTCTTTATATTGCTTCCAGTAATGAAAACCTTTGCTGTTGATGACTTCCCCCCCCACACACACAGTTTCAAACTGCTTTGAAAAATTTACAAAAAGTTTCTACTGTTTAATATATTGCATCATAAACTTCAATATGAAAATGTTGAATGTGTAGAATGTGAAAAACCATCAGAAATTTGAAGAGAGAGCCATATTTTCACTTGCTTATATTTTTCTCATAACCTGCACAATATGCAACACGTAGAACATGCGATTGGGTTTGTTACAGTTTACTACATAAAACTTCATGAGGCTTCACGAAGTTGGAAACTCTTTCAAAGACCTTTTGATGTCAATGTATTGAGATAACACCTTGGTAGGAGATGTGCTTCAAGATGCCATTGTGGTCAGGTAGATTAAGGCAGGGTCTCTAGAATTTTTGAAAATGCGTTTAGAGTTTGGTGGAAGAAAAGAAATAACAGAAAAACCCTGAACTTCCAATCCTTGATCATTGCAAGAATCTCTGAATGTTAACTTGTCTGAAGTTTATTTACCTATTTTGCACCAAAAAATATAGTTGGAAATAAATGGTTCATTTCCCTTTACAGTTATTCATTAGAGACCCCTCTGAAAGATAACTTCAGATTATTAGCAGATAAAGACAGTGTCAAGCTTCAAATAACTTGAATCTATTTTTGTTGCATATATTTTTGTTGCTGCTGCTGCTGTTAAAAATTCTTAATGGAATTTAATTTCTGTCCATAAAAATCAAATGTGAAATAATTAGTGTCCTTTTCAAGAAGTTTAATAGTAAGCAAACATCAGAAATGCAAAAATATTTCTGTGGATTGTGAAAACAGTTGCCATAGAGAAAAACATGCCCTTTTCTTTTAAACCTTTGTTCCTCTCAAATGAAAGGGAAGTTAACATATTGTACTACCAAGATGTCGTAGTTTAGCTTTAAGTAAATCTCCAATTACAATTTATTATTTTATTATCATATTTTGATTGGCTTGATTAACATTTATTGCTTCTCTCACTCAGTTCTAACTTGTACAAGTGGGGGAAGAACTGGGGAGTACAATAATTGGGGAAAACAAAATCCACAGAGTTGTTCCAAGTAGTTCTGTAGTTTGCTTCATGATACATTTTGCTGGCATTTTGACAATTAACCATGAGCAAAGGAGAAACCTCCTCTGTCTAAATGACAAACTTTATGCAACCATTACCTCTAAAACATCATGAAAACAGCTCAGTACACTCTCACATGACCAATTATTCTCTCTGCTCACCATCACTTGTGTTTTGGGATATGGCACCCTACACCCAATGCCCTGCAAAATCCGTACTTACCCTACCATGGAGTATGCCAATATTTACTCCACCCACTAGGAAATTAAGAATGTCTAAATAAAAACAGCATTGAATATATACAATCATTATTTTGAAGAACAGACCTAGTCTGGAAATAAATTTTCATTTCAGTTGTGGCAGAAGGACTTCATGCTGAGTTGTACAAAGCATGAAGTGTCCAGTCATGTCTTCTGAGTTACAAACAGGTGTCTTATCTTCAGTGTGCTTATAATCACTTCCAGATACTTAAGGAAGTGAGTCTTTTTTTAATAATACACAGAGTAGGTTTTTTTGTTGTTCTGTTGAGTTTATTATTTGTTGGGGTTCACTATATGTTAAATGAAAGACAAGAAGAAGACTTAACTTTTAGCCATCAATTCCTAAATGTTGACATCAGGTTGCAGTTAGAGGTCTAATCATAATTATGGAGTGGCATAGCGCTGAACTTCTCAAGATTTACTTTGACAGATACAGTTTAATTTGATAATGAACTTCTACCAAAATAAACTTGATGAAAATGAGAGACGGCAACAGCGTGAAGTGTTCTTTGGTCTTTTAAATATAATTACATTTTTAAAAACCTTAATATGTTATATAGATGCATGTCAAGAAAATATTAGATTTTTTTTGAGTAGACTTAAAATGAGTGTATAATTGGTAACTTGTTGCATTGGCCTAAGATAAAAGCTGAAGTCTAAACTCCCTTCTGAGCATGCACCTTAAAGATCTGAATATCACAGCTGCTGAAAACATATTTATTTCAGTATAGCTTAGCTACTACATGTTTTACATAACATGTGCAAGTTAGACCCTATTTACAATTTATGCCTCTCTGAATTCATCATTTTCTGGGAATCTATTTGATTTCATAGTAAAGAACAGTTTTCTCAGTACTGAAGATGCAATGCGTCAAGATAATGACAGGTACAAGCAGAAGTCATCACATTCTCTCAGCACATAATACATCCATCAGAATGTCATTTTTATCATGTGATTTTACAGTTCTTCATTCCTTCTCTAAAAGGTACAAGACACAAACTACTTTCAGCAAGCACTAATGAGGAAGTCAAGGTGTGGGAGAAGCAAGTTTTGACATTAAATAGTCTTGCTCTTTTATTTTTGCATTTAAATAATTAAATCTGTTTTCATACTTGTTTGTTTGCTTTTATTGAAATTGACTACAGCTTAACTTTAGGGATATTAAGTTTTTGCTGCTTTTCTGTCTGCTTTTATTTACTCACGAGTTGATTGCTTCTCCATTACTTGGAAAATCTTCCTTTTTTTTTTTTCCTTGCTTTGTTTTCCATCTCTCTAAAGAATACATTTCATATTCTCTTATTATTTTTTATTTGCCAGAAAATTTAAAAATATGAGGCCGCAGATAAAAATACTTCTACAAGCAGTCAACCTAATTCTGTAATGAAATACAGCAACGTCAACTTATTTCATTTGGAGTGAAATCAATCATTCTGATACCTTGAAAATTCTCAGTGTCTCACTTTTTTTCTTTCTTAGAGAGGACATTCTTCAGTTTTCCCAGCTGCTGTAAATGGATTATTACTTTCCATCAAATTTCATTTTCCAAGAGTGCACATTTACATTTTTCCTGTATTCATACATTAGATTTTTATTGCTCCATGCTAAAATTTACTGCTCATAGACTTGGTATTCATCTCTACATTATCTTCTTTGAATTAATAGATGATTATCCTGACTTCTTTAGCTGTCTATGACCAAAAAACCAAAAAATGTGCATTTATTATGTTAGTGTATATGATGAATTTTTAAGGACAAAAATCTATATTTGCATGTGACATATTCATCTATTTCATTAGGATTCTACACATTCATGGGTGTCAGAATCCTCTGTGTTTCCATATTTTACATACATTTTTTCATAGATAAAGACATTCGACAAGTTTATTATTATTTGGGAGAAAATTTCAAAGGAAAAATGTCCTATGCCTTATATATACTTGGATTCTTCAAGTCAGTCTTTAATTATATCTCATGAGGAAAATGGGCTCCAGACCCACATCTGAGAAATAAAAAAAAAAGCACAAAACAACACCTCCTCTCAGATATGAAGGACCTTTAAAATGCATGCATTTAATGCATAAAAATACAATATAATCCCGGAAGTTAAATTAAATAAGGCCTGTTTGTTCTGCCAGCAGTTAAAACTCTCCAGATAACAAAGCTTCCTTGGCTGCTTAACCTGAGCAGCCACTAGCTCAAAACTTACATAGTTAGAACTGCAAGAAGCAGTCCAGTCCTGAAGTGTGAATTGTCTCCCTTGATCTTCCAGCACATTAATTTCATAAAGCATCAGCCATAGGAAAGTTGCCACACAGCAGTGTTTTGCTGTTTAAAAGGAGGATGTGGCACATTTGCAGAAAATAACCATTCTGAATGACATTAGCACTGGTCTGTAATTCTGCATGAGCCTTTGAAAACAGCACTGGCAAACTAGGAAGGCAAACTTTGCACTTAGATTTCCATGACTCAGGTTGTTTTGCAGTGTTGAGGCAAATGTTTGTTCCAGAAAAGGCAAAGTAGGTATATCAGAAATTTTTTTCTTTTTAAATTTGAAATATATTTTATAGAGGCAGAAAAGGTATACAGTACAGAATAAAGGCCAGTGTACAAGCTGTATCTCCCTGTTATTGCAATGGCTGACATTTCCTACACCAATTAATTGTTTTGCAAAGCAAAATGAAAAGAAAATCCAGTGTGGACTATATGTCTCCTTCTTTTCCTGTTGAAAAACTTATAATTATTTATAACTGAGAGCTACCAAGGGCTCTTAATACCTGAATGCCAGTGCTTACTAACGCAAATCTGAAAGAATATTGAAACAAAAAAACATTTTTCAACAGTGCTATCTGAACTTTCTTTATACAATGCAGTAAAACGTGCATTAACCCTTCCAGTAATAAAGCAAGGAGCCTATTAAGATTATTAAAGACAGAAGCTTTTTGCTACCATAGGAGTGGAGAGCCAATGAGTTAAAATGTCAGTGAGTACCTCTGAACTCCTGCCCTGCAAGGTCTCACCTTCTCACCTGTGCTCACCACCAAGGGAAGCAGGGCCACGTCCTACATGTGAGGACTAGTCAGGCTTGTTTTGCTGTAGACAGATTTTGGAGCCAGTTTGTTGTACTTCACTAAGTGCACCACAGCAGCATCCTGTGTGCTCTGCCTGTCTTTGCCCCCCAACATCCCCAATAGCCCAGCAGCACTGAGAAGCTCAGGGGATGCAAGGAAATGGATCTGCTGGGAAATACAGCCAGCAGCCATGCACAGGGCTGGCACTCTGTTATTTAGGCAGGGATCAGGGTAAGGTTCTACAGGTCTGCCTCGTACTTTCAATTTTAATTCAGAAAAATCACTGGCACTGATGTACTTGTCAAAGCATTGTCCTTCATGGTGGCCCTCAAAAGAAGATAGATTAGTCTAGATGCAAGAAATAAAACTCTTCATCATAATAAGTGTCCCATAATTCAGTGACTGGGATGAGAAAGAGCATATTGTTAAACATTTTAAAATACCAGATGGGAAGTTTAACTTATTCATTCCTGTCTCAGAGTCTTCCTAACACTCTCACTCTTTTGCCAAATGCACATATTAATATTTCTCCTTAAACCATCTGAGACTGAGAATATTGTACGTAAAAAAATATAACATAATTAAGTAGAATGATTTTGATGGATGATTTGTGTGAAGGCTGGGTGCCATGAAAGCTGCTGAGAGTTTCAGTATTTATTCTGCAACTATAAAAGCTGTCCTTTCTGAGAGTGGTGGTTTTAACCTAGTTGATGGTCAAACACCCACCCACCAAGTTGCTTGTTCACCTGCAAGGGACAAGGAAAGAAAACAGGAAGAACAGGCATGAGAAAAATCACAGGTCAAGCTCGAGACTTTAAAATTGCTTGCCAAATGCCAATGTGGGCAAAACACACTCAACTCAGGGAAAAATTAACTTAACTTGTTGCTAACTAAACTAAATATTATTAAACTGACAGTGAGAATCAAAAAGACTTCACTCCTTCACTCTCGATTCCTCTACTTCCACCCTTACTAGTGCCACAAGTTCAGCCACTTTGTCAAGGATATGGGCAGAGTAAAAGTTAGGACAGGGAGCTAGGGTCAGCAAATGGTGGTTTTTCTCCTTAAAGTGCTCATTTGTGACAGTTTCTGAGCCTTTATGCAATGGTCTTTGGAAGTCAAGTCTGTGTGAGATTGGTCTGTTCATATATATGTGTGTATTTGCTCTTACATATGCTTGAAAATTTGATAATTTAAAATTATTAAATGGCAACTACATATCTTCCAGAAGCTTAATTCTTCACACCCAGAATCTCAGTGGTCAGTCCTTATAGCTGGCTTGCAGTGGTGTGTTAGCTCTGCACAGATAAGGGTTTTAGGCCAGACAGCATGAGCCAAACATTCATACACCTTGTAAGGTTCAAGTTTTGAGTTCAAATTGTCACCCTGCCAAATTTTTCCTTGCTTGGAGACTGAGATATCGCAATCCCTAAAGGAAAATAATTACTTCGGTGCTAGTTCATAAAAATCAAGATATTTTATGAAGCACGTACATTCCCTACCGACACAAGATCTGCTCAGAATGCTATTTCAGAAGGCTATTATTGAAACAGTTAAATAAATACTTAAACAAATTTGTATATCTGCCCTACACATCAGCTCCTGAATTAAGGATCAGCTATCCCTTTAGACAAGTTAAATGCAGCCAACTTACCTTTCTCTCAGCTATCGTGTTTAGATTCTCTAAAAACTAAACCCAGCAATTAAGGAAGAGGTGTATTTAATTGGCACAACAAGAACTTAGGGGAAACTGTCACAAATTCTGTGCTTATGCCAAAGAAAAGGAGACTCAGGTTATGTGCAAACCCTGTTCTGCATCTTGCAGATGAAATTTAAACTTTTTCTTGATCTTCATTTTCTATCTAGATGAGTGCTATATACACTAGTAGTTAGCAAAAGCTTTGAAAATTACTTCTCGCACCTCACAATTAAAATATTTTAAAAGATGTTTACCAACAATCAGCATCGCTTGCTGACTTCCTGGAAGTTGGTTAGAGGATATTTATATTATTTTGTATATTTTTTCCTAATATATTTGCTTGCCAATCTTTTTCTTCTTAGCAATCTCTTTTTCAAACCTCTTTTAGTTTTCCTGCATCAGTGACCTTTTCCTATCTGGTGCTTTCTCTTCATGGCCTGGCATGCAGTACTCTTCTTTTCACGTCTGTATTTTTTTCCTCAAACCCCTACCACCATCGAATTTCTAATTTCTTCTAAATGTTAAAATCAGTTACTAAACAGCATGTAGGAATCATTTCTGAATGTGTATATGTGGGATTTTAGGAGGCCCTTTAGGAGGCAAAATGTCACCAGCACAGCCATTTGGTTAGAATGAAGAAAATAGTAATAAATTATTTATGTCTGGTATTTTGTAAGAACAGCTTCATTTGATAGTGTTGCATTTCATTTGGGCCTAACCTAGGTAAACTTACTTGTAGAGTCAGTCAGTATGATAAAAATTAATATAGCATATTATTATAGCAGGAGAGGAAATATTTTTGAAATATATATATACTACAAGTCCCTAGGGTCCACAGGGTCTGCACACTTGAAATATAAGCACATTGAAAAATAAAAAATCTGAAAACTCAACGGGTAACAAGCATAGTTATTGCAATGCTGTAAAGTATTGCCATTGCTGTGACTAAGCCACAAGTTATGCAAGGAAAATTTTACATGTTCTGGGCAATTGGTTGGAGAAAAGTAAAAGGAATTGTTCAGAGGAAGCAATTCACTGGTGTTTGGATGGAAAAATATAATGTGGATTTAGGACTTATTAGAGGTTAATGCTCCATTATTCAGCCAGTAGGTAGATAGATAGTGCTGAGATCAGACTTGCATTCCATCAAGCCTCAGGATCAAGGACAGGCATCATCAGTACTATAATATAGTCTATAATACAGCAAAAACTACAGCAATACCAAAACACACAGCATAACATAGTGATTCATGTTTCTTGGATGAGGTCTCTCCTAATCTTAGGCTCTCTGTGACTGCGTAAGTTGGGCCTCCTCGGACATAGAGACCTTACCTAGCTTTAGGATCTTTGCCACGACAGGAATATCTGATTGCTTTTGTAATTAGACAAATGCTTTCTAAGTTTTAAGCGGCAGTCAGAGTGCATAAATCCAAAGCCTTCTCTCAGAAAAAAGATCAAACAAACAAACAAACAAACACATTCACGTTTCATTTCTTCAAACCAAGCTCCACATACCAAAACACAGGCTTTAGAGTGCAGATGCAAATCAGGGATGCCCTGCATGGTTCTATGGAGTCTGACAGCCAGAAAGGCTGAGGACTGCGTGTGTTACCCTCATCAAAGGGCAGAAAGGCCCAGAGCATTACAATGCAATATCATAGATATAGAAAAAAAGAAGTTTTTAATGAGTTTCATGATTCTGAGATAGAGTTGTATTTTGTGGTATAACAGGGGTCAGCCTTCGGCAGAGTAAAAGGGGAATTGCATGATTTAATTTTCTTTTGCAATATGCTATAATCTTCTCAACAAATCTAAATTCAGATGGGTACTTGCACTTTGCCTTTGTGAGAACACTGATAAGTTCAATTAACAATCAGCGAGCTCTCCCCAAGAAAAGCACTGTTTGCTCAGGACAGCTGCATTACAATGAAAATGAAAATGAGATGTAGGTGCCTGTCTTGCTTAGGAGTGGTCTATTGATATCCCTAAAGAAATATAAATCTAAATCTCTTCCCTCTGACTGTTCACTCAGCTCCTGCCCAGGTTTTGGCCTAGAACACAGCTCACAGTAAGACCTGATGTGTGCTGGGAGCAGCACCACTAGGTCAGCAAGAGAGCCACATGTAGGGAGGACAGGATAGACAGGACAGCACAAAGGTCATCATGCAGCTGTTGTCACCTGCTGCTTGCTGTCTCCTCCAGCCATTGTCTCTTCCATCCTTGCATGTTAATTACCTGAAATTTCTTCTGTATCCATCAATTTATGGAAGTCACATAGACCAAATTTCCAAGCCAGAGGTTAAAAATACATCATCTTACCTAAGGAGATTTTGAGGCAGATCCTGTAGCAGCCAGACTGCTGAGGCTTTAATTCTTTCCTGTGTGACACAAGGGACACCTGTGCTGTGAGGGAGGAGAAAGAATGAGTACTCCCACCCTTTGCAAGGTAAGAGGTTTGGTCATTGGCATGTGAGTTAAAGAACTTGTGGGTCATGAATTACTGAAGTGAATTTCGGTTAGACTAGCCTGTACAAGTAAGATGGAGTGTTTTTTTGTTTTCCTTTCCTCAAAAAGCAGAGTTTAATTCACAGAGTATATTGACCTGTAAATTTAAGAGGTCCAAATGGACCATGACACCACCCCTAGTGCTTGTTTACCTGCTACAGACCCAAATCATTAATTTGCAAACAATACCTATTTTTTCAACCAGAACTGCCAATTTTCTAAGTCTAAAGTCTGATTTCCTTTTCTGCCTCTCTGATTAGGATAATTATTTCAAGTATTCCTTGGTGAGGGAATAATGTTTGGACAGTGACACCTCAAAAGGCTTTTCACTTGCATGGTTTCACCATAACAATTTGGTCCTAGAGGCTCCTAACATTTTCTAGAGTCTTAGGACCATCCTTTAGTTCACCTTCTTCTTTTTGGTCTTACTGCTGACTGAATTCCTGGCTTCCCATATGTCATATATAGTCCTTAGACGGTAGCCTTCTGCTGTTCTGTGGTATTACAGTATTTTTCACGTGGGGTATTGATCACTCAGAACTAGGAATATTGAATAAACAAGAATTTATTGTTTTCTGTAAACCGTAACTGTTCGATTATGCTGCATTTAAGTAACTCATGAGTAAATTGAACTTCTGTATTACAGAATACTATCCACTCCATCTTACAGATTTCATTTTGATAGCTTTTTCCTAGTGTCAACTTTCTAAATTTCTCTATTTATAACTGACATCATCCCTTGCAATCCAACAGGGAAAAACAGCACTTCTTGTAACAGTAATTTCTAAACAGGCATTTACTTTCTGTTCCGTATATGGAGATTGGAGTTTTATTTAGGCAATGAGTGTAAATCTCAGCTAAAACTAGAAAATGTTGCTGTCAAATGCTTATTCAATGATATTTCAGTACTAGGTTAAAAAATTAAAAATTGTAATATCACAAATTGCATCTTACTGAGGATGCCTAAGAGATCCAAAAATTACTATGGATTCAGCCACAAGAATTCCGTAGGTATCGCACACTTTAGTGGGACAGAAAATCAACAGTGCCATATGGCAAACTGAAATCAGACCCAAACAGAATAATTGTTTTGTGGTGAAGGAGTAAGTTTTCTCTCATTGTACAAAGTAGATTTTCACCTAATTTTCACCTGATGGTGCTTTCATAATTTAAGATAAGATTAATTTTTTTCTGGTGTTACTGCAGTGAATAGTATTAAGACAAACAGTATCACATACTTATTTGGACCTTAACAGATGATCAGTCAATAAATTTCTTCTTGCAAACTCAACAACTGTATAATTTCATGTCCATTTAACTAGGTAATATCCTTTTTTTTTCCCCCCCCAGGCTATTACCTATAGAGGAATAGTGGAGATAGTGAGGTAACAAAACCTTATCAGCTTCTCAGATTTTATTAGTTCAGTTTGCAGAAACATTGCATACTGTGGAAACTGAAAGAAACGTGTCTCAAACTACCCCTTTGTATCTGTCCAGGAAATACCAGATACAACGTAATTTTGGGAATTGTTCTTAACAGGAAATAGTCCCAAATTTTCATTTTTAAATTACGAATAAATTTGATTTGTGTTTTGGGTTTAGTTTGATCTGGGTTAAGGAAGAAAATATTATGGTGTAATGAAGTTTGGACTACAGCATGTGAGATACAATTGCTACAATAGCATCTTCTGATATCAGACATTCATTAAACTTTCGCTGAAAGAAAACATCTAGCAAATAACCTTTGTGTATGTATATTTCTCAGCCAGGTGCTTTTTTTTTTTTTTTTTTTTTTAAACATAATATAGTGGGAGTGATCTTACATAGGGTTCTTTTTTTCTTCCTTCACACCTGGAGTCTCAATGGACAGTCCTCATAGCTGGTCTTACAA
The DNA here is from genome assembly GCA_025584955.1 of Alethe diademata. Classification (NCBI taxonomy): domain Eukaryota; kingdom Metazoa; phylum Chordata; class Aves; order Passeriformes; family Muscicapidae; genus Alethe; species Alethe diademata. The sequence goes on from JANRMJ010000001.1 coordinate 77,208,614, forward strand.
AGCCTGCAGAGAATTTTTAGCTCTGTGCAGCTATTAGTTGTAGGCCAGATAGTGTGAACTGAACATTCATACTGCTCCTAAGGTTCAAATTTTGAGTTCAGACCACTTGTCAGCCTGCTAATTTTTAACTTGATTGGAGGCTAACATTTCTCATGTTGCTGAAAAAGCACCAAAGAAAGCACTGATATAATGTATCCAAACTAAATTCAACAGATGTAAGCCAGCACAGTCGAGTGACTGGACTAAGTAAAGTAGTAACAGTCCAATGAAGTATTAGTGAAACAGTTGCATCATTTAGACATAAAGAAATTGAGGGAATTTTGTTTATTCAATGGGGATGAAAAAAGTTGGGAGGATGTAATTGCAGCCATCTGTTGCACTGAGATTGGGTTAAGCAAAAGAGGGACACAAAATAATCTATGAGCTGCACAATGGAAAGATGAGCCATATTCATAGGCTGCAGCAAAGAAATTCTAGATAGATATAAGGAAAATATCTTAACAAACAAATACAGTGGTCAGGTGGACTGCAAAGACTGAAATCTTTATCCACAGAGGTTTTCGAAATGAGATTGTCCTGAGCAAATTAGTCTATCTTTGAAGCTAGTCCTGCATTAAAAACTTGAATGATCCTTTCCAAATTAATTTTTTCTATCATTTGTATGAAGTATACTTGAACAACAAGTATACTTCATATACTTGTTGTACATGTTATGTATGGCCAGTTCTGGGTTCTCCAGTATAAAAGAGATGAGGAGTCACGGGGGGAGATCAGTGGATGGCCACAAAGATGATGAAGGGACTGCAGCCTCTGTCCTGCAGGGGAAGGCTGGGAAAACAAGAACTGTTCAGACTAGAGTAGGCCTCAGGTGATCTCATCATTGTATGTAAGTATCTGAAGAAAGATGCAAAGACGATAGAACCAAGCTCTTTCTAGCAGTATCTAGTGCAAGGACCAGAGGTAATGGACACAAACTGGAACATGAGAGGCTCCCTCAAAACTTTGGGACATGCTTTTTTACTGGTTCAGAGTTTCCAGAGAGACTGTGACATCAGCATCCTTGGAGACACTAAAAAGATGCCATAGTGCTGGGCAATGAACTCTAGGTAGCCCTCCTTGAGCAAAGACTTTGGACCATGTGACCTCCAGAGGTCACTTCCAACCTCAATCCTCCTGTGATACTGCAATACATGTTATGTTAAAAAGCTATCTTGGGGCTATGTTTACAGTACAGATCAACCCTGTGAGTTTCCCTTTTTTTCCCATGGTTACAACTCTAAATGGCCTAAATGTGAGTGGTATCAAATATTCAGTGATAGGTTTTGTCCAACAATAAAAAATAGATGTTTTATTATATAGGTATTGCTAATTACTGAAGACTAATTGTCTAAATTCCAATGAAAATGGGATTTACAAGTATTCATAACCTTCATAGGCTTTAATAGGATTAATTTTTTAAATTACATTTGTTTTAGTCATAATAAGGCATTATCCAAGATGATGATTGAAATGTCTTTATATGTCCCTGAAAATACTATGTAGCCAAAATCCCAGAGTAAATTAAAAAACTGCTCCTTCCCTCTCTCCATCACAGCTACCTTTTCCCCTGTACTCACAGAAAGTCCAAGGAAAAAAAGAGATTTGAGCTTCAAACTGAGATTCAAATAGAATGTACTTGGCAGTCAAAATTTATTCCCAGTTTGAATTCTGAAACACAGAGTTCTTTCAAGGTTAGGCAATAATTTTATGAAAGAAAAAATTATGATATCTGCTGGTGCCTGCACCTGTATCAGAAATTGTATTAAATAATTGAACTTTTACACCTTTTTCTGGAAACAAGATTTTCCCTGGAGTAATTAATTTTCAAATGGAAGAAAAACCAAATGCAAACCAAGCAAATCTATGTGACATTATTAAGATGGTCTTAAGTTTATTTCTCTAACCATGTTGGCTGTATAAAGCAAAACCTGAGGTGAACATCTGAGTCTCTTATCTAACAACACTCTAAACTGCAGCAGTTTTCTGGCATCTTTGCTGTTTGAAAAAATCAAAACTGTTTGTAAGTTCTCTCTTTGTTTCCGAGGTGTTTGTTTTCCTTCTTATAAGAATTCTAGTGGGGTAAACCAGAAGAATAAACAAAGCTTTTCTGAAGAATCCATAAGTAATTTGCCGAGGTACACAATCTAACAAATGAATTAAGCAAACAGGTTGGCTGATAAGGATTCTTTTAAGCTCATTAGCAAATTTTTAATATACTTACTTTAGAATTTTAAAACCACGTTCACTTATGTCTAAGTTATTTCTTTGAAGTGTTTTGCCACAAATGGAATTGAA